>CM044443.1:96485288-96513910 GCA_024363595.1 Xenopus borealis
CTAAAATCCTGCCACCCTAGGCCCGGGCCTAGGTGGCCTTTCCACAAATCCGAGCCTGGATATCATTAAAGGGGATGTATTGTCTAAAATTAAAATCTCCCTTTGCGTTTGGGGAACGGATAGAAGCATTTTGCTAAATGCAATCCAACATTTTTTATCAGCTGGTTTTCATTGAGCTTCAGTTGAAAGTTGAGCGCAATCGGTTGCCCCACATAACTCCTCTTTCAGCTGCAAGTAAAACCTTCACGGCCCATGGCCATCTCTGCTGTATGGCCCGCCTACCGATGAAAAACTGTTGGCAGTCAAGCAGCGGTGGGAGGGATGGTGATGGTCTACAAACAAGACCACCTACTCGTTTTTCATTGGTAGGACTATGAGTAAGTGCCCCAATAGGCACGAAACGCGTCAGACCATCCTCTTGTATGTCTTAATAAGTGTATTGAATTTTTAATCAACTTTTTGGATATTATTATTTACTTTGGAGGAAGTATTTTTTTTGTCAATTTTTGCACCCATGGACTGGGGTGACCTGTGAGTATATCCTCTCATTTTCACTCGGAGCCCTATATATCCACTCTGTGACTATATACTTTTATTTTTGGGCATTTTGCTTCATCTTTTATAGAATAATTGTTATAATTAATTCTTATTGGAAAGCAAAACCAGCCTATTGGGTTTATTTAATGTTTACATGATTTTCTAGAAGACATAAGGTATGAAGATCCAAATAATGTTAACGTTATCTGAAACCCCAGGTCACAAACATTCTCTATAACAGGTGCCATACCTGTGGTACAACAGTAATATCCATCAATGCTTAAAATAATATAAAATAATACATAACGAATAAATTGTAAAACAATTCGTTAAAATTTACATTGGAGAGAGAAAAAACACACATATTCCAGTTCCTATTACAGTTTCCCTGTACCAATCAAATAAATTTGCTGTTTATTGGTTGCTCTACGTTACTGTACAGGTATGCGCTCCTATTATACAGAATGCTCGGAACCTGGGGCTTTCCAGATAAAGGATAATTGTAATTTGGATGTTTATACCTTAAGACTACTAGAAAATCATGTAAACATTAAATAAACCAAACAAGCTGGTTTTGCTTCCAATAAGGATTAATTATAGCCTAGTGTGGATCAAGTACAAGCTACTGTTTTATTATTATACAGAAAAAGGAAATAGTGTTTAAAAATTTGGATTATTGGATTATAATGGAGTCTATGGGAGACTTTCCTTAATTTGGAATTTCTGGATAACAGGTTTCCAGATAACAGATCCCATACCTGTACTTGCGCCCTTTTGCACTTCTATTAAGAACTGGATGCAGAAGGTGTTTAAACTGTAGGAACTCAGTTAAATCAAACCACCAATATCTGCATTTCATCATCACCATCATCATTACATTAACAATAACTGCCAACAAACAGGGGTCCTACAAGAATTGAGAATAATTGAGAATTAAAAAAAAAAAAAAAAAGGAGATAGGCTTTGCTCGTTTCTGTTGTTATACTTGTACCAGTTAAGATTGGCTTTTCAAGGTACTTTAGAGATTCTGGGGGTTATTTCCTAAACTACAAATGTATCTCATTATTTTATGTTTAAAAAATCACTCCCATGCCCAATTTGACCTTATTTCTTAAAAGGTTGTTTGCCTTTGAGAGAACTTCTAGTATGATGTAGAGAGTGATATTCTGAGACAACTTGCATTTGGTTTTCATTTTTTCTTAGGCCCGGGCCTAGGGTGGCAGGATTTTAGGGGCAGCATTCTGCCCAGCCACACCCACAGAAACACTGGGGATACGAAGGAGATACAATAGTTTTAAAAAATTCTCATGCTCCAATCCGCATTGTTCTGGTCCTGATGATGAAAATTTGCAAATAAAGGGCAACGTATGGGGGTGATGTACGTCAGTGGGCCTAGGGGCGCCCACTATGTAAATCCGGCCCTGCAAATTACCCCAGTAACCATGCATTCATTTGAATAAGAGACTGGAATATGAATAGGAGAGGGACTGAGTAGACAATATGAGTGATAAATATTAACAATACATTTGTAGCCTTAGGGCTGGTGCAGACAGGGAGATCCGGGGAGATTCTGTCGCCTGTCGCATGAAAACCAAAATATATCAGAATATTCCTCTCTACACCATACTAAAATCGAATTTTGGGCTATTCGATAGTTGAAGTAGCACAAAATTACCTCAAAATTCAAATTTTTAAAATTCAACTTTTATTTGAATTTTCACATCGACCCTATTCGACCCTTAGTAAATCAGCCCCCTAGAATCAGACAAGCTAGAGTCCTGTAGCTGGTCGGGTACCCGTAGGTTACCTGCAAAAACCTGCGGTACCTTGCAGGTAGAAGTTCTAGGTGCGGGTAAAGACATGGGTCGGCAATTCTGCGGGTTTGCGGGTCAGGCCGCAGGTCTTCTCAGGAGCAATTTTTACTCCTTTTTCCTGATCACGCCTACTTCCGATGAGGTCACTTCCTGTTTACGACAGCCCTTCTTGATTCTTGATGGTCAGCGAGTCATGGATTGGGTTGTGGATAAGGTCCTTGCGGGTCAGGTAGTGGGTCCAAGCAGGTAAGAAATGTGAGTTGCGGGTCCCGATTGCAGATTGTGGGTACGGGTTCCTAAAAATTGACCCATGCAGGACTCTTAGCACAAGCAAGTGGCCATTGGTACATTGGGCATTCCTCATTCACACCACAGGCTAAACCTTTCAGCAGCCCAGCTATTGAGGAATTGCATCTCTCGCCTGCTGTAAGTAGTAGTTGCAGTTTGACAATAGCGGGACAATTGTGAAAGACAGCAACTACACAAAGTCCAACCTTGCTCGGTACTACGGCTTACGGATCTACTGAAATAATCGCAGTGTCATATGCATATATGTAAATCCAGGCAGCAGGACACGTGACGGCACTTAACTAAAAGGCACATACTTTATGGCCACTCCCCCATAAGTCACACCCATTTTAGGACATAATCAGACAAAGTCAGGGATGCTCCTAACTAAGAACATGAATGCAGCTTCACTTGGTATGTTTCTATCCTTCAAATAAGACTCTATTCACTCCTTCGTCCTGACTGCATACCTCGCTCTGATCTATTTCAAAGGGCTCTCTCTCCCTCATGCTGCCCCCCTCTTTGTAACTTGGTAGGACACAGGCTTTCCGTTGCTGCCTGCTCCAAAATACTCCCCCCTCCCACCTTTCTCCTTAAATTCAGAGATTGGAGTTACAAAGAGGGGGGCAGAATGAGGGAGAGAGAGCCCTTTTGAAACAGGCAGGCAACACACTAGAGGGGAGAGAGGTAGAGACCGACCTGATGTAAAGTAAACTCACAGGCTGTAGACGAAGAGAAACCAGGGAGTAGAGGCTGCAAGGGAAATGGAATGAGAAGCCCCACCCCCTTTGTGACATCATTGAGTTCACAATCTGACAGGCAGCAGGAGAAAGCCACAGTCGGATGCCGAACTGGATTTATTAAGTAAAAAAAGCTTAAAGGAGAAAACAGTCAGCATGACCTATAGGTAACTTCAAATGAAGATGTTTTTTGGTGTCAGCATCTCTTTATGTGGTTTCAGCAGTGAAATGCAGCATTGTTTGCTTTTTCTCTCACCCATCCTAAGGCTGCAGTCGCACCTCCGTCCTGGGTCCTCCCTCCTCAGCTCTCTGCCCGCTCCCTCCTCCTCCTCAGGCATCAGCCCTCCCTACTCCATTTGTCTCATGGAGGCATCTCATAGAGCTTGTGACATCACAGGCATAGTCTCATCTCACGAGACTTCCTCAAAGACAGTGCAAAAAAAAAAAAAAAAAAACAGGAAGAGCAAAAGAGCCCACAGTGAAGTGGGACATTAAGTCCACAATCCGGGACAGCATGACAGGCAACTGAAAGCGGGACTGTCCCACAAAAGGCAGGACAGTTGGGGGTATGAACCAGAAGATGACAGGAAATATATAGAAACAATTCTCATTAGGACACATTTCTCGTTGTACCACAACAGAAGCTTAATTGAAGGCTAGTCCCTACCTCAGAAACACACTGCTGCCCCACATGGAGCTGCTGGCTCGCGGTATTGTCACAAAAGCTTGAGTCCTGCAATGGGTCAGATACACAAGGGTTACCCCAAAAACCTGTGGTACCCTGTGAGTAGAAGTTCTAGGTGCGGGTATAGACATGGGTCAGCGGTTCTGTTGGTCAGGGGTCTTCTCAATAGCAATTTTTAGACCTTTTTTCTGATCATGCCTACATCCGACTATGTCATTTCTGGTTTACAATGACAGCGCACCCTGATTCTTGATGGTCAGCGGGTCTTAAATTGGGTTGCGAATAAGGTACTTGCTGTTTGGGTAGCATGTAAGAATGTGGGTTGCAGGTACGGGTCGGGTACAGGTTTCTAAAAATTGACCCATGCAGGACTTGAACACAAGCAAGTGGCCATTGGTACATGTCTTTAGATTTGGTCAGTCCTCATCCTCACTACAGGCTAAACCTTTCAGCACTCCAGCTGTTGTTGAATTGCATCTCTTGCCTGCTGTAAGCAGTAGTTGCAGTTTGACAATAGCAGGAGAAAAACAATTGTGAAAGACAGCAACTGCACAAAGTCCAACCTTGCGCAGTACTACGGCTTACGGATCTACTAAAATAATCGCAGTGTCATATGCATATATGTAAATCCAGGCAGCAGGACACATGACACACTTGATTAAAAGGCAGTCCACTCATACACCATACCTGCCAACATTTGAAATTAAGAAAGAGGGACAAAAAGTTGTGCAGCGCACAGCGTGGTGAACCTTTTTGGCCACACCCACTTTATGGACACTCCCCCACAAGTCACGCCCATTTTAGGACATAATCAGACAAGTCAGAGATGCTTTCTCCTAAGAACAAAAATGCAGCTTCACTTGGTATGTTTCTCACCCTTCAAATAAGACTGTTCACTCCTTCGTCCTGACTGCATATTTCACTCTGATCTACCCCTCCTGTCACTTTACTCGGCCTTCAAGTCTCAGCTTTCCTGTTGATTTCCTCTCAGCCCTCCCCCCTCATCACCTCTCCTACAATAATCTCTTCCCTCAGCCCTGTGTTCTCATTCCTCAGCCTTGCCTCATTCCTCAGTGTTCATCATCTCCAGGACCCTGGCTGATGATAAGGCGAAGGGGACAAGGCTGAGGGAGGTGAAAGGAGGGGTGAGATATGCTGCCACAATGGAGGGGGAACATAACAAGAGAAGCCGCATTCCGTTTACTAAAGAGATTGTATAGCACGGACTTTGACTGAGGACGTCCTTAAATGGTTTCAGCAGGGAATGCAGCATTGTTTGCTTTTTCTCTCACCCATCCCAAGGCTGCAGTCGCACCTCCGTCCTGGGTCCTCCCTCCTCAGCCATCAGCCCTCCCTACTCCGTTCGTCTCATGGAGCTTGTGTCTTCACAGGCATAGTCTCATCTCGCGAGACTTCTCCAAAGACAGTGGAGAAAAAAAAAACCTGGAATAGCAAACGAGCCCACAGTGAAGCACACAATCCGGGACAGCTGGACAGGCAGGGGCAGCTGAAAGTAGGACTGGTTTGGAATGGGAGTTGGGGGTTATGACCAAAAGGTGACAGGAAATGTACAGCAGAAATCCTCGTTAGGACATTTTTCTTTGTCCCACCACAGAAGCTTAATTGAAGGCTAGTCCCTACCTCAGACACACTGCTGCCCCACATGGAGCTGCTGACTCCTGCTGCTACTGTTTGTTGCTAGCCATTCTCTCCAACTGAGCCCAAGTTCATGGACTCCCATTCCAAACTAGCCCCCCCCCCCCACCTACTTAGAATATCTACGTGAAGAGATGTACACCCGTACACTAAATCGCCTCTGGACTAATCGCCACTTCTTTAGGGCGACTAATCTCCCTGAATTGCTTGGCTGTGTCTCGTGCCCGCTAAACTGTAAGTCGCCTGCGCCTATTTCACACATGGTGCTAAGTCGCTGACAATTGCCTCATGAAGCAATTTCGAGTGACTTAAAAAAACAGCACAATTTTCAGCAACCTAGCGCCGCATGTGAAATAGGCGCAGGCGACTTACAGTTTAGTGGGTGCGAGACACTGGCAACCAATTCAGGGAGATTAGTCGCCCCAGGCGACTAATCTTCCTGTGTGGTCTAACCCTAAGAGGCACGGTCATTTAGTTATATTAGTTCAGTTATGTTATGTACAGCGTGGCACACTGTATGTCCTGCTTTTCACACTGCTTTTCATACTGCATTCCACTGTATCGGATTCTTCTGTCAATGTCCATGTTTCGTCTCTTCCCGACGTCTTCGGCTATTCTTGGCTCAGTATTCTGCTTTTTCTGGCAGCATCTCACAGATACAAGATTGTAATTGGTTAAAAGAGGGGGTTGGGCTGGGGCCAACTCCCCCATTTTGAGCAGGACAGCTTTTGACAGTTCAAACCACAGTCCTGGACTGTTATGGAAATGTCCCGACTTTATATTTGATCTCCTGCACTGAACAGCCAGAAAAAGATACAAAGTTTCTAACTTAATTGCTAATTCACCTTCATTACCAAAACTGTAATAACACATAAAAAGCACACAAATGTGTTCAAACCTTCAAATTATGTAAAATGGATATGGTAATTAGGGGGTGTGGTAAAAAATTATGTCCCGCAAAGCGGCACTAGGGGTAGGCAGAGTAGGCGCAAAGCTTGAGTGGCGCCAGGCACATACCTTTCTCAGCTGCCTACCCCAGTCTGGTCTGGTTGTTGTGCTTGTTTCTGCACATGCGCACTCACACATGGCACGTCTGGGCAGTGCGCATGTGCGCTCAGGTTTGAGTGTGCACAGCTGAGGGCGATGCGGCCGGCTGGGGTGCAGCCTGGACCTGCTATATATATATTATACATATATGATTCCCTACCAACTTGCAGTAACTCTTGCAGCGTGTGGGAACTCATCGTAAATTAAGTTCATCCTATTGTGACAATGCAAAAAATCATTTGATATTTGAAACCACTAGTAAATGACAAGAAGAAACTTTTAGGGGAAGCTTTATTAAGGTTTGAGTTGTGTTTTCCTTGAAAATTCAAGTTTTCAAATTAGATTTTTGGGTCAAAATCACATTTTCAGGTTAAAAAAGCTAATTGTTTTAACATAAATTCTTCAAGATTTATTATACCCCTACTCTGGAAATAGCTCGAATCTGAAAATACACCATTATGTAGGTGTCAATGGCAGAGGTCCCTGGAACCATGTGAAAATATTAATAGCCTGCTTGATTGTTGCTGCTTTTTCTGCGATTTTTGCCCAAAAACTAGAATTATTTGAGCAATCTGAGGTGTTTTTTCACTGAAAACTCGATCAATTCGATCAATAACGGTGGCCATACACTATTATACCCGCTCGTTTGGCGAGCTTGCTAAACAAGTGGATCTTAAGGTGGCCATACATGGGCATATAAAGCTGCTGATATCGGTCGTTTAGACCAATTTGACAGCTTATCAGCCCGTGTATGGGGGCTTCCAACTGATGTTCCCAATCAATATCTGGCCATAATATTGATCGGGAATTTTTGATTTTCTCCCGACTCATCAGAGCCCATTGCCCTCATCGTAATCTGTTTGGTCATAAGGCTGAATGTTTTGTATTACCCCCGATATAGCCCTGCCGTTAGTGGCATATTTGGCAGATCTTTGCTTCTATGACTGTCTTTAATCTAGTGAATCCGAATGTTGGGCCCTGGGACCGAACGATTGGATTACAATGTTGCAAATGGGTGCCAACGGGTCACACCCATTGGGATTGCAGAAAATTCTAACTTGCCGATTGATATCTGCCTGATTTTTGGCCTGATATTGATCGGGAGGACCTGTCGAGAGTCCCCACACATGGGCAGATAAGCTGCCAACATGGTCTAAAGGCCACCTTTAGTCATAATTCAAGTTCATTTAAGGTTAAAAAAAGAACTCTAAGGGCTAGTCCAGATGAGAAGATTCGAGGAGATTCGTCGCCTGGCGACTATCTCCCCAAACCGCTTCCCCCTGCCTTCCAGCTGCTTCGATGAAGAATCACCTGTGCCTATTCACACGCTGTGCTGTGTTTTCCTAAGTTGTTGAAAATTGCCTCGTGACTATCTCCCCGAATCTTCTCGTCTGGACTAGCCCTAACACTCAACCTTTGTTATATGAATGCCAAAAGTGCTTGACCCTGCTAACACTGGTGAAGCACTACAGAATACATGGCCAAGGGAAGAATAATAGGACATGTTGGGATGTTAACATTTGGTTATGCAGAGGCAAAAAAAACTATATGAATCATTAGAACATTGGTTTTATTTGCCGCTATGGTAATAATAGGCTTTATTTTTCAGGAGGTTTAACCTTAACGCCAGCAGCTGAATCATAGCTTTAATGGCATAGATGCAGATTAATGTGCAGAGTCATAATACTCATGAGATATCTAATTATAGGGCAAGTACAATTAATTTAAAACCGGTGTTTAAAAGGAATAACGAATGGAAGCATAACTTCTGTTGTGCATAATGCATATCTTTCCATATATGCAAATATGTGACATGAATGGCAGCTGCTATGTTTGACTTCTATTTGTCAATGTTTTAGATTGTACAGGACCTGTTATCCAGAATGCTCGAGACCTGGGGTTTTCCAGATAACAGATCTTTCCATAATGTGGATCTTCATACCTTAAATATACTAAAAAAGTTTGTAAACATGAAATAAACCCAATAGGCTGCTTTTGCTTCCAATAAGGATTAATTATATCTTAGTTTGGATCACATACAATGTACTCTTTTATTACAGAAAAAAATGAAATAATTTTTAAAAATTTGGATTATTTGATTAAAACGGAGTCGATGGGAGATGTCCTTTCCGTAACACAGAGCATTCTTGATAATGGATTTTCCGGATAAGGATCCCTTACCTGTACCAAGAATTCATAAATAAACAAAGATAGAATTAGATATTTCAGTAACACTTGGTTATTCCCTTCCTCCAATTCATGGGGTGAACTATGTACAAATTTTATAAATTCAAATGTAATAAACTTTTTAAGTTTTTTTCTGTTATTAATGTATTTACCTTAAAAAATCATATTGTTCAGTTCATTTTTATTTAGTCTATAAATTCCTAATTTTTGTAAACCTCAAAAAATAAAATAAAAGCTTGACTTTTTTAATACACCTTCCATTCACTTCTTTAGATACGCTACAGGTTTTAGCTGCCACTTTTCCATTTTTGAATTTAGCTTGTTTAAATAATTGATATGGCATATATCCATTATCCATAAAGCCATTATACAGAAAGCTCAGAATAAAGAGAAGGCCATCTCCCACGAACTCAATTTTAAAAATGAATTCCTTCTACTTTGTAATAATAAAACACTACCTTGTAATTCATCCAAACTAAGGTTTAATTAATCCTTATTGGAGGCAAAACAATTGGTTTTTATTAGTGTTTAAATTATTTTCTAGGGTACAGGGATCCAAGCAGTTTAAACATATTTGGAACAAACATTTGGACGTTTCTGTGGTTTCCTCAAATTAATTTAATTTCCCTTGAGGCAGAGTATAACTCTTGCATGACATGCTAGTTATTGAGTCTATGCATATCTATTGGGGCTACAGAACAAGACCACTGTGTTCTGAAAAGCATGCTACACTATATATAATTTTTGTCATCTCTTAGCATTTCCTTCATTTTGTTCTCTCCCTTATATGTGCCACATAATTGCAATATATCCCCCTTACTCCCAGCAAATATTTAAAGGAGAACAAAATCTCCAATCGATTGTGGGTAGGGTTGCCACCCGGCCGGTAATTTACCGGCCTAGCCGGTAAAACACCTGCCAAGGCCGGGGCCGGTATTACAAATTTACCGGCAATGTAGCTGCCGGTAAATTTGTAATACCCTTAAAAAGACCCATCGGCCAGCCCCCAATCCCCTTTAAACTTAGCTTTTTCTCTTTCTTCCAGGCTCCGCTTCGTGGCCACGGCCCAAAAATGTCACTGGTCCGTCCCCATTTGACGTCACAGGACGGCCCTTTTATGGCCCCACCCATTTGTGACATCACGATCCTCCCCCTTTTTGCCCCGCCCCCACGCCGGCCGGTAAAAATAATACAAAAGGTGGCAACCCTAATTGTGGGGTGTCAAATACTTACAACTTAAAGTTATAAGAAGAGGCATTTTGCCGCCCCTTGTAACTGGCCGCTCGCTGCCGCCTGAGGTTCTCACCTTGCCTCATGGCAGGAGCGGCCGTGATAGTTTTCCAATACATTAACCATTAATGTTAATTATTGGGAGTAGTAAACTAAAACAACAAAATAAATAAGTACTAATTTACTAAACCCAGGGGCACAAGAGTTCAGCCCTTAGTATTCATCTAAGAAGCACTTGAAAAAATTGACTCACCTTATACGGCTTCAACTGTATATGTTTCTCTTTCTTCGTTTGTTTAAAGTGTATACACTACCGCCAGTGTCAGACTGTGATCCCTGGGGCCCACCAGAAAGCCTTAGGCTGAGGGCCCACTTTCCAAACTATTATACCTCCTCTCCTCACTCAACCTTTATGTTCTCCTACTCTCTGTTCACTATATACTGTACTATACTCTATTCTTCCATTATTCAGCCTCTTTGTTCCCATAAATAGGGAATGACCATGAAATATGCAAAATTTGACACCTGGGCCCACCAGGAATTTTCCTGGTATCCCGGTGGGCCAGTCCGACACTGACTACAGCACTAGAAAAGAAAAAATAAAGAAAATTAATCTTTCTTTAATTTACAGCCTAAGCAAATTTACATTTTACACCACACAGATTATCCTTGCAAGAGCAATCTGAGACACAGAGCAGAGTGCAGCTTTCCCCGGGGTGCAAGTGCTAGTTGTTACTACCAGGGAATCTGTAATTTACCCCTACTTTATCAATATTTAAAATTTTATTTGGTACAGTCTAACATAATGTAGTATATGAGAGAGAATTACGTAATTATAAGTAGTACAGGTATGGGATCTGTTATCTGGAAACCCGTTATCCAGAAAGTTCGGAATTATGGAAAGACCATCTCTCATAGACTCCATTATAATCAAATAATCCAAATTTTGATTATTATTTTCTTTTTCTCTGTAATAATAAACCAGTAGCTTGTACTTGATCCCAACTAAGGTATAATTAATCCTTATTGGAAGCAAAACCAGCCTATTGGCTTTATTCAATGGTTAAATGATTTTCTAATAGTCTTAAATTATGACAATCCAAATTACAGAAAGACCTGTTATACGGAAAGCCCCAGGTCCCAAGCACTCCGGATAATAGGTTCCATACCTGTACAAGGAATATTATTCCTATAACTGTTGCAGTGACCAGTGCTATAAATGTAAGTCTCTTTCCGAAGATATTCTATTGATCGCTAAAATGGTTCTAATCGATTTGAACTATTTTAACCTTCGATGGAATATTTTTATTCAATCAAAAATAGCCAAATCCAATTCGGTAGCTTTGATCTGGCGAACTAGACAGAATACAAATTTAAAGGGGAAATACTTCGACTGTCGAATATTCAAATAGATTTTTATTTGAATCATTCGATTCGATCGAATTTTCAAAATTCACTGGTCGAAGTGGTCTTCAAAAACATTCGAAAAAATTTGAATCGAACTTGGAATCCTTCATGTGAATTTAGTAAATCTGCCCCACAGAGTCTCAGGTTGAATACAACAGGAGAGTTGACACTTTACTTTTTTAAAAAAAAATCATAATATAATCATAATTAATTAATTAATCATAATATAAAAATCATAATGCATTTGCTAGAATATGAGAGCATTTCTGTAACTGCCAACAAAATCCACTTACTAACTGCACATGTATCTCCTACTTGACAAATTGATTTGGTCAAAATTTTGCACTGACCGCAGTCGACCAGTTCTCTGTAACACAAGAACAGAAAATATCCAATATACCCTCTTGTGAATGAAATAGACAAATATGATATAATACTATTACTCTATAATATTTATAATATTTATAATTTTTAGGGGCACATTTATCAAGGGTCGAAATTTAGAGTTCATGGGACTTTGTAAAAACTCCCATTAACTTGAAATTCAAGTTAAAAAAGACCGATCAAAATTTATCAAGAAATTCGAATTTTTAAAATTCATGTGGATAGACTGTACTCAAAAATTCGAAATGTATTTGAATCGAATTCTATTTGAGTTTTAAAATTGGATTCAAGCTTTTTACACCAAAACTGATCCCAGGACATCCCCATAGGCTTAAACAGCAATTCAGCAGGTTTAAAGTGGCAAATTCAAATTCTTAAAGGGCCAGTACATGAAAAATGTAAAAAATCTAATTCAAATTTTTTTTAAAACCTCAAATCGAATTAAAAAATTAATATCTGAAAATTCATAATTCGAATTTGCACTTTGACCCTTGATAAATCTGCCCCTAAATGTCAAAAATTAAAGCATACTTATTTAAAGTGAATGAAAAGTATCAGGTTTACAGGTCTGAAAGAAACAATTCAATACTACCCCTTTAAGAATAAACTGTATTTTGATATTATAGATCCCTTTAACATTAATAACTGGATTTGATTATTCAGTTAAAAGTATTTAAAAAACTTTCCATTTACCAAGTTTTACAGGTATAAAATAAGAGACGATGGAATAGTAAAAATGTATATAAAGTCTTACCACATTCAGTTGGTGAGCAAACTGAAAGAAAAAAAAAAATAGTTTTCATGTTATGTTAAACTAATATTTCAATCCATTTTAACTCAAACATATAGTACCTTGTAACCAGGGGTGCTCCACCAATGAGGCAAGCTGAGGCCTCAGGGGGCAGCCCCAGCTACGTTTCCAGGGGCGGCAAAAAGCCGCTCCTGGTGCCATTAAGAGCGGAATTTTTAAACTGGAAATTCGGCTTTACTTGTGCAAGAGAGCGCAATTGCACTCTCCACACTAGCGTTGCTGCCTCCCCCCGGAAATGCAATCGGGCTGGGGGGGGGCGGCATTACTGGAGCCGCCTCAGGCGGCAATGTCCTCTGGAACGGAGCTGCTTGTAACCAGGGCCGGACTGGGAGGAAAAAGAAGCCCATGTATTCACACGCATGAAAAGCATGATATATATTTCCAACCACAAGGTTAACTAGAACTAGTGTTTATTCATAGATATTTTAAGAGTCTATAACCATATTATATACTCTATGTGCTGGCCCTTGAAACAAATATCTCCCCCTAGTTTCACAACTATTCTATCTGATGAATTAATGGCCCTATACTTACAGTATATTCTAAATTTTCCAAATTACCCTAGCAACCATGCACTGATTTGAATAAGAGACTGGAATATGAATAGGAGAGGCCTGAATAGATAAGACGAGAACATGAAAATGCAATAACAATACATTTGTAGCTTGCTGTCACCCATCCAGCCCGTGGGTAGGGTCAAGTGCTGGTCGACAACTAGTTTGTGTGTAAGATTCCATAACTGTGATTTCATGGTGGAAGTATTCCCAGTGGTGTTGCTGTAACAATAAATTATTTAGCAACATACTGGGACCAGTTGTGATTTGATAATATTGTTGGAGGTTTTGTATGGTGCCATAGATGCCTAGATGTTTGGGCAGTATAGCTGTAAATGCAGTAGCCATAGTATTTATATATAATTTGGTTTTCTGTCATCTCAGGAAAAATATGTAAGAAAAACCATCACTACAGTTGTAAAATGGGACCCTTGCAGAAGTCCAGATTCACAAGAATTACATCAAGTGCACTGTGCAATCAGCCTTTGGATTCAGCATATAATTTGTAAAACAAAGGGTGAAATCAAGATCAATCTAAAAAATATTGTGTCACAGTTCCACATTGGTGGTCATTTCATTCGTGCAGGCCTAAATCTAACTTACTATAGGGTTGGTGACAGCAAGTGTAAGATGGCCACCTGCAAATGCCACCCACAAATGGAGGTGCGAGGTTGGCCCAAACCCTGCCTGACTTGCAGCCATAGGAGAGAAAGCCAGATTAGAGCTACCTATATTTAGCAGTTTTGGCTCCACCAAGGAGTCATAGAAGCTATTAGATCCTAAGGGCATTGTTGCCTGATTAGGGAACCAGTGACTGGGCAATAGGGACCCAGCTCCCCCCTGGGTTTTGCATAAGAAGTGTCCCCAGAGGACTACATTGTGAGTATGTATTGACTATTGCATCATGGTTATCTTCTGTATCATTGCTCCATTCTCCCATATGGATTTATGTTAATAAATCAGTTATTATTGTTCTGTCTCCCAGTCATTCTGCATTGTATACAGTTACAATTGCTCCACACCCTGCCTCCACTCCATTGCAAGGGCTTATCCTCTGGGATCCCATCCAGGACACACACAGTGGGGCAAATTAGAGCAGATTGATGTTATGCAGGCTGCCTATTTACATAGTGTGGTGTTTATACAAATGGCCTGCGGGTGTCACTGTGCACAGGACTTGTACTGTGCATACACAGGACTTTCTGTACAGCTTGAAATTGAAAGCAAGAAGTTACTGTTGTTGTGTAAGGCCTGTATGAGCCTGTTCATAAAGCACTGTTATACTCTCCTCATCCTTGGCTTCCAGACATAACAAATGGCTACAAGGATGTCTTTTCTACCTCTGCAGCAGCCTGCAGCTTTTCGTCCAAACCCTGGTGAGCCTACCATACTTTTACTGCTTGGATTCGTATGTTTGAAATTTAAATTATTGCTGCTGACCAAGGATTTCTGCTGCTAGAAAGTGTGCTTTACTTATTCACTGCCTGGGAGCAGAGGGACAGCGTATATTCCATACATTACCAGTACCTGATGAGACTTATGAAACTGCTCTTACTGCTATAAAGAACTTTTTCATGCCAAGAGTAAATGTGGTTGCTGAAAGATATAAATTCTGCCAACATGGACAACGTAATGGTGAATCCACAGAACACTTTGTAGCAGCTTTGAGAGAGCTGGTTGTTACCTGTGACTTTGGAAATTTAACAGATGAAATTCTAAGAGACCAAATAGTGGAAAAAACAAACTCACCTCACATAAGAGAGAGACTGCTCCTAGAGCAGGATTTAACCCTTGCAAAGGCTAACCAAATTAAAACAGCAGTGGCAGAGGCTAAAACTCTCAGTCATTGAACTGCTGGAAATGTACAGATTGTGAATTCAGCACTGTGGCCTAATAATGCAAAGTCACTGGCAAAATACAGTACTAAGGAAAGGGATTCGCCTACACTGCAAAACCGGGCAAGCAAATACAAATAAAAAAATACTGCTTGTGCTGGGGTTCAACACACTGCAAATCATGTTACATGTCCTGCAAAAGCTTTACAGTGTCACAACTGCACAAAAGTAGGATATATTTGCAAAGGTTTGCCGTAGTTCTGCTAAAGATGTTCATGAAGTCACTACTACACATGTCACAGTATTAAGTGTGGATAAAGCTGGTACATTTATTCCAGACAATTTTAATGCACTGCCAGTGTCAGTACTGCTTCTGCTGACAAGGTGCAACGCACTACATTAATCTGATGCTTGATACAGGTTCAGCTGTTTCTATACTAGCAAAGGATATTTTCTTGAAATACTTTGCAAAAGATCCGCTTGTTGCACCTGCCCTGAAACTGGTCAGTTACTTAAAGGATCCAATCCCTGTGCTTGGTTGCTTGCTAGTGACTTTACAATTTAAATTAAATACTGCAAAATATGACTTTTAAATTGTGAATAAAGGTACTGCTATAGGGGATCTCTTTGCTGCATTAAACCTATAATTAGTTGATGGTCTCATTAATACAGCACCAGTGCCTGCCACACAGCCAGTGTCTAAAATTTCCCCACAAAGCAAGACTTCACTGGGCTGTGCAAAGAACTTTGTACACAAAGTTAAGCTGAGATCAGATGTAAAACCAGTGCGCCACAAATTGAGGCAATTGCTCTACTCTATAAGGGAGACTGTCTCACAGGAACTTCATAATTACAGAGCAATGTGCCATGCAACAACTCAAGCATCTCCAGCTGAATTAATACATGGCAGACAGATGCACACTAAGTTACATTTTGCAGACATCAAACTTCCACAAAATACTGTGCCTACAAAATCATCTACTGCTGACATTGTGAAATGTCACCAAGCCAAATGCAAGGCTTATACTGATAGAAAACATGGTGCAAGAGAAGTACACTTTCAGCCTGAATCTTTAGTCACAATTAAGAAACCAGGAATACTGAAACAAGGACAATCTAAATTTACTACACCACTTGAAGTGAGATGCCAGCGAGGACCATACACATATGAACTTTCTGATGGATGCATATGGAATGCAAGTCATCTTGCTCCTGTTAGATATGACTTTGGAGAAGCTCCATTTGATGAAGGACATTTTCCTACTCCTGATGTCAGCTGCAATAGGCCTGAAGAAAATGAACCTTTAAGGCATACTGAGAGAATCAGAAAACTACCTGCATGGACCCAGGACTATGTGATGTGAATAATGTATATTATTGCTTTAATATGCATTGTTGTTGTTTATTACATCTGCCCAAATGCTTTCCTACTTTAGGGGGGAATATGTGGTGTTTATACAAATGGCCTGCGGGTGTCACTGTGCACAGGACTTGTACTGTGCATACACAAGACTTTCTGTACAGCTTAAAAGTGAAAGTAAGAAGTTACTGTTGTTATGTAAGGCCTGTATGAGCCTGCTAATCAAGCACTGTTATACTCTCCTCATCATCGGCTTCCAAACATAACACATAGTGGCTTATCAAAGGTGATGTGCCTGCATCTAGTGATGCAGCTAGCTTGTGTCTCAATGATCATGCACAGACTTCATTTTGACACTGAAAATTCCCACCACAATTTACTGCATTGGCTGCAATTGCCACTTTGCAGCCACAATTTCACTGGAAATGTGGGGGAAATGCTGCATTGTGGATAACACTTAGCCCTAAAGTTTAAAAAATGCTTGCTGTAGATCATTATTACCCTGATAAAATTGTGTTAGTTGACATCATTAAAGATAATGTTAATAGGTGTGATTCAATTCAAACTAATGGGAATTTCCAGTTCTGCAACATTTTTTCATTAGAATACAGTAAAGGTATGGGACCAATTATCCGGGAAACCCATTATCCAGAAAGCTCAGAATTATGGAAAGGGTTTTCTCCATTTTCTCCAAATAATCCACATTTTTAAAAATGATTTCCTTTTTCTCTGTAGTAATAAAACAGTAAATTTTACTTGATCTAAACTAAGATATAATTAATCCTTATTGGAAGCAACCCCATCCTATTAAGTTTATTTGTTTAAAATACTTTTTAGTAAAAACACCTTACCCCCCCTACCCTACATAGCCCCCCCGACAAATAGCCCCCCCTTAACTTACCCCTCGGTGCAGCCATCTTCTTTTCGGTAGTCTTCGGAATGAGACCAGCGTATCGGAGCAATTTTCTGTTACGTGAGAACTGTGCATGCATTGAAAGTCATGAAAATTAATTCCGAAGATTATCGAAGCGACTGAAGATGGTGCCTGTGAACTCCACTGGACATAATCTGCACAGAGGGGTAAGTAAAGAGTTAGGGGCATTTGCTCCGGGGGGGCTGCAGCTAGGCGGGTGGGAGGAGGGGTCTATGTAGGTTAGGGTTTTTTTTATTACAGGTTCATACCTCCCAACATTTTGGAAGTAAAAAGAGTCAAGTAGTGTGGCTATTTTTGGTCACACCCATTTTTTGTGGCCACACCCCCTAATTACCATGTTTATTTTACAAAATGTGGCAGATAATGAAAGTTTAAAAATATTTCTCCTGTTACAATTACTTATTTTCTTATCTCAAAAGTGTTACAAAGTATCTTATTTGTACCTGTTAGGTGTTCTGGGCTCTCTGCCAAAAGCCAATTAAGTTAGAAACTTTTTTTCTGGCTGTTCAGTGCAGAGAAAAGAGGTACTTTCCAGTACAAATGAGGGCCTGCAGGTTGAGCTGTCAAAAAGAGGGACTGTCCCTCCAAAAAAGGGACAGTTGGGAGGTATGCAGGTTTGTTTCTCTTTTAAGGTATGAAGATCCAAAGCTCCATAATCCAGAAAACTCCAGGACCAAAGCATTCTGGATAACAGGTCCCATAACTTTATTTGAATTTTGAACCATTAGTCTCATTGATGCAGCAATTCCTCTTTGTAGCAGAAAATAGTTTATGTCAGTATGTATTAATAATCAAGTGTTTGATATTAATAAATGTTTTATATAAATAGTTTATGTCAGTCAATTGTGTTTAATTATTATACAGGCACTTTATGTGCATCTGGCATTCACCACTTCACTAACACACCAACTTACATATTGTTATATTTTATTTACATATATCTGCACTTATTTAGCTGGGAATTGGTTGCCTTAACAACCTTTTCTCACTTCCGGGTGCCGGCCTGTCAAACGGATCACATGACAAGGATTTTTGCTGGATGGTGGTGATTGGGTCTGTCTGTGTCACATGATGCTGTATGCTTCGGGCAGGGCATCGAGGAGCCCTTGAGACGTTTCCATGCTGTTCCACTAAAGCTCTGAATCTGAAGGGATTGTGTGCAGCTCTTTATTCCTGTATATGCAGATCTGTGTGTGTGTGTCCAGGAGGAAATACTGACAGGTATTCCATTTATATTTCAAACCTTTGTTGTGCGTGTTTACTACTCAGTAGCAGTAAGTGAAGTTACAGCTCCTACAACTATCAGCTGAAGTGAACTTGGTACTTAGCTGTCAGTCATGTGGCTGGCCAGAGAGGATCCAAGGGTAAATTTCTCTGAGACTGCTCAGTCCCTGCTTATGCAAGTACAGCACAGCCATGAATCAGTGTAATGCCACTGCTGGGCGCAGAAGTTCACTCTGTAAAACACATAGTGGAAAAACTACTTCTAGCACCCCCTCCCCATCAGCAATGAGACCAATTTCATGGGATTTCCATTCAATTTACTTGACCAGATCATTCAGTCGTCAACTTTGGGCAGATGCATTACTGTCTCTTTAAATGTGGTTTGTGTAGCAGAGCTAGCAATCATGCAGTCAGTGGGAGAGGATACCCATTTTGCTCTGTGTAGGAGGGGATGAAATAATTGTCCCTGGATAGCATGACGTCTGTATGATGTATTTTATAACCTCAGCCTGCTGCACATCACGCCTCTTGTTATGGGGATGCAGCTTTTGAACTTCGTTTGGGGTCAATGTTGTCTAAAGTCACCTCTTTTAAAGGTGTTTTCAAATGAAGTTTTGGTAAGATGTAGATATTGATATCTGGAGATAATTTGCGATTGGTCTTCATTTTATTTAAAATTTCTGTGGGTTCAGTTTAGTTCAAAAAGGGCACCAGTTGGGTAAAAATGTTATCCCCAACCAAAGGTGCAGGCTAATAGAGCCTGCATTCCGGTTGGAGTTAAAGTGAACCTATGGGCCGAATAAAATTCCCATAACCGAAGGTTTATTTTACCAGTGAGAGCAAGCCAGCGTCTGCAGGGGGCAATTTTTTTTTTAAACTACTAGAATCCCAAACCGGAATGCGGGCTCTATCAGCCCACACCTTCGCTTTGGGGAATTTTTTGCGGCCCATAGGTGCACTTTAACAGTTGTATTTTAATTTTTTTTTTAATGGACCCCGCCAGCACAAGGCTACCCGCACCAGGATGCAGCCCCCGGTGTGAGCAGCTATGCCTGGTCACCTGTATGCACATAATGAAAATCTTCCTCGAATTGCGCATTATGCAAATGCAAGTGACACAGCATGGCTGCTCACACTGGGAGCTCCCTCCCGGTGATTTTAGCCTTGTGCTGGTGAGAGGCATTTTCTAAAGAAAAAAAACTACTGTTATCCCCAACCGGAATGCAGGCTCTATTAGCCCTCACCTTTGGTTAGGGGATACCATTTTTTTTACTCAACAGGTGCCCTTAAGGGTAGGGACAGACAGGGAGATTCGGGGAGGTTTTGTCGCCTGCTAAAAACGCCAGGCGACAGAATCTCCCCGAATCTCCCTGTCTGTCCCTACCCTTAAGGTCTCTGCTCTGAATCCCTTTTTAAGATATCTGGTTGCCAGGGCCTTATTTATCCTAGTGGCCAGGCAGTGGTTTGAATGATTGCTGGAATATGAATTCTTGAGGTACTCAATAGGAAATTAAAGGGGTTGTTCACCTTTGAGTTAACTTTTAGTATGATGAAGGAAGTGATATTCTGAGACAATTTGCAGTTGGTTTTAATTTTTTTATTGTTTTTTTTTTTTAGTTATTTTGTTTTTTATTCGTTAGCATTCTAGTTTGCAATTTATGTAATCTGGTTGCCAGAGTTCAAATTACCCTAGCAACCTGGCTTTGATTTAAATAAGAGACTGGAATATGCATATTAATACATTTGCAGCTTTACAGAGCATTTGAATTTTAGATGGGATCAGTAACCCTTCCCCCATTTAAAAGTTAGA
Organism: Xenopus borealis; assembly: GCA_024363595.1. NCBI lineage: Eukaryota > Metazoa > Chordata > Amphibia > Anura > Pipidae > Xenopus > Xenopus borealis. The sequence continues at coordinate 96,505,792 of CM044443.1, forward strand.
AAGGGTGAGAAGATAAAGGCAAATAATTTAAAAAAAAAAACTATAAAAAAAATTGAAAAGTTGCTTAGCATTAGCCATACTATAACATGCTAAGTTAACCTCAATTGAAGACCACTTCTGACTTGTTCCAGCTTTCAAATGGAGGTAACTGACTCCAGCATTTAGGCCTCTGTGAGGCTACAATTTTATTTTTAGTCTTACTTTTAATTAATTGAAGGGGTGGTTCAAAAACATAATTTCAAAACCTATTTTATCAAGTTGGTCAAGCAAAATGAACTTTAATTACACTATATAAATTTTTTGACTCTTGTTTCCTTCAGTCTGGGAATTCATAATTATAGCAAGCCGGCAGGACCAATTTGGTGGGCACTGTTATTAAGGCAAGCCTTGTATCTTCTCAAAATCTTGTTTGTGCACCAGAATGGGGGACCCGATGTCTATCCCCATGTCCTGGCTACACAATTAAACGTTAAAGAAAGAGGAGGACTGTGGGGAGAGCAGTGACATCTAGGAAGTGCTGAATGGAAAGTGAAAGTAATTGCCTGCTCAGCCTCTATGTCTAAGGCATAGAGGAGTGGCAGACAATATTTGATTGACAGCTGAGATTTTTAAATGAGCTTACAACAGCTATGAATGCTTTAATTAAAAATAAAAGAATTTGGGTTTCATGTTAAATTTGAAATGGACTTTTATTATACAGCTTTTTATGTTTGGGTGACAGGTCCTCTTTAAGTTGACTTTTAGTATATTCCAGTGTTGCCAATTATAAGCAACCTTTCAATTGGTGGTCTTCATTATTTATTTTTGTTTTTTTTTTAATTATTCTAGGAATAGGATATGCTATAGCATACTAAAGGTTAACTTAAATGCGTGCCACCCCATTAATGTACAAACCTAAGCCAATGGCTTTTAGAATATTTTGGTGCAGGCCCTCCTAGGATGTTCACTCTTTGGTGAGGCTTGTGATATGTGAAATCAGTATCCCATCTGTACAACGCTATAGTCTCAAAAAAATCTTAGGACGTAAAACTAGTGTTCATTCTAGCTTTCATCCTTTGTCAACTGTAGGTAGGAATATTGAACAGGACTAAAATATAAATCTGAAATAATATAATATATAAGCATGTACCATACCATGTAAATATGTGCTAGTAATATTGCTTTTCTATTACATTATGTTCCTGTAGAGTCAATGGAGTCAAGCTGTGACTGTTTACACACTTTGGGAGTTGGTCTGGGAGTACTGGTATCAGCTGTACTTATATGGGCTGCTCATCGCCTAGGGACTATCTACCAGCTGTTTCACAAGGTAAGGTATGCTATACTAAATCAGTCAGGGTGTACTAAGAAGTAGAAAGCTGCACCCTAGCGAGCCTTATCCCAGGTCCATGGTTAGGGATTGTGTGCTTTGCACCTTGTTATCAGTTAACACTCTCCTACCAATGGGAAATCAGATACAGAACTTCTCCATTCGTCTTGACATATGTTTCTAAATGCTTTGTATTTATTAAATACGACTGCACAAATACACACATACATCAGTGTCAGGCAGACAGGAGCATTTACATCAGAAACGTAATAGCAGTGTGATCTGGCGTTGGAAACCTTGGATATATTAACTTAATTACTAGCACATATTTTCCAAATTAGATTTTAATGTCAGACAGACAGCCAGTACTTCTACATGCTCACTGGCTACTTCTGCTTAATTGACCTACAGCTAACTTTTTGCATTACCCCTTCGCTTCCTATAAAGATTTTTTTAACACCTTTTGTTGAATTGGCTGTCAAACAGGTTGTTCGCTTTTTAATGAACTTTTAGTAGAATGTAGAGAGTGATATTCTAAGACAATTTGCTATAGGTTTTAATTTTTTATTTGTGGTTTTTGGGTTATTTAGCATCTCTCCAGTTTGCAATTTCAGCAATATGGTGGCTAGGGTCCATATTATCCTAGCAACCATGCATTGATTGGAATAAGAGACTGGAATATGAATAGGAGAGAGCCTGAATAGAAAGATGAGTTATAGAAACTAGAAATACCAATAAATGTATAGCAGTACAGAGTATTTGTTTTTTGGACCCCCTTTGAAAGCTAGAAAGAGTAAGAAGAAAAAGCTAAATTGTTCAAAAAGTATATAAAAAAAGTAAGGCCAATTGAAAACTTGCTTAGAATGGGCCATTCTATAATATACTAAAAGTTAACTTAAAGGAGAACCAAACGTGTAAGGGAATAAACCCCCCATGTAAACCCCTCTCCCTCCTCCCCCCCACCTACCCCCATCCCCCCGGGAAAATGCCCTAATTTTTTTACTTACCCCTTCTTCAGATCCTTGCCACGGGAGTTCACTGCAGCCATCTTCTTTTTTCAGTCTTCTTCGTAAGTTTTGGCGCATGCGCAGTTGGAGGGGATTTCCGGACCCGAACCACTGCACATGCACCCAAAGTCATGAAAATTTCCGAATTTTTTTGACTTATGAAGAAAACCGAAGCAAGGAGATGGCTGCTGTGAACTTCCGTGGCAAGAACCTGTATGAGGTGTAAGTAAAAAATTAGGGGCAATTGCCCAGGGGGGGGGGGTAGGTAGGCTGGGGGGGGGGAGAGGGAGGAGGGTCTACAGAGGGGATGGGGGGGGGATTTTTTCCCTTACAGGTTTGGTTCACCTTTAAAGGTGAACCACCCTGTTAATAGTTGATGAACATGTCCATCAACTGCCTGATTCATTCAATTTCTGCAAGGGATTAGCAGTAATATGTTTGCTTTTGGCCATTACTATTTCACCCGTTGTAGACTATTTTCTGCAGGTGGTTCAACCAAAAAAAGGGGGCTAAACTCACAGCACAAACTACTGGACTTTTCAGTAACCTTGATCATAATATGGCTGATCTGTCTGTGCCTGAAGCTAAAGTGTCCTAAAAATAATTGCGTAATGATGAACCCTTTGCTAAGCCCTCAGCTGATTTTGTGGGCTGTCATACGTGGTGTTTTATGCTGTGTTTTGAAAAATGCCATATCTTTCACAATTGCAGAAAACATGCATTGCCATTGGTAGTGCAACTATGGGACCTGTTATCCAGAATGTTGGGGATCTGGGTTTTTTCCGTAATTTGGATCCTCATACCTTAAGTCTACTAGAAAATCATGAAAAGATTAAATAAACCCAATAGGCTGATTTTGCTTCCAATAATTATTAATTATATCTTAGTTTGGATCACGTACAAGGTGCTGTTTTATTATTACAAAAAAAAAACTCACTAAAATACTATACGTGGAGTGCCCATACTTTACTAATGCGTGGTCCCATTATGATCTACATCAATAAAAGCATTGTTAGCATTCTGTTCCATGGAATATCTTACTTAAATATTATATAATAAAGATTAATGAGATCATTTATATTCCTATATATAACAAACAACAATTTCTTATGTGACCTTAACATAATAAATATCTGAATGAAAAGCATGAAATAGGAGGGTGATTTAGTCAAGTTGTTTGTTGACAGTGTCTTGAGATCTACTGATCACCAGCTAAAGGTCTACTGGTAGATCCCAATGTACCTTTTCGACACCCCTCTATTATACTGTAGTTACAATATCTATTTCATAAAAGTATAACTGAAACAATGGTTCAAGAACTGTTACTGTTGGACAATTTACTTCAGTCTTCACAATACAACTGCTTTGATATTTTGAGAAATTTTATACTGCATAGTCAAACATTTGTAAAGTATTACATTTTCACTATAGAATTCTTAGTAATGATTGTCAGCTCTGCTTTTTATCACTGTCTGCAGGTTGAAAGCCAAAGCCCTTGCCATGGTGGAGAGGTTGTGGCCAAAGTACTTCAGGCTCATGGAGTGCGCTATGTTTTTACCTTGGCTGGTGGACATATATCCCCTATCCTGGTCGCTTGTGAAAAGCTAGGAATTCGAATAATTGACACAAGACATGAGGCTACTGCTGTGTTTGCAGCCGATGCTGTGGCCAGGCTCTCAGGTTTGCACTCCATCTTTGCTCACCTATTTCTGAGATCTCAGCTGGCAGTGTTTTATAAACTAAAATCTGTTGCTGTTTTGATACAGGCACAGTGGGAGTGGCAGCAGTCACGGCAGGCCCAGGTTTGACCAACACAGTAACAGCCATTAAGAATGCTCAGATGGCAGAATCTCCAGTGCTGCTGATAGGAGGAGCCGCAGCCACACTGCTACAGGTATTTTAAACATAACCTGTTTTTTCACAGTTATGCACTTTGATCTTTTTTTTCATGGCCACTGCTTGTTTACCTTTAAAAAAAACTACTTGTTAAACTTGTGGTATCCCTGTCCATGAAAGGAACTAATAAATTCATGGGATAATAGTGCTAAAATGTTTATTTACCTAACATTAACCACAGCCTGCTGCCTGCACTGAAGCATGTGATACAGTTCTCCCTGCAATCTACCCGTTCCACCTACACACCATGTTGTGCGTACAGGTATGGGACCTGTTATCCAGAATGCTTGGGACCTAGGGCTTTCCAGATAACAGATCTTTCTGTAATTTGGATCTTCATCCCTTAAATCTACTAGAAAATCGTGTAAACATGAAATAAATCCAATAGGCTGGTTTTGCTTCCAACAAGGATTAATTATATCTTAATTTGGATCACTTATAAGGTACTGTTTTAATAATACAGCGAAAAAGGAAATCATTTTTAAAAATTTTGAATTATATGAATAAAATAGAGTCTGTGAGAGATGGCCTTTCTGTAATCCTGAGCTTTCTGGATAATGGATCCCATACCTGTAATAACAGCCACATTTTATGAACTTTCAGTCAAAACTGAATAAAATAGGTGTTTCACCTATGGTGAAATATGCTCAAATATTAGGAACTTTTACATTTGTTGCTTTCCATTTGTCTCTGTTGTGTATCATGGATTATGGATGGAGTATCATAATGTGAGGCTCTTTCGAGGTCACATTTGGTATCTAACGTTTTAAAGAAATGCTTACAGTTTAAACTTTACGGATATCACATTATCTTAAGACCTATGTAATGGTCTGTAAATATATTTTTAGTTAAGCAACTGGTTTACAACACTGCTATCACAACAACAATCTGTATCCATTGATAATTGCAGCTGGTTAGTGACCCTTAGACCTGGTGCTTTTGTAGAAACAGTGCTAGGCAGAGCCAGCTACAACTCTGCTTAAAATATTCATTGTTTTTCTGCATAGTTTGCATGTAATCATTTTCTTATGGCTTGCAGAAACTGCAGCATGCTTTAGGTTTGGGTGTTATTGAAACTTATGCTGGGCCCAAAGGTGTTCTTTTATAATACAGTTTGGGAGTTCTTGTGTCACAACCACAGTAACCACAGGATATTTATTCTTCATAAGAAAATAGTAACTGTTTTTGGTACATAGCCTAATGAACCTGTCAGTGCATGTACAGTATTTGGTCATTAGCCAAATAGGCTGCATGCTCCCCCACGGACCATCTGATCATTATGGGGGTGATTTACTAAACCTCAAATTTAGTTGGTCGGCCTTTTTGGGGCACAAACTAGAATTTTTTGTGCATAAAAAAAACCTATCCCAATTTGAAGATACTGTGGTTTGCACTGGGTTTAGCCCAATAATCCGAAAAATTGGGGGTTTTCGGGCAAAACCCCTGAAAAAAACGGATGATTCGGGCTTTTGCTTGATTTTATCTGTGTTTTTTCCCAAGCCAGTTAATTTGAGTTATTTAATTGATAAATATGGTCAAATCTGGTATGGGAGTTTGGTTGTGGTTTTTTAAGACATAAATTCAGAGTTTAGTAAATAACCCTTTGATGGAAGGGTAAGGCCAGACGGGAAGATTCGAGGAGACTTGTCGCCTGGCGACTATTCGCCTCTTCTTTGGGGCGACAAATCTTCCCAAACCGCTTCCCCCTGCCTTCCAGTGTCTTTAATGAATAATTGCCTGCGCCTATTGACACGCGGTGCTGGCTTTTCCAAAGTCGCTCGAAGTTGCCTTCTTAGGCGACGAATCTTGCCATCTGGCCTGAGCCAGAAAGGGAGCAAATTTACACTCCCGAGTAACCAAATGTGGATCAAAAATGCACCAGTACAACTCACACTGGCATAAGGGATCCCTATGACTGCCATGGAGGCATTAAAGGAGAACTAAACCCCTACGTGCAAAAATCCCCCCTCCCCTGTGTAGGCCCCATACCTCCTCCCCCCCACAAGTACAAAAAAACCCCAAAAATATGTAAATATTAAATGGTTTTGGGGCATTTACTTCTTAAAAGGGGGTTAAAGGAATTGTACACATTTAAATTAACTTTTAGTATGATGTAATTAGTGATATTCTGGCAAAATTTGAATTTAGTTTTTTTATTTGTGGCTTTTAGTTATTTAGCTTTTTATTAAGCAGTTCTCATGTTTGCAATTTCAGCAAGGCTCCAAATAATTCTAGAAACCATGCATTTATTTAAATAAGAGACTGGAATATGAATAGGAGAGGGACTGAATAGAAAGATGAGTAATAAAAAGTAGCAGTAAAAATATATTTTTAGCCTTTCAGCGCATTTGTTGTATAAATGGGGGTCAGTTTGAGAGTCAGAAGAAGATGTATGCAAAAAATAAATAAATAATGATGACTAGTTGAAATGTTGCTTAGAACTGACCATTCTATAGCATACTAAAGTTATTGTGAAAGTGAACCACCCCTTTTTAAAGGACAGTCTCTTGTTTTTGATGGTATAAAGCGATATGTGATGAAGCAGGTTATTGCTCATTCATAAACTGAACTTTGTGTTTTCCTATCTGATCCTGTAATGACTGGTGTGAACTCAACCCCCACTATTTTTTGCATTATAATGTGTAGACTGAGCATTTTGTCATCTACATATGTGTACTTTAAACTTTGCATAATAACTAAATATGTATAAAATATAATGAAATATTTCCCTCTTTCCTAATGTAGGGTCGAGGTGCACTCCAGGACATAGATCAGATGTCACTTTTCAAACCTATATGTAAATCCTGTTCTTCAGTTAGAACTGTACGTGAAATTGTACCTGTGCTTAGGAAAGCATTGGCTGAGGCCCAGTCTGGAACACCAGGTAAACAGCACCCTGACTTTTTCATTTTTAATGATAATAGGGAAAGGAGTTGGTTTGTATTTGAGGTTCTTATAATTATAATTATTTTCAAATTCATTAAAAGGATTGTCATTGGTTTAAACTCGAGTTCAATGTAGAAATAAAAACTGGTTAAATAGAAAGGCAGTGCAAAATAAAAAAAATGTTTCTAATATAGTTAGACAAAAATGTAATGTATAAAGGCTGGAGTGACTGGATGTCTAACCGAACAGAATATTTTCATCCACGGAGCACAAGTCAGATTAAAAGCATTCTTTTATTGAAAAATTTTAAAAATGTTGAAGCACACCATGGTTAACACACTTGACATGTTTCGTGGTCACAGCCACTATTTTTTGAAAAAGCGTGTCAAGCGTCACGCCTCGGGTGGAGGGGTGTCACGTAGCAGCACAGAGGATTTTTCTTAGGATCGCTCCTAGGTTAGTGCTCCCTGTTTGTTTAACAGAACAGAACACTACTACCTGCTTTTCAGCTCTTTAACTCTTGAGTTAGTCAGCAACTTGAAGGGTGGCCACATGGGACATAATGTTCAGTGCGTTTACAATTGATCCTTAGCATTCAGCTTAGATTCAAAAGCAAACAGTTTTGACCTATGTGGCCCCCCATCAAATCACTGATTGGGTACTGCCTGCTAACCAATCAGTGGAAACCAAGAAATCTGCTTTGCAGGAAGTAGTGTTCTGGCTATTACGTTAGACATCCAGTCTTTATACATTACATTTTTGGCTAACTAATCATTTTTATATCGCACAACCTATTTATCCAGTTTTTATTTTTATTCTGAACAATTACAAAACTAGAATGCAGCAGATCCAGTGATATTCTTGGGGCTGCATTTTTATACCACCATTGTCCAACTGTTATGGTGTAGGGGTTTCTGATTGCTGTAGCATAATGCAGTTAAGCTAGGATGCAGCAGGGTCTAAAAACGCAGTCCATTTAAATTTCATTAAATGCGATTTTTTTTTTTTTTTTTTTTTTTTT
>CM044443.1:96513980-96531251 GCA_024363595.1 Xenopus borealis
TTTTTTTTTTTTTTTTTTTTTTTTCCTTTCAACAAAATACTAAATGGCACACAAACTGACAAGTTTTGCAATCCCATGCTCAGGAATTCTGTAATTGTAATGGTAAGCCTAGGGCACAATGAGTGCCTAATATCTATATCGATCCGCAGTGGCAGGGTATATTAAACATTTTGGCATCATGCTTAACGCAGGCAACAAAACAACCCTTGGTTAGGACTTCTGCCTTGAAGCACTGGGTCTTTCTTTGTGCCATTTTGAAATTGTTTACAATTTCGCTAGGAGATATACATAAAGTATGTAGTTTAATGTTTTTTATGAGGATTGGTGATGTGCACTTCTATGTGTGTATATAACTGTCCATACTCATTGCTATTAAAGGAAAAGTAAATGTTTTTCTTTTTCTTTCTGTAAATTTGCTCAAAACAGCCCCCCAGATTAATGTACCTTAGTCCCTGCTGCAAGTCTGCTCTGGTTTCTGTGTTATCAGCAGCTTGTTTCACCTTCTTCCTGGTGCAGAGTGAAGCCCAGCCCCTTAGTTTACTGAGCAGTCCATTTGCTGCTGTTCCACAATAGAGAGGAAGAGGGAGCCAGTGTTTCATTAGTAAGCTAGTTTCCCCAAGCAAAAGCTGCTACACACACTGGTCTCTGCTATGTCATAGTATGCAAATGATAAACTGGACTAGTCCAAGATATAAGGTCAGCTCAGAAAGCTAAGGGGCGGGGCTTCACTCTGCACCAGGAAGAAGGTGAAACAAGCTGCTGATAACACAGAAACCAGAGCAGACTTGCAGCAGGGACTAAGGTACATTAATTTGAGGGGCTGTTTAGAGCAAATTTAGAGATAGAAAAAAAAAACGTTTACTTGTTCTTTAAAAGACACTGTAATATACAGTTATTTAGTGTAATAAATTAAGCGTTTCAGAAGTTGCATAACGTTAGATCTTAAAAATGTACCTGTATGGGCTAGAATATTAACTTGCTTTTGTTTATATTATAGGACCTGTGTTTGTAGAATTTCCTATCGATATTTTGTACCCATATCACATTGTACATAAAGAACTATCACCTAAGGGGGCTCCAAAAGGGATTGTGGGAAAAGCCATCAGCTGGTAAGTGCAAAGTTGTGACGGTTTGCAGTTACTGATTATTTATGGGCTACTTCAAAGAAAACTATACCCCCAAACAATGCACGTCTCTATAAATATATATAAATATATTTAACGAAACAGCCCATATGTGAAACTCTGCTTCACATAAATAAATGCTTCTGATACAAATATACTTTCCTAGTAGTATGTATCACTAAACAAAAAAAATTGCCATTTTTAGAGCCACCCTCTAGGATAAAAAGATTCATTGTGCACACAAACCAAAGGGCACATATACATATTAGGTCACATGCTCCAATTAATGGACAAAGGTCTGTCTTTTACAACCACATCTCTTCCTGTCTTCATTGCATCATTGATTTCATATTGATCAAGACCAACAATAATCAAAAGCCCAAATAAATTAAAGGGGCACATTTACTAATGGACGAATTCTTAAGTGAAAAAACTTCAAAATTCGACCATAGAATTTTTTTGGGGGGGGGTCATTTTTGATCTTGAGGATTATCGGAGGAAACCTAGAGCAGATCACAATAAAATTGTAAAAGGGACATCTGCCATTGACTTTTACATCACCGTGGCAGGTTTGAGATGGCACATTTTTGGATTCAGACTTTTAGAAGCTTTGGTATGATAAATCTCTAAAATCTCCCATGAAAAACAGAGTTTTCCCCCAAAAAACACTTTCTGAAAAAAAAAAAAAAAAGCACTTGCCTACCTAATAAACACCTATAATACTGGCCTTTTCCCATGCGTTACGCCACGGGGTTAGGTGTATCTAACTTCCTAGCAAACATCAGCTAGCAGGAGCATGGATAATGGAAACGGATCTCTATCTTGCTTGCACATGTTTTTGGGCAACAATCACACTTCCTGGATGTGGTGCTAAATAAAATTGTCAGTACAAGTCTCAATTTATAGTAAGGGTTGCCTGCTTGACCACGGTAGTCAGCAATCAAGCTTTATTAAGTTGCAAATATGAATACATTAGGCCTTATTCGTAACTCTGTGGCAAGTATTGTATATATTAGGGATGCACTGATTTAGATTAATATCATATAAATAAACTTTGAGGAGCTGTTACAAAAGTTTCCAAGAGTATTGTAGATGAAATTGCCATCTATAAACTGAAATTGAGAGATGTAATGCAGTAAAACAAAAACAAATTAGATGACTTATTCTTATGCAGAATTTGCTACAAATAAATAAAAAAATAAATAAAAAAGTCAATTTGTGTTTCAAGTCCCACTGAAATAGGAACTGAAACAAGAAGTCTGTGCCTGAAAACCAACAAGCGTCAGTGAGCTAAAGCAGTCCTGTAAGAATAAGTAGTCCAGAGTTCAAACCCTGAGCTGTCATCTCATATGTCTGTAATCTCAATATGAGCTATGCTGGTACATGAAACATAAACAGGGACTTAGGCTGAAGAGGCTGAAGAAGTCTATGAAAAATATAGTTGATATTTACATTATTGCTTTTTTTCATTCAAATCTTACCATAGGTACCTACAAAATCATCTGAACAATTTGTTTGCTGGTGCTTGGGAACCTCGTGATGTATCACCACTGCCACTCTCTATTCCTCAAGCAAGCTCTATGCAGGTCTTTATTATTTTCATTCATAGTCATTCTTAACTGGGACATAAACTTTCTGAGCAAGTGTTCAAGTTTTATTAGCAGTAATGCATAGGGTTGTTATACCAAGGAACAGCACCAATATGCAGCTTAAAGTGATACTGACACTTAAAGTGATACTGACACTAAAAAACTACTTTTCAATATATGAATGTACATTCAAAGTTAGGTCAAATTGAGCATTTTTTCTTGACCGTTCTGCTTTCTGACTGCCTTGTCAACCTGTCTGTCCCTTCTCAGCCTGCCATAGTTCCTAATGCTAACAGACTCCTGCTGCACAAATATGGCAGCCCCCTCATAGAAGAAAATTGGGAATCATATACGTAGCATTGGGCAAATACTTTTATGGCAGAATTATAAAAGTATGCAAAGACAATTTTATGATAGCAGCAAAAAAATGGTTTAATTTCTAGTGTCAGTATCTCTTTAAGATACTGTATGGGTCCCTTGTCTCTAGCTTTTGGGAGTTATTTATGTAAAACCTACCTTCGGTGCAGTAGCTTTTAATGGACCAAAGAGAGGCATAGGGGCAAATTCACTAAAGAGTGCAAATTCGCCAGCGACGCCATCACAACACTTCGCCAGGCAAAAATTTGCTCAGACAATGCTAATTCAGTAAAGTGCAGAGTTTCATCCACGGTTTCATCCAGGGTTTCATCAAAGTGAAGCTGCGCCAGTGTTCAATTCTACCTAGTGCAACTTTGTTTTGCGCTCAGGCTTATTTGCATACAGCAGGCAATTTAAAATGGAATGGAGCTATTTATGCTACATGGTGCATCTAATACATTACATTTACGCTGATAACTAGACGTGCCTAGGGAACCGTAATAAAGTCGGGTTTTAATGCCCTACACATAAACCCACAGTTAAATAATGTACCATACCGGATGCCCGAAAATTTTTTATTCCTTTTGCAACCTAACACCCTGAAAAATTGAAAAGATGCCAGCGTTTTTTGTACTTAGAAGATATTTCACTCAAAAATTATGATGTAAGTAACTGAAGATTGAGGAAGTTCTATGCACTCCAATGCACTTTTCAGGTCAGAGCTGGGGAAGGCAAGTCTGGCAATAGAAATGTTCAGCAAAATCTGCAATTTGCAGAGTTACGTTATGTGTGAAGCAACGCTAGCGTACATCTCCTTCGCTAGCAAAGGGATGCCTGCGCTCGTTAGTAAATCGGCGAAGCAACAAAATGACGCTTTGCTGGCGAATATTTGCTGGCGTTAGTCACTTCTCCCTTTAGTGAATCTGCCCCATAGAGTTAGATAGGAGAAGGATAGGCAAGATGAAATGGGTAGGCCATTTTTTTATATTATTTGTTATTTTATAAGACTTTTCTAAATAAGATTATTTTGTTTTCCAGATTCAGCAGTGTATAGAGCTAGTAAGTCGTGCTAAGAAACCAGTGTTCCTTTTGGGCAGCCAGGTCACATTACCTCCTATACCAGTAGAAACTCTGCGGTAAGAGATGAACCATATTTCCTGCTGTGTCTTATACTTGCCTCAAACTAGGTTGGGGAAATGCACAACACAGTGTTGGAGAAAAGCTTATATTCAGATACTGGAAGAGCACTTTTCTTCCCACTGCTGCTTGCACAAGTCACACCAGATTTTCACTTTCCCTTTACGTCCATTGTTCGCTCACTCAATTTCTCTCCCACTCCTCTTGCACTGCAGGCAGATGCCTTCTCCTAGATCTGGCCCTGCTATGATCAAAGTGCCATTAACACAGAAAAGCTAAGATTATTTTCTTGCATTAGATAATTGCTAAATGGCAGATTGGTCAATTTGACTAAAGTACAATTATATGTGCTAGTATTTATTCTGGCTACTGTGCTCAGAATATGAAAGGTTCTGTTAACTTTCCACCAGGTCATGCACATTGTATAATAATTCTTTATAGAAAATCACTGGAGTCTTTGGGTATTCCTTGTTTCCTGGGAGGTATGTCCAGAGGCATGCTGGGAAAAGACAGCCCTTTGCACATTCGACAGAACCGCAGGGAAGCTTTAAAGGAAGCAGATCTTGTCATTCTAGCAGGTAGGACATTCAGTTTCAAAAAACCAAAAACATGTTGCTTCAATAGTAAACCTGACATAGTGCTGCTATAGCGTTATAACTGTATCAATGGGATTTTTTATTTCTAAATCCATAATCCAGAAAGCTCCAAATTACAGGAAGGCCATTTTAGTTAAAAAAATTAAAATTATAAAAAATAATTTCCTTTTTTTTCCTGTAATAATAAAAAAGTACCTTATACACGATCCAAGCAAAGACAAAATTAATCCTTATTGGAGGAAAAAACTGCCTATTGGGTTTATTTAATATTTTCTAGTATACATAAGGTATGAAGATTCAAATTACATATACATACAGATAACCCCGAGCATTCTGGATGGCAGGTCCCAAACCTACATTGTTTATAATATTATTGTATCATTCTTTTGTTACAAGGCATTCGATTAATATTATAACTTGTCTCCCCTTATTGAAAAGACTGATGTTTGACCCTTTAACCACCAGACAGGTCCCTAAACAGAAACAAAGTAGTTCTTTACTGGTCATCTCTGAAGGTCCAATGAGAAGTCCAGTGAAGTCTAAAGCTGGCCATACATGTAAATATCCACTTGTTTGGCAAATTCTCCTTTGGTGGATCTCTCCGAGATAAGCCCACAGTTAGCTGGATGACATTGACTTTAACCAGTCACAATGGATCACAATGCAGGCCATCAGGGTGAGGACCACATCAATGATCCAATGTGGTCCTCGCCCGGCCAGGATTTTTATCATAGGGCAGGCCCATATATACGCCGATAAACTGTTGACTCAATCTGTGTAGGTTTTTATCTTTCTATGTATGACCCCCTTTACCCTGATGATTCTTGAGTGTATCCAAAATGTTTAGCTTTTCTTAACTGGATTCCTAGAAGCAAATATGTGATGTATGTGTGTACAGTGTTTTACATTAATGCAGGAAAGTAACTTCCGATGTTCTGTTATCCATGCTTGTGTAATAATAAAACATTTCCTTGTACTTGTTGCTAACTATGCTGCATGAATCCATATCAGAGGCAAATCCTATTGGGTTTATATACTTATACATTTATTTTTAACAAACTTTAGGTATGATGATACAAATTATGGAAAAATCTCTTATCCAGAAAATGTTTCTCCACATAATGTGTTGTGCCATATTTCCTTTTCTAAATCAAGGCATGGTCTGTGATTTCCGTCTTTCTTATGGGCGTGTCCTGAGCCGGCGCAGTAAAATCATTGCTGTCAATAGGGACCGTTCTCAGCTACTGAAGAACTCTGATATGTTCTGGAAGCCAAGTGTTGCAATCCAAGGTAACTTTACTGATGAATGACATTTTCACTCAAAATTGATGAGCACAAAATCAGTCATGTGAATGTTTCCAAAACCAGTGTTTTCTGCTCATCGTTACAGATACTTGTGGTCCCCGCATTGTTTTCTAAAAGTTCTTGTACTCTTTTTATCACAATAAACATATTATTTCAGTTTATTTATCTAAATATATAATACACAAATAGCCATGAATATCCTGTAAATTACAGTTTTGCTCATAAGTTTACATACCCTAGCAGAATTTTTTATTTCTTTATCATTCAGAGAATATGAATGATAACGCAAAAACTTTTCTTTCACTCATGGTTAGTGATTGGCTGAAGCCATTTATTGTCAAACAACTGTGTTTACTCTTTTTAAATCATAATCACTACCCAAATGACCCTGATCAAAAATTTACATACCCCAGTTCTTACTAACATGTATTGCCCCCTTTATACTCCATAACAACTTGAAGTATTTTGTGGTAGATGTGGATGAGTCTCTATATCTTCTCAGATGGTAAAGCTGCCCATTCTTACTGGCAAAAAGCCTCCAGTTCCCATAAGTTCTTGGACTGTCTTGTATGAACTGCACGTTTGAGCTCTCCCCAGAGTGGCTCAAAGATATTGAGGTCAGGAGACTGAGATGGGCATTCCAGAACCTTCGCTTTATTTTGCTGTAGCCAATGACAGGTCGACTCGGCCTTGTGTATTGGATCATTGCCATGTTGGAACGTCCAAGTTCCAACATATTTTGCTTTCCTCATGACTTAGAATCCAAAAAACATCAGTGCAGCAAAGGATGAAAGATACAAGAGTCTGTCAGGAGTCCAGAAAGTCATTGACCTTTTATACACACACACTAATTACAAGAAAACAGATCACAGGTTTAGATGATGGTTTACCTTTAATAGCCAGCCCTTTTGTGTCAAGTTGTGTGCATGTTATCAGGCCAAATCACCAGGGTATGTAAACTTTTGATCAGGGTCATTTGGGTAGTTTGTGTAGTGATTATGATTTAAAAAGAGTAAACACAGTTGTTTGACAATAAATGGCTTCAGCCAACCACTAACCATGAGTGAAATTAAAGTTTTTGTGTTATCATTCTTATTCTCTGAAAAAATGGTTAAGAAATCATAAATTCTGCCAGGGTATGAAAACTTAAGAGCACAACTGTATATCCTTATAAATGATGCTTAGTGATGTCATTGTTTATAATCGAAGCTTAGTGTTGTCATTTCTGTCACATGACTCAATGAAACCTGTTGTAAAATATAAGGATGTTAGAGTCACCTTGGAGTTTCATGACCTGTATAAAGACACTGGCCCTTGGCCTTGTGTTTTTATATGTTCATGGAACTCCTCGGTAACTTATAATACCCTTATATTTTACAATATGGAGTACTTTATTCACTATATTTTTTATTTTTCATGGACACAGAGGTGTGTGTGTAATTTATATTTGTGTGGCCACCACTTTTTTTTTGCTAACATTCTCAAAAGGAAAAGTCAGACCATTTTCTCATGTTCAGGCAAGAGCAAGTCATGATCGAGTGCAGCCTGGTTTATCATATAGCAGTAAGGAGGGCACATGACTATCTGCTGCTTTCCATTTTAATTTCCATTTGGGGGTACCCCTTAGTGGCATTCTAAAATGACTGAAAAGTACTTAAAGGGGTGGTTCACATTTAAGTTAAGTAATAGTTTGTTATAGACCTTTTTCAATTAGTCTTCATTATTTTTTTAATAGGTTTTGAATTATTTGCCTTTTTTCTGACTCTGTCCAGCTTCAGATGGGGGTCATTGACCCCATCCAAAAACGAATGCTCTGTACTGTTAATGCTAGTCCAGTATTGTTAATGCTAGTCCAGTCCCTTATTCAAATCAGTGCATGGTTTCTAGGATAATTCGAACCATAGCAAAAAGATTGCTGAAATTGCAAACTGAAGAGCTGCTGAATGAAAAGCCAAATAACTCAAAAAGCACAAATAGTAAAACATTAAAACTAATTGCTAATTGTCTCAGAATATAACTAGGCAGAGGACACAAATAAATCTTTTCTACTACTTCGCTGGAAGAGTACCTTCATTTGAGTGCCTGCCACCAGATTTTTCTTAAGGATATAAAATGTAACAATCGGTAACTGAGCTCAATAACCGATATCCAGAAAGTTAGTGGTCTTATCCTAGACAAATGGGGAACCTTCAGGGCTCCTAGCGTTACATTGTCTAAAACATTTTACAGTGAATTACACAAAAATACTGTTGAATGTTAACATTCCTTGTGTTATTCTTGGATACCCAACAACTAATGTTCTTATTTTGTTATTGATCATTCATTGGCATTACTACTGTTCAGAGGAAGACTTGCCCTTATAACTTGTCCTTGTAGAAATATTGTGTGGTTATGTTCCCTAACATTACTTTGTTTTTCTCATTCAGGGGATGCTGGTTCTTTTATAGTTAAACTGTGCGAGGGTCTCAAAGGATATACCTGTCCCACTGAATGGCCGGAAGGTCTCAAAGCAGGGGATGAAACCAAAGAGAAAACAAACCGGTAAATTACCAAAAGAAATACAATATCAGGTTGAATGATTTAGCAAAAGTTACTGTAGACTTGCTAGTTCCTTAAATGTTCAGTTAACTTGTGAGTAAATCCTTCACTGTTTTATTGCTGATATCCTCCTTATTTTTCTTCTTCTTGCCCATTGCCCCAGGGATAAACTGTGAATTCAGCTTTTACACTTGGGTGAAGGAGAGGAGTTAGTAGTGAATGGCTCTGATATGCCTGTGTTGTGATGTAACTATCTTCATTCTTATATTTGCCCTTGCTTGTTCTTCCATGGGCAAGTTCTAAACACTCAGGGGTAAATTTATCAAAGAGAGAAGTTCCGCCACTAGAGGGAAATTCCGCCGCTCTCCATTCATTTCTATTGGATTTTGAAAGGCCTATTTATCAATGGGTGAAGTGAAAGTTCACCCTTTGATAAATACGCCTTTAAAAATCCCATAGAAATGAATGGAGAGAGGCGGAACTTCACTCTTAACTTCACTTTTTGATAAATATACCCACATAATCCTTCTGCTTTGCATGTGTGTTTGTTGACACACTGATGTTTATACTTTTCTCTCATGTGCTGTGTACATATAGTATAATTCCCAGACATCTACGTACATTTGCCTTAGTGCCTACCTATGTGAAGTCCACATGCTAAATGGAAATGGGATTTTTTTGCTCCTAATATTGTAGACAAAAAGCTGAAGAGAAAACAGAGAGACATCTAAATCCCCTTAAGGTTCTTCATCTAGTAGAGGATGCTATGCCAGAGGACAGTATAATAGTTGCTGATGGTGGCGATTTTGTTGGAAGTGCTGCTTACATTCTTCGTCCGAGAGGCCCTCTATGTTGGTTGGATCCAGGTGATTTTTTTTTTTATGTTTGTATATTTTTGAGGTAAACATAATACTATTGTTATAGGGTACAGTAGAATATAGCATTTTATTTACCTCACACTAGTTCAGGCTTTACTAAGACTAGCTCAGTCAGCCTGACTGTCAGGTTCAGTTTCCTGGTTTGGTACCGTAGTAGCAAAAAAAGGATGGTTTTGCTTCCAATAGGGATTAATTATATTTTAGTTTTGATAAAGTACAAAGTGCTGTTTTATTATTACAGAGAAAAAGGGAATCTTTTTTAAAATTTTTGATTATTTGGATAAAATAGAGCCTATGGGAGATTGCCTTTGTGTAAATCGGAGCTTTCTGGATAATGGGTTTCAGGATAATGGATCCCATACCTGCATATATATATTTAGCAGATTAGATGGTTCATCACCTTTTCTGCATAAACCAACTGAATGAGCTTGTTTTTATTAGGTTAGGGTGTAGCAAGTGTAAAAAATAAACTCATAATAATCACAAAATTATTTTAGCCAGCAGGTATGTTTAATCAGTACACAAGTTATCACAGCGCTACAAAATATTGTTAGCCCTATAGAAATACATGTTAATAATGATAATAATATGTTTAATCATTACAAGTTACAAGTTTAAAGGATCTAGGGTTAACTCTTGCAAGCTTTTTACTAGATTGTGTTTTTTTACTGTTTGATAGATATGCTCCCAAGTGTACAATGCAATGGAAAACCAGCATGTATAAAACATCAATCTATGAATCTATCCCATGCATTCTGGATAACAGATTCTATATTCTCTCTCTCTCTCTCTCTCTCTCATTTTGTGTGTGAATTTTAAAGTACTTCATTTATTATACTTGAAGACATACAATAGCAGTGATATTTATCTACAACAATAAATAATGGAGCTGCAGTACCAAAGCTATATCCTCCTTGAGGACCAAGCACTGTACAGCAAAACAATAAATTAGTAGTAACAAACAAGGGGTGACAGCAATAAGTAACAATAAGTGCATTATTAGAAATACAATTCACTTAAATATATATTATAGTTACACTACAGATTAAGTGCTTATTGTCAAAGAGACAAAAGGATGGAGGATTCTACCCCGTAGGGCATACAGTCTAAATGGGAGGGTAACATACAGACACAATTTGCAGGGGTATTAAAGTGCAGTTGTAGCTTCACTTAAAGGAGAAGGAAACCTGAAAAAAATTACCTCTTTCTTTCTGTTCACCATTACTACCTCTCCTGAAACGCCACATTGAAAAGTGCAATATTATTACCCTCTTCATGCACGAGTATAATGAAACTTGTCCATAGTTTAAACTTTGGCACCGCCATTTGCAAACTGCCATGTCACTTCCGCCCTGTGTCTTCATGAAATAAATACAGGAAGCATTATTTTGTTAATATAAGCTACCAATGATCTAAAATTGCGCTTTTAAAAAAAAACAATACTGTATTATAGACCTCAGTCAGACAGACCCGTCGCGGGTACATTTGCTCTGCTCCTCCGCTTGTTGACACGCTGTAAATAAAAATCTAGCCAGCGCAGGCAGCCGCTTCAAAGATTCAATTTGCTTCCAGGCAACAGGGAAACATAAATCTCATTGGCGGGTGAGTAAATGCAGGCAGGAGCAGAGAGGTCACTGATGACGAATGGGTTGATCACGTGACCCAAACGTCATCTCTTCAAAGGAAAGCCTGAAGATCTGAGAGAATGTGAGCTTGCGCAGGGCACCTCTGAGACCAATTGCGCATGCGTGTGCCCTGAATAGATGTATTTCTGGACTGCAGTAAGGATATCCTTTTCACTTCAGCTTGCCACTTATTTTAAAAAGAATTGCAACTCCAAAATTAATAAAAAACTGAATGGGGAAATGCCTGCTGGCAAGTATATATACATTTAATGGGCAATAATTACATATTTATTTTATTTGAGCCTTTCCTTCTCCTTTAATAACTGTGTGTCACTTGGCCAAGGAACAAATAATTTATGTAAGGTAAATAAATAGAAAATGCACTATAATCTCCTTTAAAACAATATTTACAGTGTCATTTCCTAGGTGCCTTTGGAACTCTTGGAGTTGGAGGAGGATTTGCTTTAGGAGCTAAACTTTGCCGTCCAGATTCAGAGGTAACACAGATATGCTGTATACACACATTCTGTAGATACTTATATGCAATGCTGAAAACTACTTTTAAGTGGCATAACACACTAGAAAGCAGTCAGATGAAGTTTTATGGAATTCCTCATGAGATAATGAACAAAAGCAAAAATTCAGATTTGTTAGGTTCATTTCCTTTCTTTCTGAAACAATATAGAAAGGAGTCAATTCAGCACAAAAATTTGTGCAGAATTATTGGAGGCTGATTTGGAAATAATTAATGTTTAACTGTGGATTTACATGAAGACTGAGCATTCAACAGAATTTCTGAGGTGCATGAAATTGTAGTATGTATTTTGTACAAATGTTTATGTTTTACGGTTTTCTATAATAATGCTCAGGGTATATTTGTAATAAAGTTTAGCAAGGCCTAGGAATCCTCTTGGTGGCTGAAATGCTTCTGAGCAGGGTTCAAACGTTTAGAATTATACATAACTCAACAAATGTAGCTGGTGCTTAAATCTTGGTTACATGTTATCTGTTTCTCTTCTTTATTTAGGTTTGGATAATATTTGGAGATGGATCCTTGGGATACAGTATTGTAGAGTTTGATACTTACACACGACATAAGGTATTTAATACTATATGTATTGGTGTGTATGCATAATTTCACTTCTAGTTTTCCTGTGTAACTGTTCTGTTCTAAACCATTTTGTGCAGACTCCTGTTATTGCTCTAATTGGAAATGATGCCTGTTGGAATCAGATTTCTCGTGAACAAGTGCCCATGTTAGGGAGCAATGTGGCCTGCAGCCTGGCATACAGTGGTGAGTACTCTCTCTGCTAAATAGAGGTATTCTGAGAAAAATTAAGACCTTCATTTATGAAATGATTTTTTTATTGTGCTGACCTAAAAAACAA
The DNA here is from genome assembly GCA_024363595.1 of Xenopus borealis. Classification (NCBI taxonomy): domain Eukaryota; kingdom Metazoa; phylum Chordata; class Amphibia; order Anura; family Pipidae; genus Xenopus; species Xenopus borealis. The sequence continues at coordinate 96,526,518 of CM044443.1, forward strand.
AAGTTAGAACTTCGTAAGCAGGATCTAAGCAGCAGCTTCTAAATTTTTAGTCTGTTTATTAATACTCCCTTCTGGTTGCAATGGGTGGAGATCTGCCCATCTTTATATCGAGTGGGCTAAGTTTATATTAAACATTAAAACACAAAAAATAAAAAGTTGACCAGTTGCAATCTGGCTTAGCTTAACATAAACTGAAAATGATTTATTCTAAATGTTTTCAAAGCTTAAATGATTTTATTTCATCTAACTCTCTTTTGGCCGTTTTGACCCACATTAAGTTCCAGCAGTTGTCCCCCCCCCCCCCACAATGAGGTTACAGGCATATAAAAACATTGTTGTATCAGCCATTCAGATATTGTTTTATAAAGTGTTCAGTCTGGGCTTCCAGGAATATCTGTTATACCAAATAGGTAGGTGCCTATTTTTCAATTCCTGGCTTGGACGTAAGTTTTGGTTGTATAAAAACCAGGTATAATGCCAAACAGAGCTTTCTGTAGGCTGCCAGTCTACATAGTGGCTACCAAAAATCCAATCACAACCTTTATTTGGCACCCCCAAGGCACTTTATGCGTGCTTGTGTTGGTCCCCAACTCTTTTTACACTTAAATGTGGCTCATGAGTTAAAAAGGTTGGGGACCTCTGGGCTAGAGGCTAAATGTTAACCAATGATTAACTTATTCTGACAAAAATCTGGGCACACATTAATACATCTGCTCATTTGGTGAGGTGTCGAACTAGAGGATCTTCGTCGGATTTGTTAATGTGCTTGCGGTACCCTGCGGGTTGCATGTAGAAGTTCCGGGTGTGGGTATAGAAGCGGGTCGGTGGTTCTGCGGGTTGAGGGTTGGGCCGCGGATCTTCTCCATAGCGAATTTTACTTCTTTTTTCTGATCAAGTCTACTACCGGTGATGTCACTTCCGGTTTACAATGACAGCACTTCCTGTTTTATTCCCTTTTTTTTCTGATCACTGCTACTTCCGATGATGTCACTTCCGGTTTACAATGATAGCACTTCCTGATTCTTGATGGTGAGCGGGTTGCGGATAAGTTATTTGCGGGTCCAAGCGGGTAAGAATGAGGGTCGCGGGTCTGAGTTGTGGTTTGCAGGTTGTGGGTACGGGTCCCAAAAAATGGACCCACGCAGGACTCTATGTGCCATGTCACATTTGCTTGAGGGCCCCCAGCTGATGGGGCCAATGTAGAGCATTCAAATGAGGGCCACGTCTTTATCCTACATGCCCAAAACATATCTGCCAGAAATCGACTGGACTTGTATAGATACAGTATGTATATCAGCTTGTGTACGGACACCTTTAGTGTCTAGATGAGAAAGGAATACCTATAAATGATTGGCAATCACTGATTGTTACTGACTTTTTAATTTCCCTCTTTTCCCCATGCAGATTATCATGTTGCAGCAGAGGGATTTGGGGGCAAAGGCTTCCTTGTCACTTCGCAGGAAGAAGGCAGAATAAGTGACATCATCAAGGAAGCACAGGAGGCCTGTCACAAGGGAAAAGCTGCGCTAGTAAATGTACTGATTGGAAAGACAAACTTTAGAGATGGCTCGTTATCTGTATAAAACATGGGCAACATGGTCAGTACCCAGAGCCTCTATGCTTTCTCTTTAAGGCCCTTTCAATAACAAGCATAGCATTTTAAAACATAACTGGACCTATGTGAGTGACAACAAAGTAGTATAACTGTAGCTAATGGATTAATTGAATAATGAATTATATTTTGCAGGTATCAAAAACCAAACAACAGATAATAGCATTTTATTTTCTTGAATGCACTGACAAAGAATATAATAATTGAGTTGCTGTGAATAAATGAACCTTAATGGGGAATTATATTCTATCAATAATCCGGATTTATCTGTTAATGCTCACCTAAACATTATTTTTAGTGTAGATAATTGTATTGTGTGAATGTTTGCGGTAGATCTCTGGTTTTTAATCTTCTAGGTGTCTAAATTATTTTTCTGCAGCCCTCCAGTTTGGCATTTAAACCTCCATCTTAGTGCCAGGGTTGCTGAACTATACATTTACTGCCCATCTAAAAAGATGAAAGATATTGTGTGCACAATAAGTCCAACCATACTTACAAACAGGGTATATTGCCTTTCAAAAGAAGAAGGAAAGCCTAAAACACTTGTTGGGGTGGGTTATTTTTTTCCTTGGACCAGTTGCACCTCCCCCCCTCCATGTTTAGATTTTTAACTTAGATAATATTTTGTTATCCATTTAAATGTGTTCTTCTTGTTAAAAAGAAAAAAGAGCACATAGGTATTCGCTTTACAGCTGTAACACCAAATTGTGATCCTCCATCTGTTGTTCAGCTACGAGTTTCCCTTCAACTCACATGAGGATAAATGGATTTTTGGTTTAGCTTGCAGGACTGCAGTTTACCACCCCTACTACACAGTTACAACTTGCTGTACAAAACAATATCTATATATTTTATTGTTTTGCAAGGACATGCCAATTATATACGGTACATTTTATAATACTTTTATTGACAAGTGGGTTTCAAGATATTGTTTGGAACATGAAGTGTTATTATAATATGGTGCTATCCCAAATGTATATGTTTGGGGCAGTTACAAAGATGGCCTGTGACTTTACCCTGTCACATACCATTGACCAACTGAAATCTATGGACATCATCCTTGGCGATGCAGTGTGGGCATTCCTGTAAAGTTAGCCAAGGGCTTACCTTACTTCCACTTATATAGCGGTAAGGCTCCTGAACATCCAACATTGCTTTTTGCTGCAGCCAATTGCAGTGAGCCATAACAAGACATCAGCATTGACATCATAGGACCGTACCTGCCTATCTCAGGAAGTAGGTTGTATTGCTGATGTAGCTAGCTCCTAAGTGGACCATACTGTGCAAAACCATTTTCTGTGTGGCCTCAATCTAAAAGGGGTTTTTCTTATAAGCAGCAACAATCTAAAGGCTGGTTGAGTAATTGTTAACATTATCTGGGAATGATGTTTATCTGCCATGAACACATGTCATTCTGCTAACACAACTTTCATCTACCTGTGTATAGGTAATGGTTTGGAACAGTAAGGTACAAATACGAGTTATAACGGGAAAATGATGCATGTAGGGATTTGTTGTTTTTAGATTACCATTTTTAACCTAATTTTTCGATTGAGACATTTTTATTTTAGTGATAGATTTGCATAAGGCTGAGGTAAAAGCCTATCATTAGTATGCCTAGTGTGTTAGCCATTACCGTAAAAGACCTCATGAACCAAAGCACACAAGTTAACAATAACATTTTGGAAGCTTTCGCCATCTTTGTTATTTTTTGAATAATTTATCTTGTTAGCTAATTTAAAGGGGTGCTGCCATGGGAAACCGTTTTTTTTTTCTTTCCAAAATGCAACAGTTAATAGTGCTACTCCAGCAGACTTCTGCACTGACATCCAATTTTCAAGAGAGTAAACAGAATTTTTTAATATTCAATTTTTAATCTGACACTGGGCTACACATTTTGTCAGTATCCCAGCTGCCCCCAGTCATGTGACTTGTACCTGCACTTTAGGATGGAACTGCTTTCTGGCAGGCTGTTGTTTTTCCTTCTCAATGTAACTGAATAGTACGCAGTGGGACTTGGCTTTTACTATTGAGTGTTGTTCTTAGATCTACCAGGGAGCTGTTATCTTGTGTTAGGGAGCTGCTATCTGGTTACCTTCCCATTGTTCTGTTGTTAGGCTGCTGGGGGGGGGAGGGGGGTGATATCACTCCAACTTGCAGTATAGCAGTAAAGCGTGACTAAATTTTATCAGAGCACATGTCACATGACTGAGGGCAGCTAGGAAACTGACAATATGTCTGGCCCCATGTCAGATTTAAAAACTGAATATAAAAAAATCTGTTTGCTCTTTTGGAAAATTCGATTTATTTGCACTCCAACTTGGAGTACAGCAGTAAAGAGTGACTGAAGTTTATCAGAGCACAAGTCACGTGACTAGGGGCAGCTGGGAAACTGACAAAATGTCTAGCACCATGTCAGATTTCAAAATTGAATATAAAAAAATGTTTTGGTTTGGTTTTGCAAACCCAGTTGTAGGTTTGCAGTACAGTAAGGACAGTCATGCCCCCCCCCCCCCTTTGTGGTTTTCCAAATAGTCTATTGCTAAAGGCCTAAATACTATCCTTTTTTAACTGTTACAATTAGTCACTCCCTCCAAACTGTCTTGCTTGTGACTCTACATGAGTAGCTATCCTATGATGAAAACAGCCTCCCCAGTAGATTGCCTAAATGAGTGTACTGTACCAACAGGTGGCCTAATTTTACCCTTGTATGGGGTCATCACTGACTTGGAACTGCATGGGGGGGGCGGGTTGAGACACTGAATATCTTACAAATCTGATGTACAGATGGACTGGGCATTGTTTACTAAATGGCAAGGATAGCCTTTTCTACCCACATCTATAATCTCAAACGAAATGCTACATGCTAGATCATTTTTAAAATGTTTTTCAAATATGTGTTGATCTTACATTTTTTTGTAAAAGACTTCTGTAATCTTTATAAATCTGTATAAATTAAAACAAGATTCAAATAAACTATTTCAACAGAATTTTAAAACTTCATGATATTTTTTTCACTGTCCTGTTGTAAGACAGTAAGTACGTAGTAGAAAGGCAGTTTGGACTTCCGGTATGGCGCCTGAGTAACTAGGACGCACAAACCGATCCTCCCGCCGCTCTCC
>CM044443.1:96536257-96584275 GCA_024363595.1 Xenopus borealis
AAAAAAAAAAAAAAAAAGAAAGGCAGTTTGCACAGTGAAGTTCCATTTCAAAGAAAGAGAAAAATATCAACAATACAAAGAGCTAGACTATTCAGGAAGCCAGTAAACACTAGCTTTAACCACTCTGGTATCCATGCAGGTAATGTATCTGCTACTTTATTTGCATTTCTTATATTCCAATGCCTTTATCATATACAGAATAAAGGGAAACTAAAGTCTAAAATACAATAATGATAGAAATGCTGTATTTTGTAAACTAAACATAAACTGACTGCACCACAAGCCTAATCAAACAAATGATTTATGCTTTCAAAGTTGGCCACAGGAGGCTGTCATCTTGTAACTTTGTTATACATCTTTGCAAGACCAAGACTGTGCACATGCTCATAGCCTTAGGGATCGTCATAAATTATCAAAACAACACAAGTCAAATAATATCTACCAGAACCCAATACAGCAAGACTGATTAATAATCAGAATATATTGACTGCACTAGGTCCTGTGTTGTCATGTAATTTAGTGTGGATTTTATACTTTTTGTATTGTGTAATACAAACTTTCTCCAACTCTCCAGAAGTAGTGGCTGCAGCAAAATAATCCTCCAAATAGAATCCCAGTTTATCTGTTTAAATCTGTACCTGCAGCTGGAGTGGAGAACAGAAGATGTAAAGGCAACATCTGAAAAAAATATCTGAAAAAGTAGCCTATCCCCATTAATAAATCTGTAAGGTTTTTATAGTAAACCTGACTGTATGTAGTGAAGTCCCCCTTCATTTAAGTCTATGGCTATGTCCACAATGGGCTGATTCTGAACCTGTGGATAAATGCAGTCTGAGAATCAGCCCCTATATTTCAATCGTTGTTTTTATGTGCCTGCACCAGGAACCATTGTGTCAACCTGGGCACAGGCACAATGAGTGGATTTTGGTGCTAAAATGCATGGGAATGCTTTTCAGTGCTGAGATCTGCTCTGTGTGTCTGCACCCGACTATTGTTGCTTCCCACAGGCAATGCTTGCAGAGGTCTACCTGTCACCACCACCTGTGCTTCAGGCACTGTTCCTCCCTCTGATATGGAGAGCAAAGACAGATGTTTAGACCACTGCTTTCCCCCTGATGGTAGTGGGATGGCCGTGTGTCCCAGTTGGGCTTCTTAAAAAGTGGTATTGCCACTTCTCGGGTTTTACCGGAATTATGTTCTTCATCAAAATGTGCCTTTATGTCCTTTAGACCATTCCCCTCAATATCACCTCTTTTTGTGTAAATTGGGCATAGTTCATTTCTCCTTGAATAGCATGCTGAACACCAACACACTCTGGGTGGGTTGACTTCCTCTTTAATAACTAAAGCATAGAACAAACTATCACTCTACCAGCGCTTCGCTAGGAATATGTAAGAGCTTATATTACAAAAATAAGGAAAGATAAATGGTATGCAGATGCATAGTTTAGTGGCATAAAGACAGAAACTGACAAGGGGTTTAGTACCATATGTAAATAGTATCTCCTCATTTAAGCATTGTGTATATGGCACTTTGTGTTACCTACTGTATGAGGGCAGTGCACACCCTCTAAGTAGTTCTTAAATGAACCTTTACTAAAGGGCTGAGATTACCTATATGGCTTTAGCTAGAACTCCCACCTTATTTTAATATAAGATCACCGAGTTATATTATTCCATGGTTTTTACAGACCAGTTTACAAAAATAGCCCATGCATTCCCATGTTTAAACCAGACTGCCAAGTAAGTAGCCCGTACACTTTGGGATAATTTCTTCTATATACTGTATATGGGTTTCCCAAAAGATTACATTCGGATAGAGGAGCCAATTTTGAAAGTGAACTGATAAATGAGCTTCTACAAATTGCTGGAGTAGAAAAATCTCAAACAACGCCCTATCATCCTATGGGAAATGGTCAAGCAGAAATTCTTTAACCGTACTCTAGGAAATATGTTATGGTCCTTAACTTCGAGAGCAAAAAGTAAATGGCCACAGATGATCCAAACACTGACCTTTACATACAATTGCACTGTGCATGAAACCACAGGATGCCTGTAGACATCTTGTTAAGAAGTGTATTAAAGAGTGAGACAGTTACAAGCCATTATGCATTTGTTGTATCTATAGAGAAATGTTAGCAGGAAGCAATAATTATAGCAGATAAACATTCTAGTCAAGCACAAAAGAGACAAGCCAGGAAATACAACCAAAAATTGAAAGGTTTGCAAATTCATACTGGTGATCATGTTCTACTTTTAGACAGAAAAGAACGAGGAAAACGTAAACTAGCTGATATTTGGGAGTCTACAGTTTATGAAGTTGTCAATGCCAATCCCATATGTGATCCAAAAACTGGAAATATCCAGATATTTCATCGCAATTTAATACTACCAGTTAATTTTCTACCTCTAGAGATCCCTGACGAAGATCCATCAGACAATGCTTCTACTGTGTGTGATTTTGAAGCATCATGAGGACTCTTTTGGTGACAATGGAGATGCTGAAAGTACCCTAAATTGGGTTTTGCAAAATAAAGAAAGTAACAGGCCAATAAACAATACTGAGAGAGGAGATTCACTACAACCATGTAATGATACTAGTACAGCACAACCAGAAGAAATTGATAATGAAGTTTTATCTGACCTACAAGTACCCAATGATTTGTTGGATTCACAGCTTAGTAACCAACAAGATGACTTTGTTTTCCAGTCAGATAGGCAAAGTGATGCTACTCACACTTCAAGTGACAAAATATTTTCTGTTCCATAAAGTCCAGTAGAAGGTGTAACACAAACAAGGTCCGGTAGAATTGTGAAGCCAGTAGACAGACTAATTTTATTGATGAATGGCATAATATCCAGCTGCTAGAAGTACTAAAAAACTTTTTTTTAATTCGTTAGTATACAATGAAAAATAAACACCTTTTAAATTGCAAAGTGTTTATTAAGAAATAACTTACCGAAACTCCGCTTCCGGGAACAGGGCGACCATCAATCCTTTGGTGCTCGTTCTCCTCCCTAGCTATTCTAGTGACAGCATGTGAAGGAGGCTGAGGCTCTACTCTCAGCCTCTGTACAGGCATGACCAAAGCTGTACGAGTGTTGGGCGGCAGAGCAGAGTTTGTAGTGGGGTTTGTGCTGGCTGTATGGGTCCCCTGGAGAAGGGGAGAGGTGGTAGCCATGGAAGCGTTCAGGCTGCTTAGGCTGTTGGTTGTGAAAACAGCAATCCTACACTAGACTGTTTCCAATTGGCGAAGTTGCAGAGCTAAATATCATGCTAACTTTCTAGTTAATGGGTTTATTCCACACTCACAGTGTACTGGGGATACATATATCCTCCCTCTCCCTGCCAAGTGTTGTGCCAATCTTTGATTCGTGCCCTCAGCTCACCTGCTGCCCAAGGCACCCCCTCCACCTCCCCTGTGCCATTAACCAGCTCTGCCGAGTGCCACCCTAGCACTGCTTTCCCTTATTAGCCCTGTCTAAAGGCTTGACTGAAATGTAGCTACAAAATGGCAAAAAATACCCTGCCATACACAACTGCCTCTGCTAAAACACATGTAGTGTCTTCAACAAATTGAAGTGGGGAAACGATTAGCCAGTTCAATTACCGTTACTTCCGTCCATTGAAGCCTAAGTATCAAATAAAGTAGTATGGCAATGAACTTCAATCAAGCGCAATTCTGCTGCAAAAGTTTTGTGTTTATTCCCACAACTTGTTTCGAGCGGTGCTCTTTATCAAGTGTAACATCATACAGCACTAACAACAGCATTTAAACACAAGTCTCCTCCCCCCCTCATGTGAATACATTAAAAGTACTGGCTACTGCTGTTGGGTGATTTTTAACAGCCTAGCCACATAAGAAAGAATAGAGTTCATTGCATATCAGTCCCAAAATAAAGCGAACAGCCTCTAAGTGTGATCACTCCATGGGTAACTCCAATATAAATACAAAATGCTCACATCTTTATCACAATACAATCTGTAGAAAAAGATCATAAAAACATTTGATTAAAACCAAACAACCTGCTACTGCTCAAAAATGCCTACCTCAAGCTATCATATTTGTGCAGGAATATTAAAAATGCAAAATGGTTCACTAATTTTTAAGCATCACTGTAGTGGTTATTAATGGTTTTGGTCTGGTAAACAATATTGATATGCACTGCACTTTGGATAAAATGTAATAGTATTTATAAAAATGTACCCAACTGTAGAGTTCACCAAACCCAGGTACATACTCACCATAACTGGTGATCACTTACCTGGCCTAGAAAATTGCAGTGTGCGGAGTCTGCTGTTGGCTGTCTCATCTGGTCTTATTTGTTCAGATCAGATTAGTGATGTGCACTAGTGACCTGTGGGTTTACCTATGGGTTGAATGGGTTTGGACTGCCGCATGCACTGTAAATTTGGCCCGTGGGTGGGTATGGGCCAAGCTCTTCATGCTGCCCCTTCCGCCCACAACCTAAGTATGCACTGCTTCTGGCAGCCCCACCCCCTAAGTGATGTCAGAGATGTCAGAGATGGGTGTGGGGAAGCTGAGCGGCAGGTTAGGGTCAGATGCGGGTGCAGAGCAGTGGGTTAGGGTCAGGAGCAGCTTGACACACTACTCGCACCCAACCCTTACACGCACCTGACCTTACATGCAAAATGTTGCTGTTGTAGGGCTCACATCTTCATGCTCTGTGTGCTTCTTATGTGCTCACCTCTGGTTCCAAGACAGGGAATCTTTGGGAGCAGTAGAGGACTTCACTTCCCCAGTCTGACCCGCCCGTAACCATAACCACGCAGTGGTTGGCCAATGCTCAACCTAAAACAGCCCAACCGCTGCTCAACCCATAAGTCACCATGGGTTTTGGGTCAACAAGCACATGATTAGATCGGATACCTCTGGATAGCCCTAAACCATATAATTTGGTTGTACATCATTTTACTTATGTAATCCAGAATTTAACTGCGAGGAAATGGAAAACCAGAGATCCTAACAAAATGAAATGGAATTACATTAACAGTATGACAAAGCTGCAACTATAACTATATCCAAGCCCACAATATTTCAGGCACTGGTCTAATTATTTTAAAAATATAAAGAACATGTTTAAAAAGTTATGAAAATCTATTCAATAGTAACATTTTGCACAATCTTCCTCCCACTCTCCCTCCTTTCTGACTCCCACAATTGTGTTTTTTTCTGTTTGTTGTGTTACCTAACAGCTATACTGTCATTGAAACACTCATTAAAAAAACCTCAAATTAAAATGAGATAATTTCCCTTGTTGAAATTTGTTGACAATTAGCAGCAGGAATTTGGAAATCGCTAGTGACTTGAACACATACTCTTGGGCTTTTGGGTTCTCGGTGGGATTGGCTGCAAAGGAAGTATAATATTATTTTGTAACTATCGAGAGAGTAGTTGTCTGATCATTAGAGCAAAATGTTTAACAAACATCACCATTTCCTGAGAGGATTTCATTCATTAGAAGAAACCATGCAACAGACATTAAGATAGCTTGAGAATTGTGCATTCATTAAATCGGGATCTCTGTTAATCCCAGAACAAATTAAAATTGGTTTTGCTGTGATTATTAGTAACAACCTATTCTGTTTCCTTGATGTCACTATATATGAGTACTGTTGCATTGCATTTGTTTATGCCCACATGACTGGCTAGTTTTTGCATTTTAATTGCCCTCTGTTAGAGATCTAAGGCATCAAAGTGTTTGCACACTGGTAACAGTTAAGTTGGCTATTCATGAGAAAATTTTGCATAGATGGACAAGTAAGCAGATCTTACTTAAAGGAGAATTCAACCCCATCCGTGCAAAAATCCCTCCCCTGTGTAGAACCCCACCCTCCTCCCGGCATACCTCCCCCCCCAGGCAAATGACCCTAACTTGTTACTTACCCCTCCTTCCAGGTCCTCTCCAGCGGAGTTCACGGCAGCCATCTTCTCCTGAGCACTCTCCTTCCTGTATTCATCAGCTTTTTTTGGTGCATGCGCAGTAGGAGGCATTTGCCGGTTCGGATCTACTGCTCATGCGCCGAAAGTCGGTAACTTCATGACTTTTGGGTGCATGCACAGTAGCTCCGTACTGGCAAATGTCTCCTACTGAGCATGCGCCACAAAACGCCTATGAATACAGGAAGAAGAGCACTTGGGAGAAGATGGCTGCCATGAACTCTGGCAGAGAGGTCCTGGAAGGAGGGGTAAGTAAGAAGTTAAGGGAATTCACCCGGGGGGAGGTAGGCCAGGGGGAGGAGTTGGGTTTACACAGGGAGGGGAGGAGGTATTTTTGCACAGATGGGGTTGAATTCTCCTTTAAAGATAAAAACAATACTGTCAGATCATTTTATAATTATATAATAATTTTTATTATAAAGTTATTTGTGCTTTACTGCCTTTACAGAAAAAAAAATACTTGTTAAGCCTTTGGTGACATCTCCTTCCCTACAATATCCTCTATCCCTATTTATTATTTTGCATTTATTGGTATAAAAATACCACCAAAAATAGTACCAAAGCTCCACTCTATTCCTTGTTTAATTTGTTTTGCAATTTCCAGCCAAACCAACCTCAAAGATAAAATGAAATGGGATTGGACTGTGGGACCAGAGGAGTACTATGAGGACCAGTGGTGTAACTAGTGGTTATTGGGCCCCACAGCAAATACATTTTAGGGTCCCCAACTATCCAGAGTTTGTCCTGTTTTACCAATATATGTTGAAAGCAGAGCCTAATGGCTACCCTGTACTTCCTGGGCCACCCTGGAGCCGCAGGGTCTGCTACCCTGATAAGGACTCCTGGCAGACACAGAGATGTGTATTGCCCACTAAAGAAATGGTATAACTAGTAGGCAAAAAATTTACCCTGGGCTCCCTTTCCCTCTGCTCCCAAACTTATGTCCCAAATTATCAACAAATATATTATATACAGTTGTGCTTATAAGCTTACATACCCTGGCAGCATTTATGATTTCGTAACTATTTTTCAGAGAATATGAATGATAACACAAAAACTTTTCTTTCACTCATGGTTAGTGGTTGGCTGAAGCCATTTATTGTCAAACAACTGTATTTACTCTTTTTAAATCATAATCATTACACAAACTACCCAGATGACCCTGATCAAAAGTTTACTCAACCCAGTTCTTAATACCGTGTATTGCCCCCTTTAACATCAATCACAGCTTGAAGTGGCAGTTGTGGATGAGACTGTTTATCTTCTCAGACAGTAAAGCTGCCCATTCTTCCTGGCAAAAAGCCTCCAGTTCCCATAAATTCTTGGGTTGTCTTGCATGAACTGCACGTTTGAGGTCTCCCCAGAGTGGCTCAATGATATTGAGGTCAGGAGACTGAAATGGCCACTCCAGAACCTTCACTTTATTTTGCTGTAGCCAATGACAGGTCAACTTGGCCTTGTGTTTTGGATCATTGACATGTTGGAATGTCCAAGTATGTCCCATTCTTCCAGGAGGCATTTCTGACCATTCCACACTGCAATTAACAATAGAGGTGAGTCCCCGATCTCCAGACAGAATTTGGAGACAACAAATTTTGGCTACAACAGGATAACATAACTGAGGCAGTAGAGGAGGAACTTAAATCCCATATAGATATCAACTTACGCTCCCCCAAATTATGTGGGACACACTGAAGGCATATACCAGAGGTCTCTACATCCAACAAATTAAGATCTTTAATAGTAATGCTCAGAGCGAAATTACCAATTTAGGGGCAAATTCACTAAAGCGTGAAAATGCGCTAGACAGCTTCGCCAGCTAATTTTTGCCAGAGCTATGTAAATTCACTAAGATGCGAATTTGCGCTCAGGCCGGTGAATGGTAGCGAAGTAGTGCTTCTGTTACTTCGCCAGCTAGCGATGCCTAATTTGCATACGGTGCGAATTTAAGAGTATAATAGAGGTGTATGTTACAGCCACTAAATTACACTACACAAGCCCAGGAAACTTTTAATAAATAAAATAAAGTTGTCCTATTGCCCTAAACATGTGCCCACTGTATAGCTGAGTTGCCATATGTTAGGAAACGTAGGGGGGAAAGAAAAATAATTTCCCTGTTTTTCACCCTACAAAACGTAAAAGATGCCAGTGGTTTTTGGGACTCAGGAAACATTTCAAGCTTTTTTTTTTCAAACTCCTATCTATGGTATTGAACTTTGCCAGGTCAGACCTAGCGTAAGAGGTAACGTTCAAAAAAATGTTCATCTTAGTGAATTTTCATAGTTACGTCCCTTCGTCAGTGCGCAACTTCACCTGGCGTAAGGGTGCGAAGTTGCGCAAATCTATCTACTTCGTTAGCGAATTTTCGCCAGAGACACTGTTAGTGAATCGGTGAAGTTGCGAATTGGGGTCACACTGGTGAATTAGTGCTAGCATTAGAAGCTTCGCACTTTAGTGAATTTGCACCATAGTGTCTCTAATGGAACAGGCTGAAAAAGTGTTCTGCCATACACCCACCCCCCAAACCAGGCAGGAGTTCCAAGCTTCACAGACAGCAAGGCTAATATATTTTCAGCTGGAGATAAAAATGGTAAGCTACTGGCTATATTATCTAAAGAAATTTCCCCTCTCTCAAACATTCCGCAATTAGAGATGTAAACGGAACTATAGTTACTGACCCCCTGGAAATGAACCAGGTCTTTACAAACTACTACAATAAGCTTTACTCTTCTCGAGCATGGCATACGAGAGACAACCTGATTTCCTATCTGAAAGCTATCCCTCTCCCAACTCTTGATCCCCAAGATAGCCTCCTTTTAGAGGAACCTATTACGGAACCTGAGTTGCAAGAGGCAATTTCATCCCTAACAACAGGGAAAACCCTGGGGCTAGACGGCCTCCCTACTGATATATATGGAAAATTGCTTGTACCTTTGTTACTACCTCTTTTTAATGGGATTCTGGAGGGAGCGGACCTGCCAACTTCAATGAGCGAGACCCTAATTACATTAATATTAAAGCCAGAGGAAGACCCATTTAATTGTGCCTCATATCGTCCGATATCGTTAATAAATGTTGACGCAAAAATATTAGCCAAAATCTTAGCCCTGAGACTTAATAAGGTAATTACTAAAATAATTTCCCCAGACCAAACGGGATTTATCCCGGGCCGTATGTCAGTAAATAAACCATTTTCATAATAATATACTTTTTTAGTAGCATGTGCCATTGGGTAATCATAAATAGAAATAGTCATTTTAAAAAATAAGGGCAGCCTCCTGGGATCGTATGATTCAACGGTGCACACAAACATACCAAAAAAAAGTTAGGTCACATGAGCCAATTAACAGACAGAGTTTTTTGCTTCCACACTTCTTCCTGTTACAGTTAGGGGCAGATTTACAAAATTTACGTGAATTGATCGAAGTTCGATCGAATACGATCGAATTACGATCGTACGATTTAATCGGATCTTTGAATATTCTAATTTGGCCTCTTCGATCATCGAATACCGAATTATCGAATAGATCGAAGGAATCAAAATTTTAAAAAGCTTTGAATGCCTACTTCGCCAGATTGAACCTACCAAATTGCAATAGAAGCCTATTTGAATACCTGCTTGAATACTATTCATATGATCGAAGCATTCGATCATTCGAATCGTACAATCGAAGGAAAAATCGAATCGAAGGAAAAAGTACGACTTTTTCGTGAAATCGAACGATCGGTATTTGAAGATACGATTTCATCAAGAAATCGAATAGCGAACAAAATGATAGCCTAAAACTATTCGATAAGCATTCGATAGTCGAATGCTTATCGAATTTTGAATAAAATCGTAGGATTTTTGGGGAATAATAGTAAATTTGCCCCTTAGAGTTGAAATATTTCTGTTCAGGTGATCTCTGAGGCAGTACACAGACCATCATGAAATGTATATAAAAGTGCAATATTTACATAAATATATATTCCAGTTTGGTAAGATTCTTTAAAGGGGTTGTTCACCTTTGAGTTAACTTTTAGTACAATGTAGAGAGTGATATTCTGAGACAATTTGCTATTGGTTTTAATTTCCTATTGTTTGTGGTTTTATAGTTATTTACTGAGAATTGTCTTGGTTCTCACGCACTGCACCCTCTCCAACAGGCAGGGCCACTCCGGCCATGAGGCAAGGTGAGACCCTTGCCTCAGGCGGCACGGAGCGGCCTATTACCAGGGGCGGCAAAAAGCCACCTCTGGTAACATTAAGAGCCGAATTTCCGTTTTTTAAAATGGAAATTCGGCTCTTCTAGTGCAGCGAGCGCAATAAACACATATGTGTTGAATAAGTCTTGTGTGCCACTGGATTTTTTCTTTTATAGTTATATATATAGTTTTATTCAGCAGCTCTCTAGTTTGCAGTGCAAATTACCCTAGCAACCCTGCATTGATTTGAAGAAGAGACTGGAATATGAACAGGAGATGGACTGAATAGAATGATAAGTAATAAAATGTGGCAATAACAATACGTTTGTAGCCTTACAGAGCATTTGTTTTTAGAAATTGGCTTCACTATTACTCTTCACTCTCTTCCTCTGAGCAACCTATCTTCATGTAGTAGGTGAAGTCAATTTTTGTTTGACAGGTCTAACACATCCTTTGAGGGGGAGCTTGCACCTTTAGCCTAGAAGATATGTTAGAACCCACTCTTTCAAAATTACTGGCTCTGATGGAAATATGTTTCCCCTTTGTGCAGGGTGCATGCCAGAATCTGATATTTTGTTAGATTTTGTTTGTGCTGGAGTTTATTTGAGATGGTGCTAAAATATCTGCTAGGAAAGGGAGCCCCCCCCTAACAAAAAGATGTATTAGACCTACCTGTCAATCAAAATCTGATGCAGACCTTAGCATTAAGACAGCATGAAGAGTGACAGGTTGTGGAGAGTGAGATACTAAAGAATAACTTGATTATTACTAGAGATGCACCAAATCCACTATTTTGGATTCAAGAAAGATTTGGCTGAATACCGAACTGAATCTGAACTTGTTTTGTGACAAAAAGTCATGCAATTTCTCTCCCCACCCTGAATTTACATATGCAAATTAGGATTCGGTTTGGCTGGGCAGAAGGAATATGGCCGAATCCTGCTGAAAAAGGCCAAATCCTGTCCGAATCCCGAACCGAATCCTGTATTCGGTGCATCCCTAATTATTACATAAATGGTACTAAAATTTTAATTGATTTTATTTGGATTTTGGATAATTTCTCATTTCAGTAAAAGATGAAGCTTATATGAAATTTTGAGTCTTAACTGTAATGCTTGTATACACGTCATGAACTGTGTACATTGGGATATTGTTCCAAAAGAAAAAGCACCCAGATCTAGGTGAAATGAAGAAGACAAAAATGCTGCAGAAACTCTATTAAAATTGATTAGAGCTGGTGATACAGATGGGCTTGGTGTGTTCAGAAACAATGTACTTTAAACAAATAAAATGACTTTTAGCAATCTCTCTCTATGAAATAATAACTTGTAGTTAAATGGAAAGTCTATCAAAGTGGTTGGACATTAAATAAAACACTTTCACCAATGCAAAAGTTTAACAAAACTCCCTTCTTTAATTTATCTCTCTAATACATATTAACACAACTGACCCAATTTGTTTATTTAACTATTGATGATTGGTTGAGGAAGTACAAAATAGACTACAGCCATCTGGTTTAGGGTTGCTTTTTATTGTGCATATAGACTTTGGGCACCAATATTACAGCTGTAAGGCTAAATTCATCATGAAACATCAGCAAGTTGACGATTTTTTGTCCTTCAAACTTCAGAATAAAGGCTTTTTAATGAAAGTTTGACATTCTGCCCATTCTGGATCTCTACAAGTATTTCCAATTGTGGAAGGACACTGGGGGGAAGTGCGCCCAGCTTGAGAGTGCAAAGAAGTGTGTGCTATGTGAATCTGTATAGGACTGAGATATTTCTCTATCCAGGTCATTTAGGATATGTCACTTGGACTTACAAGGCATTTTCCCCACAACTCATGGTAAAACAATTAGATTAACTCTGGAACAAACCACACCTGCAGGACTCACCTGTTGTAATTATACTTATTTAAAGGTGCCATAAATCCCCTTGTTAAGACAAGTTCAAAAAATAGGGCCTGTGCTGAACATTATTTTTGCCTATTGTTTTTGTCATGACAAATCTGGGCTTTCTATTTCTTGTACTAAAAAGTGTAAGCAGGGAAACTGATGATACTCCATGTCCTAGCAAGGTAGATAATTTTAATTTTGGATGGGGGTTTATCTGTACACAGGTAATCTATTTCATAAGGACCAAAAATTGAGTCTTATTTGTATTATTTAGCTCAAGAAATTAAAAAAAAATTGTTTTTCTGTGAATAAATAGACAAAAATTATTTAATTTAGGTGAAAGGGATTTTGTCATGGGAAAACATGTTTTTTTCAAAATGCATCAGTTAATAGTGCTACTCCAGAAGAATTTTGCACTAAAATTAATTTTTTTAAAGAGCTTTTTTTATATTTAATTTTAAAATCTGACATGGGGCCAGATATGTTTTTAGAAGCAGTGTCGGACTGGGACACCAGGGGCCCACCCAAAAACTTTAGACCAGGGGCCCACCCAAAAATCTTAGACTAAGGCCCCACCCAAAAACCTCAGATAAGGGGCCCAAGCACAAACCATAGATCAGGGGCCAACTCTCTGTACTATTATCCTTCCTCTCCTCACTCAACCTCTATTCTCTGAGTCTCTTTTCTTTACATGCTATAATCTAATATTCCATCTATTTAGCCTCTTTGTTCTCATAGAAATAGGGAATGGCCATGAAATAGGCTAAATGTTTAACAGCACGAGGGCTTTATAGTAAAAATCTAAGTCCCACTACAACAGCTTAACTGAAAGCAGTCCTATTGTGAAGAGCTTTGTCTTTCTGAAAGCACAGGATCACGCACAATGAGATGACTGCCTAAACAACAATATTACATCTTAAGGCTGGGGACAGACAGGGAGATTCGGGGAGAATATCATTAGGATCTGATTTCTAGAGTTTATTAATATAAACATAATAAACACTTTCTTAAATTTTTATTAAGCAGGCGAGCTACTGTAGAATATTTAATGCTATGGAAACTGTACAATCTTTATAGGGGCATGCCCATTTTTAAGTACACAGCTTTTAAAGTGTGTCTACACAAGGCTTTAACAGAAATATTGCAGCAGGATCAAACTTTGATTCATGTCTAAAAAGTGCAATTGACTAAGGCTGGGGACAGACAGGGAGATTCGGGGAGATTCTGTCGCCTGCTATTAAACGCCAGGCGACAGAATCTCCCCGAATCTCTCTGTCTGTCCCCAGCCTTAAAAACACACTTGGTTGGTTCAGCAATAAAATGTTATATGGTAAAACTAATTATTTCTACGATAAACAGTGCAATTTAGAAATAAAAACTATACAATAAAAAACATGGCAGAATCCCTTAATATGGTTGTTAAAAATCAGCAGTTCAGAAAATGTGTGAGATTTAGCCACGTGGTGTGATTTCTACGTTAAATGGACTGTATAAAAAATGAATTACTATGTGGTATACAGTACGTATGTAAAAATGTTTTTTCCTACATTTGCAATGTGGGGAATATTTCTATCCCTAAACACAGACCACCTACTATAAGTACTTCATGCTAATTGGCAGTTTTAATACCCTCTGCCTCCCCTGTGTACATTTAAACATTACAACTAATGTATGTACCAATAATAAAATAGAAACAGACAATGGAGGGGATCTTGTCCCATGGGATAAAGGTGTGGGCTAAATGCACACAGATTTCTGCTGCAATAAAAGCTTGCAAGCGAAACTCCAGAAGCATTTGGTGCATGCTGAATCACTAGTATCTACATGAATAACTAAGGTAAGTGTGTGTATGGATTCTGGAACACATACACTGTAATAAATGTTAGAAAAGTACATAGCCTTATATTCTTTATATATACAGTTTTTTCATATTCTTTATATACAGTTTAAATTGCTATGCTTTTTGCAATCTGTACCAAATGCATTGCTTTTTCTTTGGCAAGTATTGCTTAGCATAGCTGAGTTTTAGGAGATATAAATCAAAAGAATAATATTATTCTGGAAGATTATATTATTGCTCTACATGCTTTAACATCAGCTATTAAACCTGCAGCAAAATGGAGGTTTTGGTAGCTGTAAAAATGCATGATAAAATAATTCTTGTTAATAATAATAAGTGAAAAATACAATTAGAATTCCACTCATTAGGTTCTGTACAGCCCAGTGGGGTTAAAT
This sequence comes from Xenopus borealis, assembly GCA_024363595.1. NCBI lineage: Eukaryota > Metazoa > Chordata > Amphibia > Anura > Pipidae > Xenopus > Xenopus borealis. The sequence goes on from CM044443.1 coordinate 96,550,534, forward strand.
ATAAATAAGAAGCCTGAGCCATTCATCAGTAGAAGATCCTTTATTTCAGTCATTTGAGACTCATGTACTGTTATTTAACTTTTGCTGTTTTTTGCTCAAAATCAATTTATTAAAAGGAGAATAACAAAGTCAACACAAAAGGATTCCCCCTATTTAAGGATCACATAAAAGTTAACATTTTCCAAAGGTACATTCAGTGGTAGCTCCAAAACATGAGCAGGTTGGGATCCTTTATTTTATTCACTTGCCCCATACATTGTCCTTCAATTCTCTTTGAATTTTGTATGGCTTGGCTATTTTTAGATCTCATAAACAGGACCATGTTATACAATGTATTTTTATTGGTACAGTAACAGGATAATATAAGATTTGTAAGACAAATGTATCCTTTTTTTTTTTTTAGAAAGGTTTTAACGCTTGGATATTACCCAGATAAATGAGTCAATAAAATTATACTACTACCTACTTTACACTTATGTCTTATCAGTTAAAGGGGTGGTTCACCTTAAAATTAACTTATAGCAAATTTGCAATCAGTCATCATTATTTTGCTATAGTTCTGACTCTTTCCAGCTTTCAAATGGGGGTCACTGACCCTGTCTAAAAAAATACTCTTTAAGGCTACACATGTATTGTTATTGCTACTATTTATCCCTAATATTTCTATTTGTGGCCCTCTCCTATTCATATTTTAGTCTCTTATTCAAATTGTTTATTTGGATTGATGAAACAGCAAACTGGAGAGCTGCTGAATAAAAAACACTATTCCAAATTGTCTCAGAATATCACTCTCTACGCATACCTCCAACTGTCCTGTTTTTTGAGGGACAGTCCCTTTTGACAACTCAACCCACAGTCCCTCATTTGTACTGCAAAGTCCTGGTTTTCTCTGTACTGAACGGCCAGAAAAAGAAACAAAGTTTCTAACTTAATTGACTTTCGCAGAGAGCCCAGAACTGTTAGGAGGTTCATATAAGGTACTTCTAGCAAATAAGTGTAACAATATAAGACAACTGGTCCCATGGGAAAAGTTAGACTCACAGCTTAAAGGGCAATTCACCTTCATTATCAAAACTGCAAGAATTGGAAAAATAAAATCACAGAAATATGTTCAAACTTTCATAACCTGCCAAATTTTGTAAAACGAACATGGTAATTAGGGGGTGGGGCCACAAAATGGGCATGGTTATACTAAAAATGTACTTGTAATATGTAAACGTAAATGTAATATTTATTATTATTGAATAAATCAGAATAAATCTAGTATTCCGTTTGTCTATTACACTTTATTCTATACAGGACATGTGTTTAGACCTTTCATCTATGATAATATAATCAGAAACCTAGTGATGTACTACACTTAGGGCATATTGGTATCAACATGTCTATGTGTAGGATAATGTAGAAACAACTTTCTTCTGTAAGGTCTGTCTCATATTGCTATTCTGCCATCAGCTGTTCTTAAACATTACAATTAGATCAAATCTCTTTGGAACCCTATCTAGTAAAGTACAATGTGACATTTTTGGACAGTTTCCTTTTTCATATCTAAGGCCAATGATCAAGCATTTTAAGCTTCATTAGCTAACTTTCCTGACCCAGGCCATCACAGTCACAAAAGTCACAAAATGGAAAGCACTTATAGAATCCACTCATTATCTAGTAGGAGTATATATGTATCCTTTTATTTATAAAATGCTAGATTCTTACAATATACAAAAATACAAACTGGGAAAAAAGTACATATAAATATATAAATAAAAAGTATAAATATACAGACATTATAAGTTTTTTGTGGTATGAGACACAGTAGGAAAGAGGCATTTGCAGATGCTTATTACCAGTATTATCATTTCAGTAGCAATGTTTCTAATGTATGGTGCTTGGGTCCTGGCTGATATCCTTACAAAAACATATTCAAGCACTACAATGAAGAACACATCTAACAGTAGCTTGGTACACAAGCCCCAACATTTAACGGAATCATGGAGTAGAAAAAATATTGTGCTTTATAATAACATAGAATTACCAGCAGAAAAGAAGCAATTTGTTATTCTAGGTGCTGAGGTTTAAATCAGGGGTGTCCATCATGTGGCCCAGGATGGATATGATATGAATGCAGCCCAGGTTGAAATCCTTGGTTACCGAGGAAACATCATGTTGCAAAGGATATATATATATATATATATATATATATATATATATATATATATATATATAAAGGAGTAGGCAGGAGGGGGGACACTGCCCATTGCCCAGTTAGTAGTAATAATAATATAATAATAAGTCTATTAAATATCCAGGTGTCTCATATTCCAGTGTATAGCTCCGTCTGGATATTCAATTAGTATTGTAGTTCTTTTCTGTGAATTTTCTATACTTTTACAAATTAAAAGTGTTTGTGTATTTCAGACAACTTTTCTTTTTTTAATGAGGCCCAGGGAAGCCAAAAGGTTGGACACCCCTGTTGCTTAAAATGTCTCTGTATTTATGGCATTTGTTTACCTGGCCTTTTTTTATTGAGTCCTGCTGGAAAGGGTTTTCAATGTGTTCATCACAATTTCATTAAATTGGTATTTCTTTATGTTTAAGTTTCCACTAGCTTTCCCAGCTTTATGCTGTGACGGGGAGATATTAAAGTCTATGAGAATTTCTTGATATATTTAACTGTTTAGACAATGACTAGCCTTATTTCCCTTTTCTGGAAGGTACTTTATTGCCTTTCTGCAAAATTGAATACAATAATCAAGATCTAACCAGTGAGCTATAAAACAGCAGTGCAATTTCTCTACCTCTGCTTTTCTACTACAAATCCCTCTTTTTTATACACTCTAGTGTTTGCTTTCCCCACTAAAGTTAGCACACACACAAACACACATATTTCCAATATATACATTCGAGATGTTCAACAATCCTTCTTTGTTGAAGTTTGACTCTCTGTGTCCTTCAACAGCTGACAGATGGCCAGTAGCAGTTGGAAGGTTGCAGATTAGGGCACCCCCAAATTGTGAAATTACAACCCACAGTCTCCCTGCATTGTCTGGGCCACTCTTTTAAACGTTCACTTCTTATCATATTTGATTTCAGAGCACGGCATGGATTCCAGAAATAGAAGTACAGTAACTGAGTTTATCATCATTGGATTCCCAACACTGTATGAATATGGTCCTTTCCTCTTCCCTTGTCTCCTCCTGGTATATCTCCTCACTGTCACTGGCAATGTGCTTGTATTCACTATAATACGCTTGGATTCACGGCTTCACACGCCCATGTACTTCTTCATCAGTGTTCTGTCCTTCCTGGAGATCTGGTATACAGCAGTCACCATTCCAAAGATGTTAATCAACATTTTGCATCCTAGGAAAGGTATATCCTTTAATGGGTGCCTCTTGCAGACTTATTTCTTCCATTCTCTGGGAGCAAGTGAGTGTTATCTTCTCACTGCCATGGCCTACGATCGCTATTTGGCAATATGCCAACCTCTACACTACCCTACAATTATGAATCCTAAAGTGTGTACTCGACTGACAGCCATCTGTTTTACTTGTGGATTCCTATGCCCCATAACAGAAGTGGCTTTGATTTCTCAGCTCCCTTTCTGCGGCAGCAATGAAATTCAACATATCTTCTGTGACTTCCCACCCCTTCTTAGTCTGGCATGTACTGACACCTCAATTAATGTGCTAGTAGATTTTGTGATAAACAGTTTTATTATTTTGGTGACATTCCTCTTTATTATGGTCTCTTACATTAGGATTATTTTTGCCATTTTGAAAATAAAGACCTCAGTGGGGCGAGCCAAAGCTTTCTCTACTTGCGTGTCTCACCTTTCTGTAGTATTAGTGTTCTTCTCCTGCATTGTATTTATGTATGTAAGACTTACCAAGAGTTACTCTTTGTATTATGACCGTGTGTTAGCAGTTATCTACTCAGTCCTTACTCCTATCTTTAATCCAATTATATACAGTCTACGGAACAGAGACATTAGGATTGCTGTTAAATACAGGATATTTAGACGTTGATAACAGGGCCTGGCCAGCCAAACACCCTAGGCACAACGCATTGGAGTAAGTGACGGGGGGAGAGGTAAGCAGGGTTGTCAGGTTTCTAGACAAGTTGGGCTTGTTTTAAAAATTAGTAGTGGGTCGAAACCTGCCACTGTATGGATTTGGCTAGTTTTTCAAGTTGCCACGGGTTTGGACTTTCAAAACGCGCCCAAATTTTTATTGCAAATTAAGCGTGCAAGCCTGCTGCTGGGGAGCAGTGAGCAGGTCAGGTGTTAACAGACATGCAAAACTTGCTGAAAGACACATCATTGATCCTTAAAGGGCACCTGTTGCCCTAAAATATTTCCCCCCACCAAAGGTTGATGGTAATAGTATAATTTAAAAAACAAAAAACCCTGGCCAGCGCTAGGACACTAGCACCGTTAGGGAGTTCCCGTTCAAATGGCTGTGTTGAGGGCACACGCATGCACAGAATGAGCATGATGTCAGTCACTCATTATGTGCCAGTAAACTGCACAACATGTCTCCCTCCCAGTGGGGGTGACCTAGCGCTTTTTAAAAAATAGGCTACTGTTACCTTCACCCTGAATGTGGACTCTATTAGTCAGCACCTTTGGTGGAGTAATATAATTTAGGGCAACAGGTGTCCTCTAACCCCTAACCATTACTCCTAAAGGTAACAATTTTTCCAAAAATACAGTAGCTATATATATATATATATATATATATATACACACACACATATATATATGTATATAGTGCCATATATAGCCACTGTATATACTGTATATATATTTACTAGCCATATATATAGCCATATTGGGAAATTGTTACCTTTAGGAGTATTAGTCATGCTTTAGTGACAGCATTATTATGGACACACCTTAAAATATATGAACTTTTCCAAAAGGAATTAACACATAATTGGTGCTGCCATAGATCTTCAATGGACTCTAGAATGGGAAACTAATCTTCCATGTGGGTTGTGTGTGTGTGGGGGGTGTTTTTGGTATTTAAGTACTGTTAAATTTAACAGAACACATACTTGACAAAAGGTGGATTGTTCCCCAAAATGTTATTGCTTCTATGGCTGGTAATAAACGGTTTAAAGGGCATGTAAAGGCAAAAAAAAAAAAAATTAATCCTAATGAAAAAGAAACCTATGTCCAATATAATTTAATTAAAAAATGTGTACCTGACTATATGCAGTAAAATTCTCCCTTCATTTACTTCTGTGTATAGGAATTGGCAGATGGTCCCTAACTGCTGTGCAGGCAAACAGTCATACTTATGAACAGCAGGGGGAGCCCCCACCATACTTCCCAGCTGTGCAGAACTCCAGCAGCTTTGATCCCCTGTAGAGCAGTCAGCGACTGTGTATAGTTTTGTATTTTATTTCATTTTTGCCTCTACATCCCCTTTACTGTTTCCAACTCCAACTGCAGGGACAAAGATCATTGAGTAAGATTTAAATAGATAAACTGGGATTCTATTTGGAGGATTATTTTGCTGCAGCCACTGGTTCTGCAGAGTTGGAGAAAGTTTGTATTAAACAATACAAAAACTATAAAATCCACATTAGATTACATGATAACACAGGACCCAGTGCAGTCTGTATATTCTGATTATTAATCAGACTTGCTGTATCAGCTTCTGGCAGATATTATTTGACTTGTTATGTTTTGATAATTTATGACAATCCCTAAGCTTAGCCCAGACCACACTGAGCATATGCACAGTCTTGCAAATAAGTTTAACAAAGTTAAAAGACGACAGCCCCCTGTGTCCAACTTTGATTAGGCTTGTGGTGCAGTAAGTTAAAGTTTATGTTTAGTATACAAAATACAGCATTTCTAGCCTTATTCTATTTTAGATTTTCCTTGTCCTTTAATTGTCCTATGCATGGTATGTGCAACTCCTGTCCTTAGCAAGTTGCTTGTACTTGTTTGTATCTCAGGTAACAAAAAAGATTATACACCACGGTAGAAAGTGTGGAGACAGCATCTAAGGACTACACCGTGTCACTGTAACAGAAATTAAAAATACATTTAAAGAAGACTGCTAGATACACAATGAGCAATGAAGTTAAAATTTTCTTTTGCAAGTTATGTGCCTTTGTCTACTCCTGTCATGTCCTATAGTTCCCTACAGGTCCCAAACAGCCTTCATTTTCCTTGTGTGTTCCTTTTGACCTGATTCCCTTGTGATCTGGTGTAGCAAACATAAAGAATGTATACAATTTAGCCACACATAGTGATGCAAATATTGCACTTATCTGTTCATGGGTGTAGGAGTGGGTCAATTCATGAACCCACAATTATGATCCATTTACCCAGCCAACCACACTATGGAGTGTCTTTTGAAACTCACTTTAATTCTCTTCTCCCGGCCTTATTTCGCTTGAATTGCCAAGCTGTTTTTGCTAATTATTCTTCATAGAATAAAATAGGAGTTTCTGTTTTTTATTAGAACATATGTTTAATATGATTTTCCAGTTCTCATTTCTAGGCATGAAGTTCAGTTTATCTGTAGGAATGCTGAAGTTCTGGTCAAACTGGTTTTGGCTTTTAATGCTTCATAAAACGTTACAACTTGACACCCAAGCAACAACCTCACCATTCTGCCCTCTTGGCTGGATTAAGATGTTGTACAAAAAGAATTAAATCAGAGAAAGACTAGTCTTTCAGTGCACCAGAGAGGGTTCAGTATTTAAAGGGCAAGGAAAGTCTAAAATAGAATAAGGCTAGAAATACAGTTTTTTGTATAATAAACATAAACATGAACTTACTGCACCACAAGCCTAATCAAACAAATGATTTATGCTTTCAAAGTTGGCCACAGGGGGCTGTCATCTTGTAACTTTGTTAGGCATCTCTGCAATATCAAGACTCACACATGCTCAGTGTGGTCTGGGCTTCTTGGGGATTGTCATAAATGATCAAAAAACAAAGCTGCTTGAGTTCTGCATGGCTGGTAAGTAAGGCAGGGGCTCCCCCTGCTGTTCATAAGTATGATTGTTTCCCTGCCAGAAGTTAGGGACCGTCTAACAATTCCTATCCACAGCACTAAATGAAGGGAGAATTTCACTGCATACAATCAGGTTTCTTATAAAAATGGTAGACATTTTTTAATTAAAGTATGTTGGAGATAAATTTCTTTTTCATTAAAGAAAGTAAAAATGGGATTTTATTTCTTTGCCTTTCCTTGCCCTTTAAAGGGACCCAGCAACATTAGCCATTATTATTGAGCACTATGAAGTTTCTTGTAAATGTAATTGCAATGAAATTATATTTTTGTCATTATATTAAAAAAAGGTGTTTTAATTATTTGACTTGCTCATCTGTTTCATTCCAGATTTCAAAACGTGAGGTTACATTTTTAGTATATAGTTAATTTTTTACTACTTATTATTATACTCATGCCCTCTAATTAATTCATGTTCTCTTGTTCAATCCACTGCCTAGTTGCAGCGAACTAGACCATACCAACCTGAAACTAGACCATACCAACCTGAAACTAGACCATACCAACCTGAAACTAGACTATAACAACCTGAAACTAGACCATACCAACCTGAAACTACACCATACCAACCTGAAACTACACCATACCAACCTGAAACTAGACCATACCAACCTGAAACTAGACCATACCAACCTGAAACTAGACTATAACAACCTGAAACTAGACCATACCAACCTGAAACTAGACTATAACAACCTGAAATTCCAAATTGGAGAGCTGCTGAATAAAAAGTAAAATCATTTACAATTTACAACAAATAAAGAGTAAAGACCAATTACAAATTGTTTTGGAATATCATTGTCCAAAAGATGAACTAACCCTTCAGAGCAGCTCTCCCAGGTGCCCAGTGCCCCCACTAACACCCATACACCTCATACTCAAAATTGAGTTTTCCTCATTTGGTCTCATCTTTATCAGTTTCTGGAAAGCCTGAAGTATAATTAAAAATACAAAATAAATAAATGTCCAGTTGCCATAAACCTTTTTCTTAACATTTTTGGATGCAATTTGAATTTTATTTTTTATTTAAAATTTTTTTGGATGAAAACTTTTTGGTAGCCAGAGGACTTTTTTAAGTAAAGGACTGAAGTGTATTCCTAAATAAAGGGCCTCTTAACTTTAAAACCTATACAGATATGAGGTCTGTTATCTGGAAATCCATTATCCAGAAATCTACATATTATGTAAAGGCTGTCTCCCATATACTCTATTTTATCCAAATAATCCACATCTCTGTATTAATAAAACAGTATCTTATATTTTACCCAAACTAAGATACAATTACTGCTTATTGGAAGCAAAACCAGCCTATTGGGTTTATTTAAAGTTTACATGCTTTCTAGTAGACTTAAGGCTTGAAGATCCAAATTACGGAAAGATCCATTTTTGAGAAAAGTCCAAGCCATGAGCATTCTGGATAACAGGTCCCATACCTGTATAAGTATTTTAGGAATCTAACAGTATTTTTTAAGTAAAGATGAGTGGAAGAAACATTATGAAAATATATTTTGTAGACAGAATAAGGAAAATAAGGAACTCTGGTTTTCTGGTGAGAGACGTAATTGACTTTATGGATGAAAATATGATGGTAATTATGAAAGAAACCCCCATACAAAAGACAGATTTGAAAAAAGTTATCTATATATAATCCAACAGTGTATAGATGCCCATATGCAGCAAACGTTTTTACAAATAGGTAAAATCCTGAAAAGTTTCAAAAGGCACGCCAAAAGGGATAGATGAAACGTGTTAGAAATAAAGAATTCAATTAAAAGAGAACAAGTACTGTTCATTTTGGAATATAATGTTCATAAAACACTGGAATTCATTATTGCAAGATATGGAGCTGACCCCATTTGTTGATAAGACTCCAAAAATGATTTGCAATAGAGAGACAAAATAAGAAGGAAATATTGCCCCTACAAGACTCAGTGTTAAGAATCAAAAGAAAAAGTTAGTGGGTTCCACCATTTTTCAGAAACCTTGAGGGATGTACAAGTGTACATAATGTGTAAGTTGTAAATATCTCCAACAAACTAAATTTTTCAACTGCCATTCTAAGTGTATATAGTTTTTATGATTGAATGTCAGTGTAAGCTTAGATACATCGACATGTCTAAATGAAAATATTGAGTTAGTACTTTTTCAAAAACAATGGTTTAGACTAGAGTGAGTGCATGTTTTTTATTTTTGGTTTGGACAACTTTCCTTTTAACAAAATGGTGAGTCCATGAATGAAAAGGAAGTTGCATATAAGTAGTAAAGCTGTAAGGAAAGGTGATTTCCTGATGAAGACATTTTTGGTGGAACGCATAGCAATGTTGTATATACAATCACACATTCCACATTTTTGATATACAGTATATAAAACTCTCACAAGTTGCTATATTGTGTAACCCTGAGTGGAACTCACATGCACGTGGGTGGGATGCAGCGCCATTTTGGTGATTTCAGATGACCCCCGAATATTAGCTTCTCTGCAGTAGCCAAGAGCACAATAAGCATGTGTGGTGACCCAGGCACACAGATTGTGTCCTAACAGGATCCAAAATGTTAAGTAACTGAATTCAGTGCATATTCACAGGAAATGGCAGTGATGTAACTAGATGTTATTGGGCGCGAGAGCAAACTCAATTTAGGACCCGAAAACATAGGTAAGTTGACCAATGCTATCAAGATATATTGAAATTGCTCAATAATTAAGGCTTTACTTGGCCCTCTATACTCCTGGGCCTCCCTGTGACTGCAGGCTCCGCTTACTATATTGTTACACCCCTGGGTAAGGGGAGTTTGATTCTGGAGAGATTGGTGCAAGTTGCAATCCCTTTTGCAGAACCCATTTTTTTAAGTACTGTTTGACACAGGCATGAATCCTTGCAGTGAGATGATGTGAAAGTTGACCTGTCACCCAGACATAAAAAGCTGTATAATAAATGTCATTTTCAAATTAAACATGAAACCCAAATTATTTGTTTATTAATGCATATGTAGCTGTTGTAAAATTGTTTAAAAATCTCAGCTGTCAATCAAATATGACCTGCCCCTCCTCTATGCTTTAGGCATAGAGGCGGGGCAGATAATTACTTTAACTTTCCATACAGCACTTACTAGACGTCACTGCTCCCCACACATTCCCCCTGTTCTCTTCACCATTTAATTGTGTAGCCAGGACATGGGGATAGACATCAAGTCCCCCATTCTGGTGCACAAACAAGATTTTGACATGAAGCAAGGCTTGTCTTAATAACAGTGTCCACAAAATGCCTCCTGCCTGCTTGTTATAATTATGAATTCCCAGATGGAAGCAAGCAAGATTAAAAAAAAAAATTACAATGTAATTAAAATTCATATTTGCTTGACTTACATGCTAAAAACAGGATTTGGAATTATTTTTTGGGTGATGGGTCCCCTTTAACTAATAAAGTTATCAAGAAAGCTCCTTATTACTGAATGGCCACCTCCCACAGACTCCATTATATAGTGAATAAAGTACCCCCTCTTGTAAAATATAAGGATATTATAAGTTACCAAGGAGTTTAATGACCATATAAAAACATGAGGCCGAAGGCCGAGTGTTTTTATACAGGTCAGGGAACTCCGAGGTAACTTCTAATATCCTTATATTTTGCAACTGGGGGTACTTTATTTATTATAATACACAAGTTTCAGTGAGTCATGTGACAGAAATCACATCAGAACTCACCGTTTATAACTGATGACATCAGAACTCACCGTTTATAAGGATATAATTTACAAGATATTGATGGCTTTTGTGTATTATAATCAAATAATTAACGTTTTTTAAAAATTATTTCTTTTTTCTCTGTAATAATAAACCAGTGCTATGTACTTAATTAAGGTATGGTGATCCAATGACGGAAAGATCCCTTATCTGGAGAACCCTAGGTCCCGAGCATTCTGGATAACAGGTCCCATAACTTTACAGGGATTCAAAAGCTTCATGAAGCAACTGGCCTTATAGATGATACACAGCCAAAGCAATTCATGGCACCTTACTGGCAGAACAAATAATGGAACACTTTTTTTGAAATCATAGGGCCAGGATTCCTACAGTCTGTGTAGCTGAGTTGTTTGATTTGTTGCCTTTGTTAACCCAAGTAGCCCATTGTTGATTGCTTAGTGTGTATAGTGGGCACAGGGATAATTAGCAATCACAAGCCAGGTGCACTTCAGCATTTCCACTTGTTATCTTTAATAAGAAGAGATTAGAAATATAAATGAACCGATATGTTGTGAACTGGCTTTTCCAACAGGGAATCAATTCCCTCTACCCAAGAAGGTTTTTAAAGAGTAATCAACAGCATGTCAGGCAGTCTGACAGAAGAGAAGCAGAGAAGGTATGGATACATAATCATATTTCTGATAGTATATAGAAATCTTCGTATAGTCTTACTCTCTTAAGTACATCGAATAAATGCACATATAGGCATTACGCATCGCACTACATTTTCCTTCATTCTAGAAAATAGCCAATGTTGTATTATTAAAATGCATTGGGACATCTGTTGATATTGTCTAAATTATGCACCAATCAAATTAGTTTGTTTTCATATTTTTGGAGCTGAACTCCACCAAAGTTAGAAGACCCAATAATTAATTTTAAGATACAGGTATTGGAACTATTATCCAATATGCTTGGGACCTGGGGTTCTCCGGATAATGAATCTTTCTATAATTTGGATCTTCATACCTTAACTCTACTAGAAAATCATTTAAACCTGAAATACACCCAATAGGCTGGTTTTGTTTCCAATAATTATATCTTTGTTGGGATCAAGTACAAGCTACTGTTTTGTTATTAAAGAGAAAAAGGAAACCATTTTTAAACATTTGGATTATGTAGATAATATGGAGTCTATGGGAGATGGACTGGATAATGAGTTTCCAGATAACAGATCCCATACCTGTATAGCTAAAAATTAGCATTATATTGTATTTTTACAAAATGTAGCCTAATTGCATAAACCATAGATGCCAATATAATTCTACAGGTATGGGATCTGTTATATGGAAACCTTTTATTCAGAAAGCTCAGAATTATGGAAAGGCTGTCTCCCATAGACTCTATTTTATCCCAATAATCCAAATATTTTTTTCTCTCTGTAATAATAACACAGTAGCTTGTACTCTATCCAAACTAACATATAATTAATCCTTATTGGAAGCAAAACCAGCCTCTTTATTTTTTATTTAATGTTTGCATGATTTTCATGGTGAGATACATTATCCGGAAAAAAACCCCAGGTCTTGAGCATTCTGGATAACAGGTCCCATATCAGTAATACATTTACAGTGATTTAGGCAGATCATGGAAATAAACTAGAGTAATATCAAGGCAAATTATAATGCATACAGTCCCTAATTTCATAGACTGGTGAAATTCATTCTTATAAACAAGCATAAAAAACACCTTAAAATAGCCAATGATGATACATACAGACAAATTGATAGGTAGACAGACTGATAAATAGATAGGAAGATAGATGATGGATAAATAGAAAAAACTAGATAGATGGGTAAATACAGACAATAGATAGACCGCTGTTTTTAGCGTTATGTCTACAGTTTATCTTACTTCTATTCTCCCTGTTTGATTAATAGCAGTTTTGTGAGTATTTTATGATTAATACAATTTCATAAGGTTTAGCACTAGTTTAGATAGATATAAGGGAAATAAAAGAGCAATATATGACAGATATTTAAATAGATAGAGATAAATAATGAATGTAGATATAGAAACACAATAGACAGAATGTTTTCATGTTTGTTACTAGTATAGGCATTGGATCCATTATCCGGAAACCTGTTTTTAAGAAAACTGTTATCAAGAAAGCTCTGAATTAGGGGAAGGCCATCTCCCATAGACTCAATTTGACTGAATTAATTTTAAAAAAATGAAATGATTTATTTTTTTCTCTGTAATAATAAAACAGTGGTTTGTACTTAATTCCAACTAATTCATGCCTATGACTAAGGGAGCGATTTCCTGAAACGCGTAAGGCGATGACATTACCCACTATGATACAATAACGACCCTCTTTATACTCATCTGGATTGCCGCCTGGAATATTTATTTTTTGAAGATATAATTAAAACAATAGTGTTTTTGTAAGCAGTGTCTCATATTGGTTCAAATTAGGTAAAAAATGAAACTAACACAGATCCAGACATGCCACTGTCAGTTAATCCTCTTCTGAAGCATGATCAACATCAATAGTCACAGAGATGTATATCCTCTATATGTAACAGTATTATCAGCTGAAAGTCAAATGTACTGCTATAGTACTGTACAAAATTTCTTCTTATAAAATGCTGGGCACAAGTATTAACTAGTTAATATAAAGATCTACTCTAGGCCAGGTTTCCCTAAACTGTTTTACCTGTGAGCCACATTGGGAAGCAACACAAGCAAGAATAGAGTCCCTACGGATGCCAGATAATGGCTATTTGGTAGCCCCATGTGTACTGGCAGCCTACAGGAGGTTCTATTTGGCAGTGCGTCTGGTTTTTATGCAACCAAAACTTGCCTCCAAGTCTGGAATGCAAACATAAGCCATTGCTTTGAGACCACTGACAGCAACATCCAAGGGGTTGGGGAGCAACATGTTACTCCTGAGTCTCTGGTTGGGGATCACTGCTTTAGGCATAAGTATGTTCTGGACTTGAGGAAGCTCTGGTCACAAGTTTGCTCTAGTCAATATTATGCCTTGGGAATGAGTAGGAATTGGGCAAAATGTCAATATTATGCTTTGGGAATGAGTAGGATTTGGGCAAAATATCAATGTTGCAGACACAAGAATGCTCTGGGAATGCAAATGATAAAAATTAAATGATGAGCTTACATAAGTAAGAGGTTTTCTATTAATCAAACCAAAAAGTGTATGGTAAATAGGGGACTAATTGCAGAAAAGAGAATCGCACAAACACCATTTTGTTGCAGGGGAGGAGTGTCCCCTTTTCTTTATTGTGGTCACAATAAAGAAAAAGGGAAGCTCCCCACCTGCAACATATTGGTGTTTGTGCGATTCTCTTAACATTTTCTGCAATTGTATGATGTGTTCTGATCTGTGGTCTAGAGAAATCTTCACCATCTAAACAGGAATATCTAAGGAAAGTTGAGAGGTGAGACTGTTTCTACATATAAATAGGGGGCTAATCTCATTGCTGATAATATGTTTGACTGTGCCAGCCAGTCAAGGTAAAAGAATGGGAGTCATTTGTGTGTTTGGGGAAACATAAAGACTCCCTCCTGCCATCTACATGACCAAATATATTATATAAATGCCAAGGTGTCCCAACCTCCATTACACTAGTGACTATAATACTTCTACATGCAAACCAGCCACAGCAGCTCAATCTAGAAAGGAAATGGAACTTCACATTCACTGTGACAAATATAAACATCAATTACTGCACATATGTCACATATTTTGAAAATGAAATGTGGCTGAAATAATGGTAATTGTGTTTTTTGATCTCTGCTACAGGTCCCATGAAGGAGAAATGAAGTACCCAGACAACAACTCACAAGTCACTGATATTATTCTCTCTGGATTCCCTAATCTGCAACACTATAGTCCCATTCTCTTCACAGTACTCCTTGTTATTTATTTATTTATTTATAATCACTGGAAATATCCTCATATTTGTTGTGGTCCAGAAAGAGCCAAGCCTTCATTCCCCCATGTACTTCTTTATCGGCGCATTATCTCTTACGGAGCTTTGTTATACAGGTGTTACCATTCCTAAAATGTTGTCCAACCTACTGGAAGAGAAGAAGAAGATCTCATTCAATGGGTGCCTTCTGCAAGCCTACTTTCTGCATTCCTTTGGATCTGCTGAGTGTTATCTACTGACAACCATGGCTTATGATCGGTACCTTGCCATCTGTAAGCCCCTGCATTATTCCTCCATTATGACAGATTGTTCATAAAACTGGCTGCCACCTGTTTTATCTCAGGATTCTTGAGTCCTGTTATTGGAACAGTTTCAATATCTTCACTTCCATTCTGTGGCCCTAACTGCATCCAAACCTTGTTTTGTGATTTCCTACCCATAATTGCCTTGGCCTGCACCAATACTAGGCCTTATATTTTGGTTGAGTTTGTAGTCGGTTGCCTGATCATCTTGCTGAGTTGTATTTTTGTGCTCCAATCCTATTGCAGAATTATACATGTTATTCTGAGAATCAAGTCCAGGAAAGGGCGTCAGAAGACCTTTTCTACATGTGGTGCCAATCTTATTGTTGTCATTCTTTTCTTTGGTAGCATTTCATTCACATACATAAGACTTAGTGACAGTTACTCTGCAGACTTTGATCGGGCTGTTGGTGTTGCTTACGCTGTGTTCACTCCTCTAGCAAATCCAGTAATATATGGCTTAAGAAACAAGGAAATTAAAAAATCTCTTCATAAACATTTGTATTTTTCATTATTATTTTAGATTTACACATGGTCCTAAGAAATCAATAATAGAAATTAAAAGCTGAAAGTCTAATTATTAAAATTTTTCAGATTTGAAGGTTGGTATATTTAGTATTTTCTAGTTGTCTAAGATTATAAAGTGTAAGCTGTGTCATTAATCTAGAATACTGTATTACATTATAAAATGCTGATTCATTTATAGTTCATTTCACAGATTATATGAGCAAGTGTCATTGAGAGATACTCAGCTGTGACAAATAAATAATATATCTGGAGCCAAGAATATTATGTTTGAATTCTTGAAGCCAACATGCATTGTGGAAGGAGTACAGGTATAGAATCGATTATCCCGAAAACCGTAATCCAGAAAGCTCGACTCAATTTTATCCAAATAAACGAAATATTTGAAGATTTCCCTTTTTTCTATAATAATAAAACAGTATCTTGTACATGACCGAAAATAAGAAATAATTATTCCTTATTGAAGGCAACATCATCCTATTTGGTTTATTTAATGTTTACTTGATTTTCTAGCAGACAAGGTATGAAGACCGAACCACAACTTGTACATAGATTTACTGCCTTGTACTGTGGATTCAGTATGATCCAGTCTGGATCCCTAGCACCTGGCTGTTCTTGAGCTCTGTGATATGTTTGCCCTTTCTCCATATTTCTGGAAGGGATTTGAATAAGAACACAATATTGTCTTGTGCCATTCTTAAAAAGTGTAGGAGCGAGCGCATGGTCCATCATTTTCCCCAGTGTCAATTATTTTAGTATATCTTTACGTTTAACAATATATATATGTGTGTGACACAATTTATTAGCTATTTATAATGTGATTCTATTGCAATCAGAGGCAGCCTTTTGACACTGACACTGCAGAGCCCCAGGTCATAATTCAATGGGAAGAAGTCTCCAGACGTGGCTAGTCATCAATAAGGGTGTTCTAGCAAATTATGTGAGGCAGCTGTCAAAAGCAGAGACAGTTTATATGGAATGTTGGGAAAGTAATTATGCGTGATCTAGAGGCTGATTTACTAAAGCTCGAATTTCGAAGTGGAAAATACTTAAAAATTTGACCATCTAATTTTTTTTGGGGGGGGGGGGTCATTTTCGAATGAAAATCGTTCTATTAGTTTGAATCGTTTGCTTGAAGGATTCGAACCATCAAAATCCTTAAATTTCTCAGAACTTCAAAAAATTTTCAGGAGAAGTCTTGTGAGGTCCCCATAGGCTAAAATGGCAATTCGTCAGCTTTACGCTGGTGAATAGTTGAAGTCAAAGGATTTTTAAAAAGCCAGTACTTTGAAATTTTGGGCTATTCGATAGCTGAAGTAGCTATTCGAAATTCGAATTGTATTAGAATTTTCACTTTATTAGACCCTTTGTAAATCAGTCCCTAAGTATTAAAAAAATCTATGAGAACCACCAGCCTGAAAAAAATCAATCACCATGTATGTATGTATGTATGTATAACTTTATTTGTAAAGCGCTGTTAAGAAGCCGCAGTGCTGTACAGTGCATAAAAGTACAATATATATATAAAAGTATACATGGGGAGACAAATCACATAATAAATATATACAGAATCATAGGACAAAGAGGTTAAGTGCTATGTGGTAAGAGACATAGTGGGAAGGAGGTCCCTGCCCCATAGAGCTTACAGTCTAAGTGGAGCGGATGTTAACATACAGGTAGAAATTGGAGATGAAAGTGGACATGGTAAGGCATAGACAGTAGGCGCAGGGCTAGGCTACTGTTCTAGTGCTCCAAAAGGTAGGCTCTTAGATTTATTTTGAAGAGATTGGGAGAGGATTCCTTACGGAGGAATTCAGGGATGGAATTCCAGAGGTAAGGAGCAGCAAGATAGAAGGGTCTGAGACGAGAGGTGGCAGTGGATGTGGGTGGTGTAAAGAGAAGATGTCTCTGAGAAGAGCGGACAAGATGACCAGGAACGTATAGCGAGACAAGAGAAGAGATGTAGTGAGGAGCAGAGGAGTGAAGGGCTTTGAATGTTATCA
Source organism: Xenopus borealis (assembly GCA_024363595.1). Classification (NCBI taxonomy): domain Eukaryota; kingdom Metazoa; phylum Chordata; class Amphibia; order Anura; family Pipidae; genus Xenopus; species Xenopus borealis. Next base: position 96,568,033 of record CM044443.1, read on the forward strand.
GAATGATTTTATATGCTATCCTTTGCTTAACATGCCGCCATGCTAAGGATTTTAGTTGGGGTTGAGCAGATTCTCTTTTAGGGTCAAGGTGACCAGAGACAGCGAGATCCGCGCATTTGCCGATAACGCCCGCGATCCGACTAGTTTTTTTTTAACCTGCACGATCGAGATCGATTGGGGAAGCCCATCGGATGGCCCAACATATGGGCCAATAAGCTGCAGACTGTCCTGTTGGCAGCTTTTATCGGCCTGTGCATGGGGGCCTTAAGGCCAGATGGGAAGATTTGAGGAGATTTGTCACTAATTTGGCTACTAATCTCCTCCTCCCCAGGGTGACAAATCTCCCTGAACCACCTCCCACCGTCTTCCATATTAAAGGGGACTTATCACCCTAAATAATAATTCTTAATCCTGTTTAATGATGTTAGTCAAAATAAACTTCACTTACACCAAATACAGTTTTTGATTGCAATTGCTTGCACTTGCAGGTCAGATGACGGTTGATCATAAATGCACATCAGCATTACCAAATGACAATTTTTCATTACAGCCAAAGAACAATTATGGTATCTAGCATTTTTTAAATGGTAGGAATAAAACAACTCACCAAGTTCAAAGTTTTGAGATGTATCAGCTGTGTGCAAAGCCATCTCTCTTCCTGGCTTTAAAGTCCCTGTGATAGGCAAGCCTTTGGCATAGACGCTCAAAAGGCAGTAGGTTACAGATCACTACAGTTGGTAGAAGAAAAATAGTATGCCCTGGCTGTCTATATTTGCTTTGTCAGTGTCAGTGTATACTGTATATACAACAACAGACAAAAAAGTGTCAAAAAAGAGAAGGTTTATTTGTCCAAGGTTTTGGTCCCACACAGGAACCATTGTCAAGGAAACACAGTGCAGTGTCAGAATTCACAATTTATAGCCAAAGAGTGATTAGTGATTATAGGATCCACCCACATCGATGACATCAAAAACACACAAACAATAAAATGAACCTGTGGTTGTAACAATGGGCTCCTATATGTTGTAACCCTTAATTAGGCCAACTCCTCCAGATTTGCCAACATCCAATGTAGGGTCATAGGGTAGCACGTAAATGAGGTAGCAAGGTACCTCGCTTATAATTATTACAGTATAAGTGGATGAGCTGGCGAAAGGCACACATCAGACTAAGGCAGTATGCATAAGATTCTGCTCACAAAACGGGAGATATATTATTGTAGACCAATAACTTCCCTATAAGTTATTCCAGTGTTGTATATACCAGGGGAATGCTAACAAGCTGGATCAAAACTCCAGATAGCACCTTACCAGGCAGGAGCATAAGGTTATAGGGGTAAATGCGTTTGCCGTTTCTACCAACCCACATATCTGAGTTGAACATATCTGGGGAAATGTGACTTTAAATCACACTTGCTGAGATGCATAGGTATATTTAATGGCCAAAAGGAGAGGGGGCAACATTAAACTCATCAAAACTTGTCTTTATTTTTTACTTCCAACACAATTATTGTTTAATTATATTTCAAAGTTCATTATTCAGCATGAGCCTTAAATGACTAGGGACAATAATTGGCCCCCAACTTGCATTTCATATTTAAACATGCCAGTAATGGCTGTGCATGTTATACATAGCACAGAAGCTATTACTATTACACGGGGCTGCTGTTTCAGGGGCCCATGCCCCAAATTGGATCATCATACCTTTTACGAAGTACACTTAACACTTCTAATATTGTACTTATAATAACAATAAACTGTGTATCATCATTTTTAGACTACATTGTTTTATTATTGCAGTTTGAGAAGCTCCTTAATGTGATGCTGGCACATCTAATAACAGCCAGGGACGATCCTGGCCCCTCTGCCGCCCCCACTCGCCCCCTCCACCATGCACTCACCTTTTTGCGCCGGAGGTGGGTTCCACAAGGGTGGAAGAGAGGCCCAGGATGCCAACACTCTGAGCTGAATTTCCGGTTTTCAAACTTGAGTGTAATTTAACAAGAACATCTTTGCTGCTTCAAGGTTCACATTTGCAAAGTATTCATTATAAATCATGGATATATCAAATTTGAGCAAGTTCATTCTGCATACCACTCACAATTCTCATTTTATATCAGCATGACATTCCCCAATTTGGCTCAGATTTTTTGTGAAGAAGGACAGGGCTCAGTTGCTTAAGTACCAATATCAATAAATCATCTTTATTCTCAGAAGGAGCTGGTAACATTACTAAGAGCACCACAGCTCTTGCTGCTAACACTGGGTGATCTTTTGTTGGGTCAACTTTGCTGAATACATGAAGTGATTATATTGGCTAAGGATTGTATATGCATTTCTACTAAAATATTTACTTTGTTTTTATACAGAAATCTAAAACTTGAGAATTTGATGTTGGATCGGGGTGGATATCTTAAAATAATTTTTGGCCTCAGTAAATACGGTAAGTGTTGTTTATAATTCTGGACTGTACACAGGATAAGTTCAGGTTTTATTGCTCTAAATTTTGCTTTCAACTGGCCTAGATCACTGTTTGTCTCACTTTTAAATGTATTATACCCTAGGCCAGGGGTCCCCAACCATTTATACTACATATACCATACACATTCAAATGTACAAAGACTTTGGGAGTAACTTGGGGTTCCAAGTAAGCGCTGTGATTGGCTAATTGGTAGCACCTTATGTGGAATGGCAGAATATAGAAGGCTCTGTTTGTCACTACATATGGTTTCTATGACATCAAATATTGCTTTCAAGCCAGGAATTCAAAAATAAGCACCTGGTTTGAGTCCACTGGGAGCAGCATCTAAGGGGTTGGGGAGCAAGCAGACATGAAAGTCTCTCATTACAGTGCATGATATTTGGGTCCCCAGATGTGCAGTTTCCTTACAGTGTTTCTTGTGTTTTAGGATTTGGATACACAGGCAGCATGAACAGCAAATGCGGCACAAGAACTTATGTGGATGGATTTATTTAGAGATGAATATAATGGATCATATTTGATACATAACGTGTTTGTTATATTCACTTTGTGTACATAATAATACAAATAAAAAATATTGTTTCTAAAGAATATGATCTGTGTATTTATTAAGGATTTGAGCAGATACATTTGCATCAGTTATTGGCCAATGGGAGTTCACAATAGTTTTCAGGATCCTTGTAGTCCTGTCCTTTGATTTGTCAAAGAAACACGTTCTCCTCTGGGTGTCGCTTATCAGAAAATCTCTAACAGACGGGACCAGTGCCCCAGGGAGCTCAGGAGTAGACAACAAGAAAGAAAGAGAAATTTAATGATAAATTGGAAAATGTAATATGTTTCTCTAGCACAGTGATCCCCAACCAGTAGCTCATGAGCAACATGTTGCTCTCCAACTCCTTGGATATGTTGCTCCCAGGGGCCTCAAAGCAGGTGCATATTTTGCAATTCCAGGCTTGGAGGCAAGTTTTAGTTGCATAAAACCCAAGTGTACTGCCAAACAGAGCCTCCTGTACACTGCCAGCCTACATAAGGGCTACCAAATGGCCAATCACAACACTAATTTTGCACCCCAAGAACATTTTTCATGCTAGTGTTGCTCCCCAACTCCTTTTACTTCTGAATGTTGCTCATTGGTTCAAAAGATTGGGAACCCTGCTCTAGCACAAAAACCTGCACAAAGATGCTTGTGAATGTTAGCGACCATGTTTGCATCCTTTTTGCTTGATTAAAGACTGCAATAAGGCATGTGAAGGCTGCTATTTATTAAGCAAAAAGGACTGCAAAATTAGGAAATGTTGTATCAAAACACTAGAAATTGTTCTAATATCTTTTCATAGGGCTATTCTAGGTCACTGGAGACTTGCAGAGCTTTTCATGAAGTTCAATTCAGTTTATCGTGTTTTGGAAACAAAATAGCATTAGCCAAGCCATGTTGTGCTATAGCTCAAAGGAAAAGCCCACAGCCTGGAGTAACACAATATACACAGGCTTGTGCAACAATTAGACATAAGATTAGGGCTTTTCCCAGCACTTCTCTAGGTGAAATTATTTCAATTATGCTAAATTAAATCCAAGATAAATAACTGCTGAAACACAACCCAAGCAAGTTCCACCATTTCAGCCCTCCTTTTTCTATAGTTTTTGGGCACATACATGTGCTTGTGTACTGAAAAATCCAGGATATTTGAGTAAACGGCTGCTCTACTTTAAAGGTGTATTGCAGATCTACAAAACGCTAAGTTTTAGTTATACATGCCATTATATCTGATTCATTCCTCAGTGTTCCCATAACTTTTATGGAAGTTTTAATCAATTCAACATGTAACCCTTTCAACGCCCCTTGGTGTCCGTAGTTACATAGTTACATAGTTAAGTTGGGTTGAAAAAAGACAATGTCCATCAAGTTCATCCCCTCCAAATTAAAACTCAGCATACACACACAAACAGAATCAGCCATCACAACATCACCCGGCAGTGCATTCCACAACCTCACTGTCCTCACTGTGAAGAACCACCGACGCTGCTTCAAATAAAAGTCCTTTTCTTCTAGTCTGAAGGGGTGGCCTCTGGTACAGTGATCCTCTTTATGGGTAAAAAGGTCCCCTGATATTTGTCTATAATGTCCTCTAATGTATTTGTAAAGTGTAATCATGTCCCCTCGCAAGCGACTTTTTTCCCCAACCTGGACAGTCTACCATCATAATTTAAGTCTTCCATCCCTCTAACCAGTTTAGTTGCACGTCTCTGCCCTCTCTCCAGCTCATTTACATCCCTCCTAAGGACTGGAGTCCAAAACTGCACTGCATATTCCAGATGAGGTCTTACTAGGGATCTATAAAGAGGTATAATTATGTGTTCATCCCTTGAGTTTAGCCCTTTTTATGCAGGACAGAACCCTTTTTGCTTTAGTAGCTACAGAATGACACTGCCCAGAATTAGACAACTTGTTATCTATAAAAACCCCAAGATCCTTGCATTTATCAATATTGAACCTCATTTTCCAGTTTGCTGCACAGTTTCCCAACTTAGGCAAATCACTCTGCAGAGTGGCAGCATCCTGCATGGAACCTATAGTTCTGCACAATTTAGTATCATCTGCAAAAATAGAAACCATAGAGCCCAGCGGTACACCCCTAACAATACTGGTCCAATTAGAAAATGTTCCATTTACCACCACTCTTTGTAGTCTTTTAGCCAGTTCTCTATCCAAGTACAAATACTATGTTCCAGGCCAACATTCCTTAATTTAACTAGTAACCTTCTGTGTGGCACGGTATTGAATGCTTTAGCAAAGTCTAAGTAAATCACATCCACTGCCTTCCCAGAACCAAGGTCCCTGCTTATCTTCTCATAAAAAGAAAAGAACTTAGTCTGGCAAGGTCTATTATGCATAAAACCATGCTGGCACAAACTCATAGTATTTGCTATGAAGTCCAGTATCCTATCCTTTATTAATCCTTCGAAAAGCTTTCCTACCGCCAACGTCAGACTAACTGGCCTATAGTTTTGAGGCTGAGAACGAGATCCCTTTTTGAATAGCGGCACGACATTAGCAATTCGCCAGTCTCTGAGAACCATGCCAGACCTCAATGAATCCTGAAAAAATTAAGTAGAGAGGTTTGGCAATCACAGAGCTAAGCTCACTAAGTACCCTTGGATGAAGCCCATCTGGCCCTGGACCTTTGTTTATTTTAACATGTTCTAGTCTCTTTTGAATTTAATTGTGTGTGAACCATGCATCATGAACCATGTATTATTAGAATTGGGACTATTAATAAGGAAACCATCATTAGCTGGTTCCTCATTCATGTAGACAGACGAAAATTATGTGTTCAGAATCTGAGCTTTTTGCTTGTTCTCATCAATCAGCTGACCCCCTCTGATAATAAAGGTCCTACCCCTTCCTGCTTCATTTTGTTACTATTAACATATTTAAAAAATAATTTGGGATTCTTTTTACTGCTTACTGCAATATCCTTTTCCATATCGATTTTAGCTTGCCTGATTGCTTTTTTGCATGATTTGTTGGCCCTTTTGTTCCTTATAAATGATTCGGCTGTCCCAGCTAACTTGAAAGCCTTAAAAGCAAGTTTTTTTCTTACCCACCTCAACACCAACACTTCTATTGACCCAAAAAGGTTTTGCCTTGCAACAACGTTCCTTGCTTAGAAGCAGAATATACTGACATGTCTATTTATTAAGCAGCTTTTTAAAAGACTTCCCATTTTTGTTCAGCGTTTAACCCTGTGAAAAGCATTTCTCACTTAGTATGTTGCAGAGATGCTCTTATACTGTCAAAGTTTGCACGCCTGAAATTCAGTGTTTTAGTTACTCCCTTATAGAATTGCCTCTGCAACAGAATCTCAAAGGAGACCATGTTATGATCAATATTCCCTAAATGCTCACCCACACAAATGCTAGAGATGAGTTCAGTATTATTAGTTATTACAAGATCCAAAAGAGAGTTATTCTTAGTAGGTTCTTGAACGAGCTGGGATAAAAAGTTGTTATTTAGCATATTTACAAACCTACTAGCTTTATCTGGCTTGGCAACCCCATTACCCCAGTCAATGTCCAGATAATTGAAGTCACCCATAATAATAACTTGACCTAGTTGTGAAGCTGCTTCTATTTGTAAAAGTAGCTGGGCTTCATACTTGTCACTTCAACGAGGTGGTATATAGCATACACCAATGAAAATTTTCTTTGTAACCTTATGCCCAGTCGAAAGCTCTACCCAGAGGAATTCCTCAGTATTCAGCTCAGACTCAAGTTATGACCCATGTGGCCCCCCTCAAGTCACTGATTGGTTACTGCCTGAAAAGCAGGAAATAGTGTTCTGGCTATTATGTTAGACATCCAGTCACTCCAGCCTTTATACATTACATTTTTGGCTAACTAACTATATTAGAAACATTTTTATTTTGCACAGCCTATATATTTACCCAGTTTTTATTTTTACACTGAACAATTTAACCTTATTCATTTTAAGCAGCTTGGACCTCTATGGGATGAGTAAGACCAGAAATACATTAACAAGGTGTTTTATGTGCAAGTCCTAAACTGGCCTGAAGTTGAAAGAAGTAGGACATGTAAAGAAACTTATCAATAAGACAGGCAGCTGTATGGATAATATTATGTATTAATTATGCCTACATTAGTCTAATAACACCAAAAAAAAGGTTCCTACAAAGCAGACCCAAGATTTTCATGGGTACAAAACTAACACTGATCACATGAAACGCACCAGGAAAGGTGTCTGTAGAATAAAGATGTTTTTAATATTATTGCCGCTTGGGAGTCTGTGGAGTGTGTGTCATACTTTTGTGGATCAATTGGTGTCTCCCCTTGCTGAGGGTTCAGGGTGCTTCACCCGGACCATGAATTCCGAGCCGCGAGTGACCTGCATTTATAAGGCACACCGAATGGTTGTTACAAGCAAGAAGTTCAGTGAATGAACACCCAAACCTGCATACATGAGTGAGCGCTTCAACACAAAATTATTAGCCACTTGAATGTGTATACCTTTATTTAGGAACCAACGGTTTTGAGCACATCAGAATTTTGTGTGTATCTACATCTTTCAGGTCCTACAAATAAAAATTCTATTAGGTTTCCCTTGAATATTTAGTTTAACACCAGACCAGATTCCCATAATTGAAGCACATGGTATCTATTACATTATATTAAATATACAGAATGACATGGATGGCAGAACATTATCTTTGCATATGAAAGGTAATATACCAATGTTGTAAATCAGCCCAGGGTGATTCCCTTGTTGTATTACTTTCAAGGCTCAGACTCCACTGCCTACATTTAAGGAAAATCCCTGAAAACACCCTGGGATGCCCTCAGGATGAATTCCTCTTCCAATTTGCATTGACAGCTACAATTAAAAAACTTCAAACTTTAAAAAATTCTCAAGAACAGCTAGACAAGCAGTGAAAAACTGTCATTTAACAAAATGTAGTCAATATTAGAAGCCCAGACTGATGAAAAAGCTTTGGTCGATGCTGATAATACAGTAATATATTGCTTAGCAGGGATCTGCTTGAAGCTGGCCATACAATGACCACATTTCAGAATACCAACCAACTAAACCACATGATGATCAGTCAGATAAAAAGTATTTGGAACATACATGTGGATGGGCTAACAGCACTGATCTGACCTGAGTGTATCAGTTTAAAGTCCATTGGATAAATTGCAACTCGGCAGCTAAGGCCCCCAGCTGTAGACAATGACCCCATTCAGGTGATCAATCTGGTCATCAGTCTGGTGTTCTGGGTTGGCCTATTACATTTGGATGTGTTCACAGCAGAGTATGATTTACTAACTCAATAGTTTGGAGACATACACGTACGCACAAATAATTAGACTCTTTAGTTAGAAATTAAAAACATTAGTTACTTGTTTTATTGTGTAGCAAAAGATGTTTAATCATTTTGTAAGACTATGTATACATAAAATCGTCAAATACGTCAGCAAAGCAGTACCAATCACAGTTGTTAAACTTCTTACAGGTTTGGAAGTTCTTTATCAGCAAAGCAAAACAATAGTGGACTCAGGCTCCTTTCAAGCTCATGTTCTTCAAACTGCCCAGCAGCATCTGTTTTAGGGTAGAACTACATCAGCGTTTTTCATCAGATTTTGTGGGTCAGTTTTTATCTGATCCTCCATGCAACACCCCGCTACGCCACGCAACACCACAAGCTTTGTAGGATGCTACAAAATCTGATATCCCAGGCTAGAATGTACAGTCGGATTAGATAAGTCTGATGGAGTATTTTGTTCATGCGTTTACATCCGACAGTCAATAAGTTTCAGTGAGAAAAAAAGTCTTTCCAACACCATCTGTTTTTATCTTGTCGGATGAAGATGCAGCATTCAGCAATTATGCTTGTATTTTAAAAAGGTTCATCGACTTAAAATTCACTTTTAGTATTATGTAGAACTTAATATCCTGAGGCACTTTACTATTTTCTATGGTTTTTGCATTATTTAGCTTTTTATCCAGTTTGGAATTTCATTGGAATTGCTAGGGTTCAAACTGCCCTAGTAACCAGGGAGCGGTGTGAATAAAAGACTGGAATATGAATGAGAAAGGGGCCTGAGTAGAAATATAAGTCATACAAAGTAGCAATAACAATAATAATGTAGCCTCACAGAGCAATTGTTTATTGGCTACTGGTGTATAGTATAGTTTTCCTTTAAGAAGAAGAAATAACAGCCTGCCAGAAAGTAGTTCCATCGTAAAGTGCAGGCACAAGTCACATGACTGGGGGCATCTGGGAAACTGACAATACGTCTAGCCCCATGTCAGATTTCAAAACTGAATATAAAAAATCTGTTTGCTCTTTTGAGAATTGGATTTCAGTGCAGAAGTCTACTGGAGCAGCACTATTAACTGATGCATTTTAGGAAAAAAAAACGTTTTCCCATGACAGTATGCCTTTAAGCAACTGCTCCCAATCTATACGAATGTTGAAATTTGTCAGGGCACAGCTACACAGCGTCACCTTCTTCCTGCCCAGTGACAAGTAATGGGCAATGGGAATCTGTGCCTTATCAAGAAAAAACCTCCCTCTCATAATGTGTTTTGAATTGGATGTCTATGTTAAGGAAATGCTTTGTTCAACAAAAGAGGTGCTATTAGGTTCCCATAAGAGCAATAATTCAATGTATTAGCAGGTTCATGCAGCCATTACACAACTGCAGTAACTTGAACTCTATCTCTCTCAAGCTTTACAGAAAGTACTGTGTATCTGCATAGTACAAGTAATGTGTGCAGTGACACCCGCAGGCCATTTGTATAAACACCACATTCTCACCACACCACACTATGCTACTGTTTGCCATACTCTACCTGCCCTATACTTCCTGCGTGTGCCATATTCTGCCTGCCCTATGCTACTTTTGTGTGCCATACTCTTCCTCCCCTATGCTTCCTGCGGGTGCAATACTCTGCCTGCCTATTCTCTCTGTGTGCCATACACTAAATAACTCAAAAACCACAAATAATAAAACATGAAAACCAATTACAAACTGTCTCAAAATATCACTCTCTACATCATTGATCCCCAAACAGTAGCTCGTGAGCAACATGTTGCTCTCCAACCCCTTGAATGTTTCTCTCAGTGGCCTCAAAGCAGGTGATTATTTTTGAATTCCGGGCTTGGAGGCAAGTTTTAATTTCATAAAACTAAGTAGAGTGCAGTGGCGTAACTACTCCATGGTGAGCCCCCAGTACAGGATGGGCATAATTAAACATACTGCACAAAGTCGTATATATATATTGACAAATTAGTGTGCTTGCTGACTAAAGACCCTACCTACAAGATATCCACTGTCAGATCAGTTGTTTAATTTGTAGCCTTTGTTAACCCAGCCTTTGTGTATTATTTTGGACACAGACAGATAATTAGCACTCACAACCCAGGTGCACTTTAACATTGGCACTTGTTATCTTTAATTCTGTATTCTTTTCAGACATATAAATGAACCAATTTGCAATGTGTTATGATTAAGCTTTTCCAACAGGGAATCAATTCCCTCCCCCCTGGAAGATTTTAAAACAGTGAGAATGTCATGCTAGGCAGTGTGACAGAAGAGAAGCAAAGGAGGTATGGATACATGATCATATTCCTGCTGTACACTGAAATTGATATAACTAGTAAATCAACATATAGCTTATCCTGCACTGTATTAGTAAAATATTATTGCCTAAGTTGGATACTTATATAATGCTGAAATAACTTTTTTGGGGGATCTACAGTAATGATGAAAGAGAAATCCCTTAATTGTTTTTAGATACTGTTAAAATGTTTTCTGTGTGTGCTGGGCAGGTTTCTGTGTGTGCTGGGCAGGTTTCTGTGTGTGGGGGCCTGACACTGCCTTGTAACATCTCTCCCGATAGATAGATCTGTAGATAAGAGATGGATAGATTAAACAGAAATAGATACAAACAAATAAGATAAAGATTGAATATATTTTTTTATCTTCAGATAGATAGATAGATAGCTAGATAGAGAGGGAGGTAGATAGATGGATAGAGAGGGAGATAGATAGATAAATAAATAGATAGAGAGAGCTGGAGATAATGTAGACAGATATATGATAGATATATGTTAGATAGATGTAGATACTGTAGATTGATATAACATAGATACTGCAGATAGATACTATAGATAGGTAGATAGATATATGATAGATAGATATAGATAGATACTGTAGATCAGTGGTTCTCAACCTTCCTAATGCTGCGACCCCCAACCATAAGATATTAAATTATTTTCGTTGCCAGCCCAGAGCAGATTGTTAGGAAAGTACAGGAGACAGCGTGGCTGCATAAAGGTTTATTTTCCATGCGTAGTGCGGCAAAAATTTTTTGCCACACCTATTTTGTGGCCACACCCCAATTACCATGTTAATTTTACAAATTTTAAATGAGCAGGGAAAGCTGTATGGCAGTCCCTACTAAGGGGATATAGAAAGTTGTAGTGCAACTGGCTTCCCTACACAGGTTACTGAACTACAACTCCCAGCACCAACACCCGGAGAGCTACAACCTTGCCCCAGGGCTAGTGGGGAGAGAGATGAACCTGCTCCTGGAACCCCATAAGTGACCCCTGTTAAAAGGTCATTCGACCCCCAAAGGGGTCCCGACCCCCAGGTTGAGAACCGCTGCTGTAGATAGATAGAGAGGTAGATCATGTAGATTGATAGCTACTGCAGATAGATAGATATATTAAATAGACAGATGAATTTATAGAAGATAGATTGAAAGATAGATAGACAGAAAGATAGATAGATAGGGAGATAGATAGATGATAGAGAGAGATGTAGATAGTGTAGATAGATAAATATATACTGCAGATAGATAGATATATGATAGACAGATAGATTAGATAGGCAGATGAATATATAGATGATAGACAGATATATGTTAGATAGATACTGTAGCTTGATAGATACATAGATATTGTAGACAGATACTGTAGATTGATAGAGAGAGGGAGATAGATAGGTAGATGATAGATAGAGATACTGTAGATAGACAGAGAGGGAGATAGACAGTGAGAGGGCAATAGATAGATACTGTACATTGATAGATAAATACTGCCGATTGATAGAGAGAGAGGGAGATAGATGATAGATGGAGAGATGGAGATACTGTAGATAGATAGAAGATAGATAATGTAAATCAATAGATGCATAGGTACTGTAGATAGAGAGGGAGATGACAGATGGATAGATACTTTAGATAGACAGAGAGAGGGGGAGATATACAGATAATATAGCCACATGTAATAGATTGGTAGATAAATTATAGAGAAGGGTAGATCATAAATAGATATACCATAGAAAGATAGATAAATACATAGACAGACAGATAAATAAACAAACAGAAAGAGATAGATAGCCAGGTTGATAAATATGAAAACAGATAGATAGATGAGAGATACATCATAGAGAGCTAAATAGACATATGTAGCAGAAAGATAGCATCTAAACATTTATTTAAAGAAGAAGCCAATGTTAAAACCAATATAAAACCAAGTTAGAGTAATGTATACAGTTCATTGTAAGCCTGGTACTACAACTGCTGATCTACTCAGGTTATACCACCAAGTGAAGAACCAAAGACATTAAAGACTACAAACTACCTAGTTATATATTAGTATCTAAGGGAATTATCTACGGCGGTTTTCAAAGTAAAGCATGGGAGCCCCGTCTGTTTTGGGTAAACACATAGGTAACAGACACCCATCAGCATGACATTGTATATACATACTATAGGTAATTCAATGCCACACTGCCCATACCTTCATTCCACTTGTCTGATGATATTTCCACCTGTAAAACATACATGTAGCAACTAGAACCCTGCATATAGTGACATTTTAATGAGGTGCAGTGCAAGAACAGAACAGCTTACGTAATGACATGTGTGTGCATTAAAGTTCTATTACACGTCGGTCACACAGGTCCTGTGCAGGAGGAATGAAGTACCCTGGGAACGGCACAGTCACTGAAATTATTCTCTCTGGATTCCCCAATCTGCAACACTACAGTCCCATTCTCTTCACAGTACTCCTTGTTATCTATTTATTTATAATTACTGGGAATATCCTCATATTTTTTGTGGTCCAGAAAGAGCCAAGCCTTCATTCCCCCATGTACTTCTTTATTGGCGTATTATCACTTACGGAGCTTTGTTATACAGGTGTTACCATTCCTAAAATGTTGTCCAACCTACTGGACGAAGAAAAGAAATTCTCATTCAATGGGTGCCTTCTGCAAGCCTACTTTCTGCATTCCCTCGGAGCTGCCGAGTGTTATCTACTGACAACCATGGCTTATGATCGGTACCTTGCCATCTGTAAGCCCCTGCATTATTCCTCCATTATGACAGATTGTTCATAAAACTGGCTGCCACCTGTTTTATCTCAGGATTCTTGAGTCCTGTTATTGGAACAGTTTCAATATCTTCACTTCCATTCTGTGGCCCTAACTGCATCCAAACCTTGTTTTGTGATTTCCTACCCATAATTGCCTTGGCCTGCACCAATACTAGGCCTTATATTTTGGTTGAGTTTGTAGTCGGTTGCCTGATCATCTTGCTGAGTTGTATTTTTGTGCTCCAATCCTATTGCAGAATTATACATGTTATTCTGAGAATCAAGTCCAGGAAAGGGCGTCAGAAGACCTTTTCTACATGTGGTGCCCATCTTGTTATAGTCATTCTTTTCTTTGGTAGCATTTCATTTATGTACATACGACTTTCGGAAAGTTACTCTGTAGACTTTGATCGGACTGTTGGTCTCACTTACGCGGTGTTCACTCCTCTAGCAAATCCAGTAATATATGGCTTAAGAAACAAAGAAATTAAAAAATCTCTGCGCAAACAATTGCATTTTATAATTATTCCGTTTTACATGTGGTTCTGAAAAATACATTTTAGGAATCAAAACCAACCTATTGGGCTTATTTAATGTTTACATGATTTTCTAGTAAACTTAAAGGAGAATTCAACCCATCCCACGCTAACCCCCACCCATAGACCCCCCTCCCCTGCTCACCGCCGGCCTACCTCTCCCCCGGGGCAAATGCCCCTAAGTCACTACTTACCCCTCCGTGCAGGTCCCCTCCAGCCATGTTCCTGGGCGCCATCTTCTAAAGCAACGTCTTTGTCCATCTGTGCATGCGCAGTATGACGCATTTGCCGGTTTGTACTACGGAGCTGGAAGTTCAATCGGCGAACTTCGTGAACTTTAGGCGCATGCACAGTAGTACAAACCGGCAAATGCGTCCTACTGCGCTTGCACCGCCAAATCCAGGAAGGAGACGTTGCTGTAGAAGATGGCACCCAGGAATCTTCACGGAGGGGTAAGAAGCGACGTAGGAGCATTTGCCCCAAGGAGGGGGGGTCTATGGGTGGGGTTAAGCACGGGAGGGGTGAAATTCTCCTTTAAGGTATGAAGATCCAAATTACAGAAAGATCCCTTATTTGGAAACCCCCAGGTCCCAAGCATTCTGGATAACAGGTTCCATACCTGTAATATGATGTAGAGAGTGCTATTCAGAGACAATTTACCATTGGTTTTCATTATTTATAGCATTTGAGTTATTTAGCATTTTATTCAGCATCTTTTTAGTTTCAGATTTCAGCAATCTGGTTGTTAGGGTACAAATTACCCTGGTAACCATGCATCAATTTATGCAAGAGACTGAAATATAATTAGGAGAGGGCCTGAATAGAATGGTGAGTAATAAAAAGAGGGCAAATAATTAAAGGACAAGGAAAGGCAAAAAAATAAATAAATGCCATATTTATTTTCTTTAATGAAAAATAAACCTATCTCCAATATACTTTAATTAAAAAATGTGTACCATTTTTATAAGAAACCTGACTGTATGCAGGGAAATTCTCCCTTCATTTACTGCTGTGAATAGGAATTGTCAGACAATCCCTTAATGCTGGGCAGGGAAACAATCATACTTATGAACAGCAGGGGGAGCCCCCACCTTACTTCCCAGCCATGCAGAACTCAAGCAGCTTTGTTTGTTTCCCTGTTTTGATCATTTATAACTATCTCTAAGCAATCCAGACCACACTTTTTGCATGTGCACAAGATGACAGCCCCCCCTGTGGCCAACTTTGAAAGCATAAATCATTTGTTTGATTAGGCTTGTGGTGCAGTAAGTTCATGTTTATGTTTAGTATACAAAATACAGCATTTCTAGCCTTACTCTATTTTAGACTTTCCTTGTCCTTTAAAAAACTATAAAAAAGAAAAAACGAAGACCAAATGAAAAGTTGCTTAGAATTAGACTTTCTAGAACATAAAAAAGTTAATTGAAAGGCAAACCACCCCTTTAAATGGTAAATTTGCCAGGGATGCACTAATCTCTACATTTTCAAGGTTCAGCTGAATCCCTGAACACAGGTTTACTGATTTGGGTGAATACAACAGAATCAGAACCTTTTTGCAGTGCTGGAAATGCAGAGGCTCCAGTGGAAAACTCAATGCGCTGATTTTTTAAAATTGGGTTCGGCCAGGCTCTTGGAATCACCCGAACCTGAATCTTTAACCTGAAACTAGCTTGGATTTAACCGAATCCCCAACCTAATCTGGGATTCCGTGCATTCCTATGGAATATGAAAAACAGAAAGCCCAGTTATTTATGGATTTCAGATGAAAAGGTTTTGCATACGTAGCATTTTTCATTCATCCAAGAACTCGTCAATAATGTGCGCTAAATCATTAAGCTGCATATGGAAATGTGGATTTGCAACTTTATTAAAAATGTACAGATTTTCTGGGAAATAAAACTGTGTAAAAATGCTAAAACCGCTACTAACAGAATTTAAAAGGGATTCGGTCATGATTTTTTATGGTGTAGTTTTTATTTCTAAAATACACTGCAAATAATTCATTCCACAATATAACATTTCATTCCTAAACCAGCAAGCTTATTTTTTTTCATGTAGAATATTGGTGTGTAGGCAGCCATCTAAGATCATTTTGCCTGGTCATGTGCTTTCAGAACAAGCCAGCACTTTAGGAGGGAACTGCTTTCTGGCAGACTTGTTTCTTCTACTCAATGTCACTGAATGTGTCCCAGTGGGACCTGGATTTTACTATTGAGTGCTGTTCTTAGATCTACAAGGGAGCTATTATCTTGTATCCGATAGCTGCTATCTGGTTACCTTCCAATTGTTCTGTTGTTAGACTGCTGGTGGGGGGGGGGGGGG
>CM044443.1:96584987-96595567 GCA_024363595.1 Xenopus borealis
AAAAAAAAAAAAAAGATCAGTATATAGAGTGATATTCTGAGACAATTTGCAATTGTTTTAAATTTTTTTATGGTTTTTGAGTTATTTATCTTTATATTCAGCAGCTCACCAGTTTGCAGTTTCAGATGCAAATCATAGCAATCATGCACTGATTTGAACAGAAGTAATATGATTAGACAAGGGCCTGACTAGAAAGATGAGTAATACAAAGTAGCAATAACAATACATTATTTCCTTTTATGCCCTTTTTTCTCATGACTTTTTTTTCTACAGCACTGCTTTGTTGTAGCACTGGCTTTCATGAAAACTTCCCTACGGTCAATATGAAGGCGCAAGTAGTGCAGTGGTGTAACTACCAGGGGTGCAATTGCACCAGGGCCCCCACCCCCTTGGTGCCTATCAGAGCCACGAAAATAGTTATAGCAGGCTGTTATCTAGGGGGAGAATATATAGCACACACATGCCATCAACTTGAGCATGTGATTTATAGAGGTAAGGGCCCGACAGGGGGGCCCAGGTTGCTCTCCAACTTTTTTTTACATATGAATCTGGCTTACGGGTAAAAAAAAAAAAAAGAAATCCTTGATTTGGAGAGTTGCATCATCCAGCAACTTAAAGGGTAAGATTTCAAACAAACTAAAATTATCCCTTACTTTACCACTCCAAACTGGAAAGTTCTAAATGAATATCATGTCTTTTTCTAACCTCACTTATGATATAACCTAGTATGCACAGAGAATGTCTACACCCATGTAAGCCCAGTTAAAATCTAAAAAAATGTAATCAATAGTATCCTGTGGCTTTCCTTACATCTCCTTTAAAGAAGTAAAGATATGAATGTGACCCTATTCATACCTTTTCCTCTGAAACAACCTCTGCTCTCCTGTAAAGACTTCCCACTACATAACGGGACACTGCTTGCCATTCATTCCACAGGTGTTAAGTTTGGCTCTGTGAAGGACAGTAAAGCTCTTCTCAACAAACCATTTCTGTTTACAGACGTTAAAATGCTGAAGAGTGAACTACCTTTCTATGCTGTAGTAAAATGGGTTACTTTCACTGGAACCAAGTGTCATAGTCAAGCCTGTGCTGAAAATCTTGGGGGGCTGCTGTTAGATGCTATAGACAGACACTATTTCTTGGACATTTGTGTACTTGAAATGTCAGTGCCTGTTTTAAATCTCGGTCAGGACCTGGCCCAAATCATGAAAAATAACCCCTCCTTCGACAAACTTTACTGTGGTCATTAAACCTTTAGGCAGGTAGCTTTCCCTCGGCATGTCCAAACCCAGATCCGTCAGTCTGACTGCCAGATGAAATGGGATTCATTACTCTAAAAAAAGTATTTCTGGGACCTTTCCTCTTCTCAAATTGATGATTTGCAATGGACGTGGTGATATTAGGCTTGGGTGCAGCTGCCCTTATTGCCATGTACTATATGCGTATCTAAGGGAGAAACATAAATGTGACGTCATAGGGCTGCAGTAATAATGGGCAGATCAGAAATATGCGTGTTGTAAATGATTTACTAGCCTTTAGTCAAGATATAAGAATGAGTAATGAACTTTTTAAATATAGTTGAAATAAAAAATACTGTTACCTTTCAAAAACTTTGATCATATATCCAAAAGGCAATACTTCCTTCATTAGCTGAAAAACTGAATATAATGCGTATGACAGGACAAAGGACGACATCTGATTGTGTTTCAAACCACGACTGCAACGTTACCAATAAAAGGTGCTCCACTACGAAGGGCATTCATAAATTTCTTCTTTAATATTATTTTGCGGGTAACGCCGGCACACAAGGCTTTTAACGAAGGTGAATATCCGTCACAAAGCAAAGATATAAAGCTCTTGTTAAATAGAAATATATACATTTTAATAGGTTCAATCACTTTATTATTTTATAGACCACTTCAGTGCTGAATAATAATGTGAAGGCATAATTACATAACAGTACAGGTATGGGATCCATTATCTGGAAACCCGTTATCCAGAAAGCTTCAAATTACGGAAAGACCGTCACCCATAGACTCCATTTTTTCCAAACAATGCACAATTTTAAAAATTATTTCCATTTTCTCTGTGATAATAAAATAGTACCTTGTATATGATCCAGACTAAGATATAATTAATCCTGATTGGAAACAAAACCAGCCTATTGTTGACTTAAGGTATGACGATCCAAATTACGGAAAGATCCCTGATCTGGAAAACCCCAGGTCCTGAGCATTCTGGATAACAGGTCCCTTAGCTGTACTTGGACTTGTTCATAAATGCATTATTGTAGGAAACAGACAAATTCTAACCTGTAAATAGATTTTTAAGTTCTGCAAATCAAGTTGTATATCCGAGAGGCAGCCTAATGAATGCTGAGAAGGGGATGAATACATTATTTAGGGCACTATAGTGTACTCTGTATGATGTAAGAGCTTGGAAGAGCTTGTGTGTAGACAATACCTTTACTATTCAGGCCATTCTTATTTGTAGTCACATGCCAGTTCTTTGGTTTTCAGTTTCTTTACAAACAAAAAGAATTGTATTACTTTCGAAGCGTCAGATATAGCCCTTTCTGTTGCAAAATAGGCTAAATTTGCCAAGGAAATGGAAAAGCACATACCAATGTATGGTTTATAAACTAGAAAAGATATGATGGCTAAGATATGTTTTATTTCTAAATCTCAAATGAACACAAACATTTTTCTAAAGGGAAGAAAAATCCTTAGGATGGGGGTTGGCAGCCGTGAGTGGTTGAATTCTAAGCTAAACACCGGGCATTTAAGTGCAAGCAGACTGCGGGCAGTACATTGTTTTCCTCAGCTTGAAGATATGTGAATTTTACTTTGTGCATTTCTACAGACTGTATATTGCGTTTTTCCTCACAGAGGATTAAAGGACTGCTGCAGTGATGAAGAATTACAGAAGTACAAGTTGCCTGAACATAGTGCAGAGAAATGCAAAGAAAAAAAATGTCAATTTTTTTTTTCTTCATCCAACTTGACCATGTGCAGTAAAACCGGATTGGAAAAATAAGAGCCGAGAACAGGGGATCCCCCCAAAAAGGAGCAAATCTATAATTAAGGGGGAAAAAAATCTAGAACATGATCTCAAATTGTAATGACAAATTCTAAGAAAGTGGGGTAAAGAAATGAAAACTGAACAAAATGGTAAAACAAATAAAAAAAATAAGTGGCACGACAATGAATAAATGCAAGTGGTAAAAAAGTAGTCCAGATCTGCAATGTGCATATATTACAGTTACTCTAACTTTGAGTTCTTTGTGGCAACTCCTGTTTCTGGATCTGAACAAATTAGAGTGACTGTACCATCCAACAAATCCTCCATGCTGACAGCAACCAGTTGTGTAGTAGTTTGATTGACCTGAGTATCTGGTAGCGCTACTATTACTTGGGAGCCTGCCAGATGAGATTCGTCCAAAGTTATCACTTGCTCTGTAGACGCTACTTGGTCCTGTGTCTGAATTACCTACAGAATGAGATTTAGAAACATCAGAGCTGCACAAACCTAAACAGCATTCCAGTGCATTATTCTAAATCAATCAACTTCTAATGAATTAGGACTTTTAAAACACAATTATGACTTTAAAAAGTCCTTATTATGACTTTTAATCACATAGTTATGAATCTCATAATTATGACTTTAAGGGACGCATTTACTAAGGGTCGAATTTCGAGGGTTAAAAACCCTCAAATTCGACCCTCGAATTTTGGTCAAGTTAATACCCCTTGAATTCGAGGGGTTTTCACGTAATTCGATATATCGAACGATCAAATATAAAATATTTGATCGATAAAATAGTTTGAATCGATCGATTCAACCATTTTAAGCAATCGATCAAATTTTTTTTTTATTTGATCAAACAATTCCCATAGGATTCTATAGCAAGTCAGTAGGTTCCATCTGGCGAATTTGTAGATTGATTTTTTCTTAAAGCGACTACTTTGAAAGTTGAATTCAAATTGAATTTTGAGCTATTCGATAGTCGAATATGCCCAAAATTAACAGAAAAATTATTTAAATAATTTTTTTTTATTTTGAATTTGATTAAAATTTTCACTTCAAATTGATTCGACCCTTGATAAATCTGCCCCTTAATCTCATAGTTATGACTAATAGCAGGGATCCCCAACCTTTTGAACCCGTGAGCAACATTCAGAAGAAAAATGTTTTGGGGAGCAACACAAGAATGAAAAATATGCTTGGGTTGCCATATAAGTGCTATGGTTGGCCATTAGGTAGCCCCTATGTATATTGTCAACCTACATTGAGGCTCTATTTGGCAGTGCAACTGGTTTTTATACAACCAAAACTTGCCTCCAAGCCTGGAATCAAAAAATAAGCACCTGTTTTGAAGCCACTGGGAAAAACATCCAAGGGGTTGGAGAGCAACATGTTGCTCACAAGCTACTGGTTGGGGACCACTGACTTATAGTCTCATTATGATGACTTCTAAAGGACACGTCAACCCCCACAACAAAAATCAGATAATTAAATGCCACTCTTTAAAGTGGACCTCTCACCCCAAAAAATATTCAAAATCCTATTTTATCACATTAGTCAAGCAAAATGAACATTAATTACACTATATAAATTATTTTAATCTTGTTTTCGTCAGTCTGGGAATTCATAATTATAGCAAGCGGGCAGGAGCCATTTTGTGGACACTGTTATTAAGACAAGCCTTGCATCATCTCAGAATCTTGTTTGTGCACCAGAATGAGGGACCCAATGTCCATCCCCATGTCCTGGCTACACAATTAAATGGTTAAGAGAACTGGGGGAATGTGTGGGGAGCAGTGACATCTAGGAAGTGCTGAATAGAAAGTAATTATCTGCCCCGCCTCTATGTCTAAGGCATAGAGGAGTGACAGACAATATTTGATTGACAGCTGAGATTTTTAAATGATCTTAAAACAGCTATGAATGCTTTAATAAAAATTTGAAATTGGATTTCATGTTTAATTTGAAAAATACTTTTATTACACAGATTTGTGTGTCTGGGTGACGGGTCCACTTTAAATACCTTGTTCTCCGGTCCATGAAAAGCAAATAGTGAGGCTGCTACATTTGTGTGATCTGCCTGCTTTTGTGCTGCTCGCTTACCCTCTCTCCCCCCTCCCTTCAGAATTTGCCTTGGTGCTTGGCGATCTGTGCATGCCGAGTAGAGAGGAATCTGTGTTCGCTGAAACTAGCAGCCACATCAAGGGAGAGGTCAGGTGGGACGGGCTTTGTGCACATGCGCACTTAGAACAGGAAGAATGCCAGTGCCATTAAAGCAGGGGAAATGGCCAATGGGTGAAAATTAAAACAGCAAGGAAAGAGGTGATGGTGCAGGAGATGATTTGGGAAGTGCAATTGATGTGGTTCAGGTGTGGGTAAGGCACTCTTCTTTGCAGGCACCAAAACCCAAAAAATGCTTTACATGTCCTTTAAATTCATAATGTTAAAAGTCATAATTTTAACTTTTTCAAGTCATAATTAAGAGTTTAAAAGTCACAATTATGAGATTACAAGTCATAATTTCAACTTTTTAAAGTCATAATCATAAGACTAAAAAAAATAGACACTGTGCAGAAACCAGTCTGAACCTACGGGTCCTGTGTGCTTTGGGCCATCCCGCACATTACTACTGAAGATGTTTTTTTTTTATATAGAATACTATATATGTTTAAGCTATAGCAGCCCAGACATACTAGCTAACTCTACTAGTACTAGTATGCATGTATGCATTGATATCAACCCAATTTCCACTGCTCAATAGGCACTCTGGATTGAGTGTAGGCTATATGAGTTCAGGGGGCAGCAGCCCTAAAGAAGAAAAAAAAAAGGAGTGCTTTTTTTAAACTGATATTCCTCCAGAAAAAGTTATGGCAGAACCTGTGATATCATGAACATACAAAGCAACTGACCAATGGATCCTACAGGAGACAGAAATACATATATATTTATAATATTAGAAGAGAGCAATCAGAAGCTAGCACAGAATAACTAACAGTAATAGCTCCTATCAGTAGTTCAACAGGCCTGTTTGTGCCCTTCAGTTCTTAGAATTAAAAAAATGTTATTACCTGTACCACTTGTGTATCTGCTGTTTCATTTTCTGTGAGCACTACTTCAGTGTGATCTGTTTCATAGTGTCTTTCTAGCTGAGCGTGAACGGTAAAGAGCTCCCCACAAATTTCACAGCCAAACGTGTTATCGCTCTCGTGGAAATGTTCAGTGACAACGTGGTGCTGTAAGGCTCCAGGGAACTGAAAACTATCACTACAATAAAGACAATGGAATGGCTGTGTCCCTGAAAGGGGGAAAAGGACATATTAGGTGAAAGGGTGATAATGAGAGGACAGAGGGTAAGGGTAGTGAAGGAGGAAAGTAGGAAATTTTATCCATTTATAATGAATAATATCGCTGGTAACCCACTTTCCCTGTAGGACAGCTGCCCTGTGGCAGTACTCAAGTACACAAGCCATATGCATACAGTATAATAGGAAGCTCATTGTTGGTGGAGCTTTATATAGCCTTAAGTTCCCTCTTAGCATTAGAAATTTTGGTCAGCAAACCATGTAAAACCATGTAACATGGAACCCCAATTGTATGTATTGTATAAACATATACAAGAAAATCAGGAGTTAGAATATTCGTATTTCTTCTCAGGCATATCAATTGTTTTGTTTGCTTGCACACAGCATGGGCTTGCCAAAGTTTCATTATAGGGACACAATAAAATCCTGGACCATAGGATGGACATGGCCTCAAAAACAGCATCTTTCGCATTGAGCAGTAGAACACCCTCCTACCCCCAAACTATCACAGATCTAGTCAATCCTAAATGCAGCAGAGAAGCTACATTTTTCTTATTAATTATATGGATAACATCACTGATTCATGGTTGATCTTGCAGTGGCACTCCATTTTCCTGTTACCTCTGGACTCTAAAGGTGGCAGATAAAAGCTGCCAACAGAACAAATTGGCAGCTTATTGGTCCATGTAAGGGGCCTTCGGACAGGCTTTCCCGATCAGACGGGACTAAAAATTCCATCTGTTGTTGAGGAGGTCCCGCGATCTGACCGCCTGTAGCTCTATCCGCCTCTATCGTGAGGCCCTAGGGTTAACGATCAGCCAGATATCGCCAACCTCAAGGTGGGCATATTGAGGAGAGATCCACTTGTTTGGCAACATCGCCATATATCTCTGTGTACGGCCACTTGATGTTCAACTGCATTGCTACCTCACATGCCTACCTCCAAGATTCACTAATTATTCAACTCAAATGTCCCATAATTTTTAGGCTTTTTCGCTTAAATTGAATATACAAGTCTAAGGAAACCAATAAGACCCATTAATGACCCTTTTAGTAAACAACTGTTTGAAATTCAAAGCATCTAGAGCAGTGGTGTTTTGGGTACAAAACACCTTTCTGGTCTAATATTTGGTACAGTACCCCATACCTCATATCAACATTAAGGGGCAGATTTAATAAATTCGTGTGAAGGATTTTAATATTTGCTTATATAGTCTATTTTCGATTGTGCAACTATTACAATATGCAAAATAAGTATTTTCGACTATCAACTATCAAATATTCGGTCTCATAAAATAAATATATATTTGATCGCTTGACTATTTGCCGGCCGAAGAACTTGCCCTTTAAATTTGTATTCGACTACTTCGGCAGATTGAACCTACTAAATTGCATTAGAAGCCTATAGGAAGCCCCCATAGTCTTTTTTTTTCAAGTTTTCTTAACGAATATTATTTGTACGATTGAATGCTGTGAATATTCGATAGGTACGAATTTTTGCGCAAAATAGTACGATTTTGTCATATATTCGAAAAGAGTTCAAAACTGGCGAATATTTTATTCGATTTTGCCGAATATATATTCACCAATTATTTGCCAGTTGAATTCAAGGGCTAAAAGCCCTCGACAATTCGACCCTTAGTAAATCTGCCCCTAAGTTATTCCACCAAATGTATTGCTAAATATACATAAGCGTTCACCCGATTCTCCTCTTTACTGACCACAGGGCTGGTTTTTAGGGACGTGTAGGACTGCAAATCAGCATTCATATCAAACAACACCTCTCATCTAGAGATCTGAGGCACTCCTCAGGGGGTAGTGCTAAAAGGTTATAAGATAATGATGTAGTGTCAACCCACTATCCAAAATGCTCAAAGACACTCATACAATGTAGTTCAGTGCTAATTGATTGTCCCTTTTGAATAAATTCCCACAAATCCCTTAGGTTGACATATCAAATAATCTTGCTTACATCTCATTATCACTGTTGTTACTGCACAGACCGTATTGCTGTATGTAATGGTGCTCTAAGAATAGAGGATAGTATTAATGATATTAATTGCACTACTTACCTGAGTGTTTGCACTTGATGTGCACTTGTAGTGCTGCAGAAGTTGGGTATGTCTGTTTGCAATGATCACATTCATATACTTTACCATCTACAACCAAGCACAGAGCAAAAAGGCAGAGTTAGGCTATAACAAATAACATAATAATGACAAAAAGAAAATAAATACATCATCAAACACATTGTTGTCACTGTGTAATTACGCTGGATTTTTTTGTCTCCTGCTGAAGCATTAGCAACAATTGAAAGGGCTATTTTATTCTTGAATAATTAATGGTGGAACAACTATGCTGACATAGCTGTATTTAGGCAGTGGAAATACCTAGGACCCCATGTCAGACGTGCAGTATTGTTGATCCTAAGCCTAGAACTGCACAGGAGATTTTGTTGATGTGGATGGATGGCTGCTGTTGGTCTATAAACCATTAAATGTTGTGTAATCATCTGGCAAAACGAAGTCCAAAATATTTTGTTTCTCATTGAAATACACCGACTATCCGAATTAGATGCATGAAAACAAAAATCCATCTGCCTTTATTTGGCCAGATTTTACATTACAAGATAAAGGGTCAGTTATTGTATGGGGTAGCATGACCCACAAAATGCAATTTTCTTTTGCGTGGTTTTGCTCTAAACAACATGATATACTGTATGAATAAAAAAAAAATAAGGAATGTCCTCTATGAACAGGATGCTATAGATGCTTGTTGCCTCTAACATAACTTAATACACTTCCTATAAAGGAATTACCTGTGCACCTGTAAGTTATGTAACCTTCTGCATAAGTGAGTGATGCCATTCTTGCATAGACCTACTGCATATACAGGTTCAGACCAATGTGGAATCTAGCTCAGTATAAAATTAGTCAAACATATTCTCTGCTTCCCTATTTAAAAAAAAAAAAAAAAAAAAGTAGAAATAACAAGCTTTGCAGACCACAGCTATTCTGTACACTGGCTATATTTCCATAGTTTATGTTCATTTGAGAGATCACTTGGTCCTTTATACCCACCTGGATGCTCCTCTTTTGTATGTTTTTGTAGTAGTGCTGCGTTTGGAAAGATCTGGTCGCAGGAACTGCATTGTGTTGAGAACTTTGAGGAACGATGATTCTGAGCAGCAAACAAATCTGGGTGATGGGTGCGATTGTGATACCACAACCCAGATAATTGCTATGGAAAATCAACATGCCTCCGGTTAGCACACTAATTTGTTAAATACATGTCTTGGCAGGACAAATTAAAGACTAAATATACCTGATAAGCTTTATCACAGATTTCACAATTGTAGGGCTTCCCACCCACATGGGTGACAACGTGGCGCTCGAGCAGGGAAGGAGAACTAAAAATTTTATCACATGTTGGGCATGGGTGGTACTCCTTGGAATGAACAACTTGTATGTGTTGCCTATTCTCTTCCAAGGTAGGGAAACTCATTCTACATTTCTGGCAGTCATAAGGATCTTCAATATCTGCAAAAATCAATAAACAGGTTGCCAATTATCTATATATGTATTAAAAAAAAGAGTTTAAGTATAGAAGGAGACTGGCGGAGAGTAAAGGTGGAAATACACAGAGATCTGCATGTTTGGTGATTTCGCCAAATGAGTGGATCTCTCCCCAATATGCTCAACGATCAGATCAGAACGTATGGCATATGGCAGTCAGATCACAGGACCACATCAATGAACAGATTCGGTCCACGATCAACTACATTTTTAACCCTGGGCAATCAACATCTGCCTGACTTACAGCCAGGTATCGATAGAGGAGGTCCATCGGAGGGCTCCACACAATAAGCTGCCTACTGTCTGTCGGCAGCTTTTTTCAGCCCGTTTATAGCCAGCTTTAATGAAGTCAAATAATCTTATGCACACAGAACAACCAAGACTTTCATTCTTGACTAAATACAGTCTTTTGGAGCTGGCCAGAACTGCTGGCTGAGGAACCCAGACATGCAGTCTGGACTAATAAATAAACAGATTGTTATTAATTAACAGAGTGGTTATTAATATTTCTTTCTATTATAAATCCATAGCTGATTGCGCTCTATTCTTTGAGAGAAAAAAAAAAGTTATGGTAGAGTGTCTCAGTTATGCCAGCGGAGGGGTGTCACCGTTCTTATGCCATTTAAGCTCTATGTGATTCAATGTGTCTAAAATTTTTTTTTACAGTACTAAAGAGATT
>CM044443.1:96595843-96610367 GCA_024363595.1 Xenopus borealis
CACTACTTCCTGCTTTTCAGCTCTCTTGCTTTCCACTGATTGGTTATCAGGCAGTAACCAGTGACTTGAGGGAGTCCACATGGGCATAACTGTTTGCTTCTGAATCTGACCTGCATGCTAAGGATCAACTGCAAACTCACTGAGCAGTTATGACCCATGTGACCCCCCCACCCCTAAAGTCGCAGACGAACACAGGGTTAGATAGCTAGTAGTAGTAGTAGAAGTAGTGTTCTGGCTATTATGTTAGACATTCAGTCACTCCAGCCTTTATACATTACATTTTGGCTACTTAACTGTATTAGAAAGATTTTTTATTTTGCATGGGCTGTTTACCTAGTTTTTATTTTTACACTGAACTGTTCCTGTAAACCATGCCTGTTGACTGACTGCACAAGTTGAGAAAACTGTAAATGCTACTTACTATGGAATGTTCTTAGGTGTATAGAAAGGCCATTGGCTTGGCTAAAACCTTTCCCACATTCGCGACAGACATATGGCTTGTCTCCTGTATGTGTCCTAACGTGTCGGGTGAGTTCAATGGATTGTGCAAAGACAGCATCGCAATACTGGCACGCGTACATTTTTCCTGTGATAATAAAATCAAAGGTCAGAAATCAATATAAGCTGGCCATGCTGAATAATTGTAAAAGTACAATGACAGACTTATTGAGTGCAATATTAATGTCCATATCCGATGCAAATTTTATTGGGAGCAAAAGAAAGTTTTGTAACATAATTTAAGACAATAAAGCACTTTACAGAAATGTACCATTCTGTCATTCGCTCCCATATATTAAAGGAAAAGGAAAGGCTGGAGGCACTTGGGGGTGCCAAATGTTATGCACCCCCAAGTGATTGTATCCTCCTACCTGAAGCCCCAGGCCAGTGCAGCAGAAATCTGCACCGGCCAGGGGTTATACGAGTGAGGTTGGCTTTTTATTGTACTGCGCATGCGCAGCAGAATATAACCCCGGACCAGTGCAGATTTCTGCTGATAGGAGCACTGGCCTGGTGTTTCAGGTAGGTAAATACAATCACTTGGGTGTGCCTAACGTTTGGCACCCCAAGTGCCTTCAGCCTTTCCTTCGCCTTTAAAGCAGTTCCAGTTTGTAGAATTTTTTTTTTGTTTCAATGTTTCAGTGTAAAACTACTTTATTGGGTACCTTCAGAATGTTTCTTCTTTGTATGATAGGAAAGTGCAGCTGCCTGGGTAAAGGTCATGTGACAATGCTTGCAGGCAAATGGTCGCTCCCCTGTATGAAGACGTTGATGGTTTTTAAGTGTGGAATTGGCAGCAAACTTGGCACCACATTCATCACAGGAGAAAGGCTTCTCATCAAAGTGCTCTGTCCTTTTGTGGTACTGAAGCCCTGTAAGACACAAAGGACTATTTTAAAGAAATAGTAAAACTAAAAAAAAGAAAGTGTTTTAAATTAATACAAATAAAATGCAGTGTTACACTGCTTTGGTACAATTGGTGGGTTTGCTTCAGAAATATTAATATTGTTTCTATAAACATGCTGCTGTGTAACCACGGGGCAGCCATTCAAGAATGAAAAAGGAGAAAAGGCCCAGGATACACAGTGGATAATAGATAAACCCTGTAGTATACAATGGTATTCTTCAGAACTTATTGGCTATCTTTTGTGTATCCTTTGCTTGAATGGCTTCCCCCATGCCTACACAGCAACTTGTTTATAAAAACTGCAGTTTTACCAGTGCAGGGCAACAGTAGATTATATTGTCATTCCATTAAAACATTTACATTTTTTGGTGTCACTGTTACTTTAAGGACAAAGTAACCAAGAACAGCCTTAGACCAATTCTCAATGCATTGATGAGCTTATATACAGCAAATACATATTATATACAATGTCCTTATTTCATTAAAGATACTGATGTTTATAGAAAACATTATCATTTAAATCAATAGAAAATGTTATGATAATAAACAAATGACATGATTACTCCCATAGATACCTCTGTACATTCAAGACATCCTTGGCCAAGTCTGAAAACACAATAAAATAATTAATCTTTTTTAGGAAAGTAGACTTGCAAGTTGACATACGTTTATGTTCCCTTGCTACACTTCCATCTCTAGGTGGTACTAGAATATTGGAGACGCTATACTATCAGCTGGCCCAGTGTGAAACTAATGAATTTGTAAGGCAGGTCCTGATTACCCTGCCCCCTGGTGTGCAAGATTATTTTTGGTGAGACCATCAGAAAAAGCTGTAAGGCACATTATACTAGGCCTACACCTGTGTAAACTAGGGATGCACCGAATCCAGGATTCGGTCCAGGATTCTGCCTTTTTCAGTAGGTTTTGGACCATTTGGATTTGTGCTTTGTGGCCACACACACTCCTGCATCCTGTCACTATACATCACCTGAAGGATGGGCAAACTCTTTGCCACAGATATCGCATGTAACAAGCAATCTCCTTCTCCCTTTATTTGTACGAGAAGAAACCAGGTAGCCGTGGACAGCTTCTCGATGTTGGTCTAGTTCCTTTCTAGAAGACTGAATCTTATTACAATCTTTGCATTGTAAAGGATTTCGCTTTGCCATTCGACATCGCTTCATGTGCACTTCCAGACGGCAACGGAAAAGGAAAATCTTGTCACAGGACTTGCAGATAAAGTTCTTTTTGGAGGAACTCTTTTCCTGCACTGAATCTTTGCCTTCCTTACTGGAATCTCTTTCTTCATTTTCATCATCTTTTGTCTGTTCTTCTTCATCATTTCCCTCAGCACTATCATCAACAACAACTAGCTGGCATTTACTGTTGACACTCCATCTGCTTACACCTTGAAAATGTTCTTCTCCATCCAGAAATATTCCTGAGGAGAAAAACAGACCTAAAAATTAATTTAGTCTTTTAAAACACAGGTAACTGTAAAAGGAAAGAAAAATTCCATATATTGCCAATTGCAGCAGATTCATGTACAAGTTCAAACCAGGCAGTGCTATTATGCTACAAAATACAGCTTAAAGGATAAGTAAACATTTAAAATAAGTGAATGTAAAATTGATTAGGTTGCTATTCTAAGCATTTTTGCAATGTACATTCGTTATTTATTTCTCATTCCAAGATATTAAGAGATACATGTACTGTCAATATGAATGAATTTTTCACACCATTCTGACCACCAGTCAAGGAAGTTGTCAGGAGAAAGAAAGCAGCTCTGATGTTTTTCAGCTTAGGAAAAAAAATGGAAACCTATCTCAAATCTTTCCTAAGCAGAAGAACATCAGAGCAGCCTCCTGATAAATTCTTTGACTTCTTGGTCGTCAGAATGGTTGGAAACTGACCAGCAGGTACTGCTGTTGTAACAATTCATTCATATTAACAGTACATTTATCCATGAATATCTTGAAATAAAAGGAATAAATACTGAATGTAAATTACAAAAGTGCTTAGTATAGACACCTCATCAATTTTAAATTCACTTATTTTAAAGGTTTACTTATCCTGTAAGCTAAAAGTCACGCTCGATTAGCAGCATGCCGCACTGGCAGAAGAGAATGTAAAGAGAGGCCTGCTCTACTGTTTGTCTGAATGATCAGAACAGAAAAGCAGCCATATGGTTTATGAACCCTCATACATTGCCCACTGCCAGAGAGTGTAACTGGTCCCCTCCAAGGGGATAGCAGAATACCATTTTGTATTTGTGCTCAAAAGGGTGAGAACATAGGACTTATTTTACTAAAATAGGTGTTCAATTGCACCATCCAGTGGTCAACGCGCTTCTTTCATCCAGTGGTCAACGCGCTTCTTTCATCCAGTGGTCAACGCGCTTCTTTCATCCAGTGGTCAACGCGCTTCTTCCCATGTTCCTGCTATAAAGACTGCTGCACCAGTGTTTGAATCCAAGACACCTTTATGCATCCTTACATATAGCCCTTATTTTCCTCATATAAAGAGGATTATATAGAAAAACATTGACATTCTTCAAACTGACCTTGTTTTTGAGAATAGTCTAGGAAATGGCTGTAGATTTGTGGCAAGAAAAGCCAAAACGTTAGGAAATATTCTGGCTCCCAATCTAGTTACATTTGGGATGTCTACTATTTCTAGTTGGTTAAACAGTAAGGGCATGTATAAATGCAGTTCCACAAGATGTTTAACAACATTTGTTGGTAACAAAACTTTCTCATCTTCAGTAACCAACAGGAATTACTGAACAATATATAAATTGTTACTTCAAAAATATTTATCTATTAACTTGCAGCAAATTTGAAAAACAATATGTAGTCCAAACTGATATAAAAGAAAATAGAGGTACCAATGTTTCAGAACATTTTTTTTTTAATGTTCAAAGGATGATGTAACCTTTCTTTCTCTGATAGGTACTGAAAAAGCTACTTTAGTTCCCAGGGGAGGCAATCTGTCTGTGCTTTTAAACAAAAGAGAAGTAAATGGATCTTTATGCTAAAAACAAGACAACTTCAGGGTCTGAATTATGAATTTGATGTGTCTTGCTATTATGAATAATTTATGTGACTATAACAAGGGTCTTCTTATAGTGATATCTTGTCATTTTGAATGGCCCCTAAATAACTTACCTAGCTGCTTCAATTCCTTCATCACTGGCTGAAGAACTGGAGAAGAACTCTCAATATTGAAAAGCAAATTGCAGAAAGACATGGCCGGTACAGTGTGCTGCAGTGATGAACTCAAAAGAGTCTTTGAAGATAGCTCACAGTCTTCATTCTGCTGCGGCAGCGTTAATAGCTGAAAAAATAAAAGACTAGTATTCGTGAAATATAATACATAAAAAGACTATACTGACTAGGCATGGCAAACATTATAACAGATCTGGCTATGAATTATAATGAGATTTTGTGTACTCATCATTAAATTTCTTAGCTTGTACCACTAGGAGGGAGGACACAACTAGAAAAAAAGTCAACTGACGCCTACCCTTCTAGCTATACCCCCAGCAGGCGGAGTTTAAGTCAGTTTGTACTAAAGTCAACAGGATATAAATGTAGCTAAATAACATAATGTAGTAAAATTAACTCAGAAACTTGAATAGCAGCATCATGTCTGACAGAAGTGAGAGCCTCAATCCAGGGAGGGAAACCCTGTGTCCCCCAAGTGACTGAAGAGAAAGAGATTTAACGCAGAGTACACAAAATCTCCATTACTCCGAATCATCTTGGGGGACACAGGGACAATGGGGATGTAAGAAAGCTGTCCCCTGGAAGACCAACCCCAGGTGGGAGAATGAGGCTTATATAGTAACGTCCACTGCGGCTGGAGTGCCAGAGGCCACAAAGGTATCAAAATGATAAAATTCTGAAAAGGAATGAACAGCGGTCCATGTTGCCGCTTTGCATAGCTGTTCAGCCGATGCCTTGTTCCTGAACGCCCAGAACACATTCACACCCCTAGTGGAATGGTCCGTGAATCTGCTTGGTGGGGTCTGACCCTGTGCTCTGTAGGCTCTTTCAATGGCTTGTTTGATCCAGCGGGATATGGACTGTTTGCGCCCGGGGTGCCCTTCCTTGGTCCTGAAGGAAGGACAAGTAGGGCATCAGATTTGCGAATATCCTTCACTCTGTGTAGGAGGAACTTTAGAGCCCTTACTGGATCTATGGTGTGCACGTCCACTTCCTTTTGGTTTGCTGGAGAGGGGCAGAAGGAACAACAATTTCCTGATTCAGATGGAAATCTGAGACCACCTTTGGTAAGAAGAATGGAATGGTGCAAAGGACTGTTCTGTCATAGTGGAAGACAAGGGTGGGTGGCTTGCAGGATAGAACACTGAGCTCTGAGACCCTTCTCGCAGAGGCAACTGCTAGAAGAAAAAACGTTTTCCAGGTGAGGAACTGAAGAGACACAGAGCCTAAGGGTTTGAAAGGTGGGTGTTGAAGTGTACGTAGGACTAAGGTTAGGTACCAGAGTGGGGCCAGGAGGAACAGCTACTCCTTGCATGAATGTCTTAACATCAGGAATCAGAGCTAGTCTTTTTTGTACCGATAGCGCTGAAATCTGTGACTTGAGAGAACCTAAAGACTTTTCTAGTTGCTGCCTTTTTTCTAATTGTGTCCTACCTCCTAGTGGTACAAGCTATACCCCATTGTCACTGTGCCCCCCCAACATTACTCGGAGAAAACTACAGTTGCTATGAATTATTATTAATGCACAGTGTCTTTATCTATAAGGTTTCCCTCCTTTTCATCCAGAAACAGGATCCTTGTTTTCGGAACCCCTACATCCTGATACAAATCACTTGTAGTGAAAAAAGGATTCAAAAAATGATAATTTTAAAGTTCATTAATAAATGAGACCAGCACCTGCCCACTCCCAGTTATGGCTGCAGTGCCAGCACATGTACAGCTCACTGTGTGCCAGATATGATGACTTCAAGCATAATCACAACAAAGCACATAGAAATGCACAGTTAGTGCAAACACTATTAAACTGCAATTCTTGAAAATGTAATATAAGCTTCATCTTCCAAATATAATTAATTAAAATTCTGTACAGTTTCTGAATTAATCATGTTTATCTTCACTATCCCTCACTCAGCATCTTTTCTTTTTATTCTCTATTAGTCACTACAGCATTAGATCCAATACACCTTTGGGGGGGGGGGGGGGCTCTCTTTCCTAGCAGATGTATTAGAGCTAACTCAAATAACGGATTCCTGCACAAACAAAATAACTAACTTTGGAAGAAATCCTGCATGTAGAGAGACAGGATTTCTGGTGATTTTAAAAGAGTAAACCCTAATTAATCTTTTAGGCAAAAGAACCTGCCCTAAAAGATATACTGGGTCAAAATCAGACTCCCAACTCCTGCAGGAGGAGAGGATAAAGAGAGACAGATGCAGAGAGTTAAAGAATAACTTTCATGCAAAGTGAAGCCTTCTGAAATCAGAAGGCATTTACTTGTCTCATGCCATACACATAGCACTGCCTAGATACCAAAAATGAGAGTTTTAATTCTCCCATAAGACATAATGGGCGAAGACATGTAAATCACTACTTTATGTCCCTTTGGCCAACTATGCATCCAGCACTGCTGGTTTATAGCAAAGATAAAGCGAAATATCCAAACTTGCAGACAGCCTGCTCCCATCTTGTTAGATTTCTCCTTTCAGTCCTTCTCACCCTAACCAGGTTTGGTTTTCCTTTTCTCTGCTCTCCAAGTCCTACTGCCTCAGAAGCCACGTTCCAATATCTTGCACTGATGAGGTCTAACAAGTTCGAAACAGGCTGTCTACAAGTTTGTATACATGGCAATGAACCAGCGGGCTGTATCTGCGCTATAAAACAGCGGTTCTGGATGCATAGTTGGCCAAAGGGACATAAAGGAGTGATTTACAGGTTTCCACCCATCAAGAATTAAAGCTCTCTTTTTTGCTATCTAGGCAGTGCTATGAGTATGGCATGAGAGAAGTAAATACAAAAATGGGGGTTGTGGGTGCACCCCTAAGGCTAAAGTTACAATAAATAAGTATATTGGTGCTACTAACTTGGCCAATTAATCAATGCACATTCCATGCTCCCTGTCTAAGTAATTCAGTATATATGCAAGTGAATGTATTTACAAAAACAGGGGTTTTTACAGTGTTACAAAGTATGCATTGTATAGCAGCACAGTGAAAAAGTGAAATAGGTTACCTCTTTAACCAGATCTGTCAACGATGTGTCTTCTGGGGGTACAATGCTGAGAATATCACACTGTCCAAAAGCCTGCGTGACTAAATTACTATAGCGCACTAGTACTTCTGCTGCTTCATTTCCTCTGTTGAGTACTGCCAACAAAATGAAAAGAACATGCATGTAATGTTGCATTTTTACTATATGACATTATAATATGCATGCTCCCTTATTACATTTTAAACCTGCTGATACAGGAACAATTTCACAAAGCAAGTGACCTATTTAATTCTTCTATAAGCAATAATTGCTTGCAGACTATCTGAAGCACAAATCCTAAACCACAATCACAACTATAGTTTTAAACAAAGGCCCAGGTTTGAAAATACCATTGGATAAAAAAATCTTGCATCCATGCATTCTATATATTCTGGCAGTTGATCCCAGGCAAAAATTGGGATCAGTTTTGTCCCAGTGCACTGGTGGCCAAATAATGCAGATGCCAAATCAAATCGTGTATGATTTGCCCTGTTCTGAATGTTAGGGGGGAAAAAAAACAAACAAAAAAAAACAGATTTTTGTACCCTCCTCCTCCTGCTCTGGACCCAAAACAGACGAGGAGGAAATCAAAGCCCTCAAAACCTTAAACCTCGTTGAACTCTATTTGTAAAAACAGACTGTTATCATAAACTGAAAACTTTACAGTATCAGCCAGGGAGGGAATGCCTGTGTCCCCCAATATAGGACAAGAGAAAAAGATTTAACGGTGACTACAAAAATCTCTCTCTTGCCTAATTGGGGGGCACAGGCACCATGGGGATGTCCTAAAGCACCCCTAGAGGGAGGGAAACTGTTACCCCTGGTTAATGCTCCGGAATAACTGCCTAGCTGAAGCCCGTGTGTGTAACCTGTAGAAGCGGGTGGAGGTATGTGGAAACGCCCACGTTGCTGCTCTGCAAACCTGTTCAGCTGTTACTTGATGCCTCACCGCCCAAGATATGCTGATTGAGCTGGTCGAGTATGCGGTCACTCGTAGCGGTGGCTTATTTCCCTTCAGTGCGTAAACTCTGGTGATTGTGGTTGACTTGGAAGCTGTGGTTCCTATGCGTGGACCATTTGGCATGACAAATAGTGTGTCTACCTTTCTAATTTCTTTGGTGGCTTCCAAGTAGGTTCTGAGTGCTCTCACTATATCTAATTTGTTCAATCTGCTTTCCTTAGGGTTCTTGGGCTCTGGACATAGTGACGGGACAATTATTTCTTGGTTGAGATGATACTCAGACTACCTTAGGTAGGAAATCTGGTGTTGGCCGTAATACCACCTTATCCCTGTGCAAAATGGCAAATGGAGGCTTGTATGATAGTGCGGCTAGTTGGGGGGACTCTGCGAGCTGAAGTGATGGCCAAGAGGAAGACCACCTTTTCAGTCAGAGTGGAAAGAGGAATGCCCTCTATTGGTTTGTAAGGATTCTCCTGTAGGGTTGCGAGGACTAAACTGAGATCCCAGAGAGGAACTGGGGATCTGTATGGCCGCACAACTCGCATCGCTCCCTGGAGAAATGTTCTGATGTTACTCTTCATTGCTAGCTTTTCTTGGTAGAGAATGGATAAGGCAGACACCTGTACCTTTAGGGAACTGAGGGCTAAGCCCTTAGTCAAGCCCTCCTGTAGGAAAGATAGAAAGTCCCTTCCCTTTGCCCCTTGTGGGTCAAGTCCTCTATTCTCACACCATATGATGAACGTCTTCCAGACTCTGTGATAGGCCTTCGCTGAAGTGGGTTTTCGTGCTCGTAGCATGGTGGGTATAGCCTCTGCTGGTGCTCCTGATTTCTTGAGAATTAGGGTCTCAAGAGCCACGCCATTAAAGCCCACTGCTGAGAATTCAAGTGGACGATTGGTCCTTGTGTGAGTAGGTCTACTCTCTGAAGTAGGTGAAGAGGCTCTTCCCCTGTCAGCTTCACAATTTCCGCAAACCACGATCTACTGGGCCAGAATGGTCCGTGTTCCTTCTCTCCGTATGTTTTGTATTACTTTTGGTAGTAGTGCTACTGGAGGGAATAAGTAGACTGTTGTGAAGTTCCAGGGGATGACCAGAGCGTCTACCGCGTGCGCTAGTGGGTCTAGGCTTCTGGCCATGAATCTTTGCATTTACTGATCGTTTCTGGAAGCCGTTAAGTCGATGTCTGGTAGTCCCCACCTTTCTACTATCAGCTGGAATACTTCAGGGTGTAGGCTCCACTCGCCCTGATCTATGGTTTCCCTGTTCAAGTAATCCACCATCCAGTTTTCTACTCCCAGTATGTGTACTGCCGAAATGGCTGGTAAATACTCTTCAGCCCACTCTAGGATGTAGTCTGCTTCACTTTGGGCCGCGTAGCTTCTGGTTCCCCCCTGGTGGCTTATGTAGGCCACTGCTGTTACATTATCTGACTGTATTCGTACTGGTTGTCCTTTGAGCAAGGGGGCAAAGCTCTTCAGCGAGTATCTGATCGCCCATAGCTCTAACAGGTTGATGGGGAGAGTGCTTTCCTTCTGGTACTTGTGTTGTTCTTAGGCCGATTACTCCGCCCCACCCTCTTAGGCTTGCGTCCGTAGAGAGTACTGATCAATGGTGGCCGGGAAAGGGTTTCCCTATAGCCATCTGGCGTGTATTGATCCACCAATCTAGGGATCTCTTGACTAGATCCGAGGTGACTATCTGGCGATCTATGTCCTTTGGATTCATCCTTTGACGGCGAAGTATGATGTGCTGTTGTGGTCTGGTGTGGAACTCTGCGTAAGGTATGGCTGGAAAGGCTGCTACTATCGTCCCTAGGGTTTGCATTGCTACCCGTAACGGGATCTTTGGCGCTGTCTTCAGGGCTAGGATGAGCGACTGTAAGGTGGCTTTCCTGTCCCCCGGAAGGAAGACTCTGCCCCTGTTCGAGTCTAATACGAGTCCCAAGTATTCTATCCTCTGTGTCAGGACCAGATGGGATTTGTTGTAGTTGATTAACCACCCAAATTGCGTTAAGATTTGTATTACTTGAAATGTGTTTTGTTCTGCCATTTCTTTGGATTGGCCCTTGATGAGGAGGTCGTTTAAGTAAGGGGTGACAGTTATGCCCTTGATCCTCAGCTCCTCCAATGCTGCCGCCATGATCTTGGTGAAGGTGCGGGTTGCTGATGAAAGGCCAAACGGGAGTGCCACGAACGGCCAGTGGCTTCTGTTGATGAAAAATCTTAGGAATCTGTGATGTGCTGGGTGGATTGGTATGTGAAGATAGGCGTCCTTGATGTCTACGACAGTCATGAATCTGCCTCCCTCCATCGACCCTAGGACTGACAGGATAGACTCCATCTTGAAGTGGCAGTGTCTGACAAAAGGATTGAGAGTCTTTAGGTCTAGAACTGGCCGGAGAGTTCCGTCCTTTTTGGGGACGGTGAAGAGGTTTCTGCGTGAGGGACCGGTTGGATCGTCCCTGCTGCCACGAGGTCTTGGATGACGGCTAGGAATCTGGCTTTGTTGTGGCGTTGTTTGGCAAGTCTGGATACAAAAAACCTGCGGGGTGGTCGTTGGGCGCTCCTTCATGCTGTGCTAATGCTGAGAGGTTTTGAATTCCCCTTGGTGGATGACCAGTTGGGTCTTTGCTTGTGTTGATATTGTGATCTGTAGCTACTGTTGTTCTTCTCTGTTTGCGTTCTGGATCTCTGCGTCTGGCAAAATGGCCAAAAAATGGTCTTCTTTTGAAAGGGCTTCTCTTGTTTCTGGTCTGAGGCAGTAGAGTACTACTCTTGCCTCCCGTGGCTTGGGAGATTATCTTCTCAAGCTCTGTCCCGAAGAGTAGTTTTCCCTGAAATGGCAGACTGACGAGAGATCTCTTGGAAGTTATATCAGCTGACCACGTCATCAGTCACAGAAAACATTGGGCTGCGATAGATTGTGCGGAGGCCTGGGAGACCATCTTCGCTGCATCTAGGGCCGCATCACAGATATAAGCTGTAGCATCGGCAATTTGTCAGTCGTGGGTTCCTCCGAACCAATAGATATATGTTTTTTTTTTTTTTTTGGAGGGAGGCAGGGGAATAACCCTCTAGTGTAGGGTGCGAGGGTTAGCAGGTATAGCGCTGAGAGAGAGAGAGAGAGAGAGAGAGAGAGAGAGAGAGAGAGAGAGAGAGAGAGAGAGAGAGAGAGAGAGAGAGAGAGAGAGAGAGAGAGAGAGAGAAAGGTATGGAACTATTGGGCAGTACAGTTCCCTACCGGGCTGAAAAAATACCTTGGGATATATTGGAGCTAGCCTGCAGTCCTCCGGAGAGCAGGAAGGCTTAAGGGTATCAAAAAGAAATACAGCTGAGGAGGGGTCATGAATAAATCAGTGGCCCTCACAATGTGACATGATCTGACTGTAGTCCTTGATCACCTGCTCCAGCCACCTGTAGTTGTGTCTTCTCCTTCTGAGGACACTAAAAGAAACTGGAAGTAAGAGGAGGAGGCAGGGGATGAAGCCCAGAGCAGGAGGAGGAGTCACAGTTAACAAGTTAGTTTCCATTCTCCAGCTGCAGGGTCTTCATCCCCATGGTGCCTGTGTCCCCCAATTAGGCAAGAGAAGGTTTATTAAGCTTGTCTGAATGCAATATATCCTGGATTAGGTGCATTCTGGGAACAGCATCTCAAATTTTCCAAGTTTATATGAAAACAGGTTTAACAAATGCTTTGTGTGGAGTTTTTCTCTCAAACTTACCACTCTGAAAGAAAACCTCAGCTCCAGGCTCTTTACGAATCTCTTCCATCAGTAACTTCAGAGATGGATTTGACTCTTGCATTGCTAAGAGCAGCTGCCAAAAAGCTGTGACAGCCAACGTTTGTTCATCCAGAACCATGGACGTAAGCATGCTGAAAATCTTTGAGGTGGTATTTTTCTTCACAACCTGTTCCATTACCTTACAATTAAATAAATAGTTAAATAATATTCACATTCTTCCTTAATTGTTTTTAATGCATTGCATGGTTAAAGATACACCAATTTACCATACCTCTTTTTCATGGGTAGCTAAATTACCAGCTGTTGTGATGGCACCGAGCATCAACTCAGAATCTGTTACCGCCTCAGAAAAAAGTTCCTGATATTGTCTTAATAACTCTGCTCCGTAATCAGTTGTGGTAATTTTGTCTGCAAAGGTAAAAGGCATTTATGTCAGAATGAGATATTTTCTTGATAATGAGATCCTTTACTTTGCTGGTCATTCATGTTGGGGGATACATTATAGGGCTGAGTTTGAAGGACAATACAAATCAACTATGTAAAGGTAAAAGAAGATTTTATGAGGAATAAAAGGAGGTCTTGGTAAATACCTTAACATAACATTTTCAAATGATCAGTTTGTTATAATGATGGTAGGAGAAAGTGATCACATAAGTTGTGCCTGTTAACCAATCGAATCAATTCACAGGCAATATGGAAAAGCTTGTGCCTTGGTAACAAAACAAAGCAACAAAGAACAAAGGTTTTTGGATGCAAACACTTTTTTTTAATGGTTTAACACACAAGTAACGTGTTTAGAAGTAAACTGCTTGATTTTACATAACAGGTCAATTGCTTTCTCAATTTTCTGCTATCAAGACTTTGGGGGTTAACTAAAATCTAATTTACCTCATTATTAGTATAAAAAAAAGCTCGACCAAACACCCATGCCTGATACAGCCTTATTTATTCATAATATAACTTGAATAAATCGTTTCGAAAAAAAAGCCGATAAAGGTTAGGAAAAACCAAAATCATGCGATTTTTTGAGACACCCCCACCCCGATTCTTTTCAGGTTTTGCATGAAAACCCAGAATGTATAGAATTTTCTGGCTAAACCCAGAACAGACTATGATAACTTCAAATTGAGATAGGTGCCTCTCCCATTGACGTATACAGGACCTAGACAGGTCTGAGATGGCAGATTTTCAGATTCAGGCTTTTTGCAGCATTGGGGTATAATAAATCTGCCTAAACCTTATGTTCTCCTTTTCAGTAATGTGCTCCTAATGATACAAAGGAGCAAAAAACTTTTCTGAGCATGTGAACATTAGAGAGATAAGTAATCAAAGCCAAATGTGTATGATCAGTCAGACAATGAAAAAGGTATACGGAATTGGAAATGCATAAGTTTTGGAGTTTTTGCGCCAAAAAGCCTGAACAAAAATTTGATGTTTAGTAAATAACCCACTTTATGTTAACTCCAATCAGCAGTTTTATACTTTCAAGTTTTTAGGAGTGGGGGGTATTTTAATCCCGATAATCCAAAATATTAGATGGTTTGATTTTGTACGAGGTCAAGACAAAAAAATTAAGAGTAATGGAAAAATACAGGCATAGCAGAAACATGATGAAGCCCTTCTGTCGTATTTGTAAGCAAACTGTAGAGGGTCTTGGCAATTGCTTAGCTTATGAAGCCAAGAACTAGTTGAAGGGATCAAGGACTAAGGTCATTGAGGCAGGGATTGTTTTTCTTGGATACTGTAATTATTGTGAACCGACCCGTTGAACATGTCCAAATAGACCTCTGCAAGTTGCTCTGTGCACAGCTTTAGAATCATGACTCTGCTACTTTCCTGAAGATTTGCTTTTAAGTGACCCGGTGATCATCATCTTTGAGGACTTGATATACTCCATCATCTGGTTCCACGTTAAGGTCAATGGTAGTCTAATTTTTTCACATCAAACCTTGTTTTGAAAAAGTTACGCTTGTCTGTGAGTGATGTGAATTATAGATGCATATAGAAAAACAAATGACCAATGGAGATTGTCCTAGTAATTTAAAGTAACAGCAACATAAACAAAATGAAAGTTAACATATAATATACAGTTAGCCTGCACAGGTAAAAGCTGTGTGTTTGCTTCAGAAAGACTACTGTAGTTTATATAAACAAGCTGCTGT
>CM044443.1:96615806-96626183 GCA_024363595.1 Xenopus borealis
GAGAGAGAGAGAGAGAGAGAGAGAGAGAGATGTAATGAACATTTCACAAGACCAAGTAGAAATTCCTGCCACTTCAGAAGGGTAGATTGTTCTGCATTATTTCGAAAAGGAATACAGTCAAGTCATTATATACCTTTTTGCATGCACACACACATTCAACATGGCTCAGAAAAACCAATACTGTACCTACTGGCACAATAATGATCAAATAAATTGTTTGTACGTAATGGTAGTGCACTGGTTAGCTCCGGCACAAATGGCATTTCACTGGTTAACTCCGAGCTGGATGCAAGGCAAGCCTCGAGGCAGGCATTAATTTAGGGGTATTCATTTCAAGGCTCCTGAGTCCTGGCATCTTGTACTTGGCACTTTTTGCACAATTAATGAAAGAAGGTTGAACCAGGGCACTGGCGACATGCACAAGTTTCAAAAAGGCCGCATCACCATAACTATCTTGGTGAATGACATTTAAATATATAAAATTATGAGCTAATGTAGAACATGTCTCGATTTTTTCACAGCTGTATCCCAACAACTTACATTAAATTAAGTTAAGTGTAGAGATGGTTTTGATAATGAGGGGATGCCTGCAAATATTACATCAAAACACTGCATGTGCCCTAGCCCCAAGAGTCCAAACTGCAGAAGGGAACTTGATAGCCAGAACACATAAATAGAAGAGATAATGTTATAGGTTAGGACAAAGTAGGAGATAAAGAGAAAATAACTGCATAGAGGAGCATGGAAGGCACTAGTATGGTGGATTCAACAGTTGGTTAGAGCATTGTGTATTACTCACAAATCTATGATTGTAGT
Source organism: Xenopus borealis (assembly GCA_024363595.1). Lineage (NCBI taxonomy): Eukaryota > Metazoa > Chordata > Amphibia > Anura > Pipidae > Xenopus > Xenopus borealis. The sequence continues at coordinate 96,616,623 of CM044443.1, forward strand.
ACAAGTATGGCATGAATTATCCAAAAACCTTAAGATCTGCGAATGTATGTATGTATATATAACTTTATTTGTAAAGCACTGTTAAGGAGCCGCAGCGCTGTACAGTGCATAAAAATACAATATATATATATATATATATAAATAAAAGTATACATTGGGAGACAAATCACATAATAAATATATACAGAATCACAGGACAAAGAGGTTAAGTGCTATGTGGTAAGAGACATAGTGGGAAGGAGGTCCCTGCCCCATAGAGCTTACAGTCTAAGTGGAGCGGAGGTTAACATACAGGTACAAATTGGAGATGAAAGTGCACATGGTAAAGCATAGACAGTAGGCGCAGTGCTAGGCTACTGTTCTAGTGCTCCAAAAGGTAGGCTCTTAGATTTATTTTGAAGAGATTGGGAGAGGATTCCTTACAGAGGAATTCAGGGATGGAGGTAAGGAGCAGCAAGATAGAAGGGTCTGAGACGGGAGGTGGCAGTGTATATGGGTGGTGTAAAGAGAAGGTGCCTCTGAGAAGAGCGGAGAAGATGACCAGGAACTTATAGTGAGACAAGAGAAGAGATGTAGTGAGGAGCAGAGGAGTGAAGGGCTTTTGAATGTTATCAGAAGGATTTTATATGCTATCCTTTGCTTGACATGCAGCCATGCTAAGGATTTTAGTTGGGGTTGAGCAGATTCTCTTTTAGAGTCAAGATGACCAGAGACAGTGAGATCCGCGCGTTTGCAGATATTGCCCGCGATCCGACTAGGTTTTTTTAACCTGCCCGATCCAGATCGATTGGGGAAGCCCATCAGATGGCCCAACATACAGGCCAATAAGCTGCAGACTCGTCCTGTCGGCAGCTTTTATCAGCCCGTGTATGTGGGCCTTAAGGCCAGATGGGAAGATTCTAGGAGATTTGTCGCCCGGCGGGGAGATTTGCCGCCCCAAAGAAGAGGAGATTAGTCGCCAGGCGATGAATCTCCCCGAATCTTCCCGTCTGGCTTGAGCCTTAGGAGAGAGTAGAAGAATCCTGGTAGCAGAGTTTAAGATTGATTGGAGGGGAGAGAGATGGGAGTCAGGAAGACCAGTTAGGAAGAGACTGCAGTAGTCTAAGCGAGATAAGATAAGGGCATGGATTAGTGTTTTGGCAGTGATATTTAAGGCCAAAAGAAGATATACCTGGATAAGTAATCTTACTATAATGTGGAGAAGTATGGCCTAACACAAACACATCCTTTATAGCTCTTACACATGGGTGTTTGTAACTGCACTCCTGTGTGTAGGATTTAGGTTTGTTCCACCCCACAAGGTAGCAGGGGTTAACTGACCTGGCCTCCCATATGGGGACCTCAAACAGGGGAGTGCATGAGAATGCTAAATATGATATTGGACATGCAACTGTATCTGCATTTAGTATTCTCATGCATTCCTTTGGGAGCTGTTTGGATCCTGCTGGTTAACAGAAATAAAATAAAACACTGACCTGCTTTTCAGCTTCTTTAATTTCTCGACATTTTTGCAGATTTTCTATTACACTCTGAGGATCTGAAAGGGCTTCACTGAAGATGCTTTCATAACGTATTAGAAAATCCAACTCACCAGAACTTCCTTCTGTTTCTGTATTTGTAGAAGTGCAGATTGTCAATACATATACGTATTTGCCCATTATGTTCTAAAGAATAGCTGAAGGACAGCTTACTTAAAAGGCATCTATTGACAAAATGAAAATGTATTCACTATGCAAAAGAAGGTTTCATTAGTTTAAAATCCTTGTGTGAGGTCAGGTTACTATTACGTTTTATCAAAGAAAGAAGAGAGAAAAAGATAAGTAATAACCCCCACTTGGATCTAGATGCTAAAATGTATCTATAGAAGAATTAACACAATTTTATTAATTAAGGGTAGGGGCAGACAGGGAGATTTGGGGAGATTTAGTCGCCTGGCGTTTTTTGCAGGCGACAATCTCCCCGAATTACCTTCTCCCTGTCTGCCGATCGTAAAAGCACAAAGCGCCAGCGCCTGTGCAGACGCGGCGATTTCCGGAATCGCCCGAAGTTTCCTCACGAGGTATCTTCGGGCGATTCCGGAAATCGCCGCGCCGCGTCTGCACAGGCGCTTTGTGCTTTTACGATCGGCAGACAGGGAGAAGGTAATTCGGGGAGATTTTCGCCTGCAAAAAACGCCAGGTGACTAAATCTCCCCGAATCTCCCTGTCTGCCCCTACCCTAAAAAGGACTAAGTATCAATATTAAAAAGAAACCTGCAATTCCTGTGCCCTGATGGTTCGATTCTTGACAATTAATTATTCCAAAGTGCTAGTGCTAATTGAATAACGTGGAAAAAAAGAGTGCTAGTGCTTAATAATTTAATATCTTATCTTTATAATTCATCCATAAGTGAAAGTAATAAGCCTACCAATTGTAATAATTCATGATTAAGCTCATAATCAATTAAAATTCATTAAAAAATTCATTTAAGGAAATTAATTGTGACTAAAATTGATTATGATTAAATAGTTCAATCAGTGTAGGCCAAGAGAATTAATTGTGCCCTCTTAATAAATAATAATAAGTTAATTTAAAAAGTTGTAGTCCACAATTCATGAATTAAAAGTTTAGAAATTGGAAAATAGAAGAGTAGAGGTGGAGAAGCCCCTTACGGGACCCCACACGGGGAGAAAGGCAGAACAACGGGGACTGCAGTCTCAGTAATTTAACTGCACTTTTCTTGGGGATAAAGAGGTAAAAGAATGAATTGCCGCTGGATCGTTAACACCACAGGAACAATCTAATCCTCAGGAACTACAAGTTAACTGCAGATAATTTAAAAGATCAGAATGAAGTTTCTAGCCTGCCGACACGCGTTTCGCATATGCTTTTTCAAGGCAGAGAAAAAAAATGTAATAAGCTTCATCTTGCTGAAACAAGAAACTTTCTAAAATTGAATGCATTAAAATGCTGTACCATTTATAATATAATCAAGTTACTCTTCACTCACCTGTCTCTCTTCATTCTGTCTTCATGCAGTAGGAGGGGGTCAGATTTTGATTGACAGTTAGGTATAATACATCATTTGTGGGGGATGCACCCTTAAACTTGGTGCTTAATCTTTAAAAACAACTGGCTCTGATGGAATGCCTATTTTTTTTGTGTGCAAGATGTTTGCCAGGGTCTGTTATTTTGTTACCTTTTGTTTGTGCTGGAGTTGGTTATTTGAGTTATCCTGCTAAGAAAGGGAGCCCTCTTAAGACATATTAGACTTACCTCAAATCAAAGCATGACGTGACAGGTTGTAGAGAGGAAGATACTGAAAAGTAACTGAACTATTTCTTAAACAGTACAGCATTATTAACGGATTGAATTTAGAAAGTGTCTTATTTCAGTGAGATGAAGCTTATATGAAATTTTCATTTATGCAATAAGTTTGCTTTAAGTTTTATCAAATAAAAACTATTCTGTACATGTAAAGATATTCTAAAATGTGTCTACAGTGAAGGGCTACACCTGTGTGGGTTTTTGAACAGTGCAGTACAGAAATCTTACGTTATAATTGGTGCTTACTGATGTAATTATAGGACTCCTGTTGTAAGATATGAGGATATTAGAAGTCACATGAGATACCTGACCTCTATAAAAGCACTTGGTCTTCAGCCTTGTGCATGTATATGGCCATGGAACCCCTCACTTAAAACATGGGTTACATAATTTTGTATATATGGTACTACTTTTATGAAACATTATGAAGAATTTATCAAGTCATAATCAATAAAAAAAACAAAACAAAAAAAAAAAAGCAAATGGTGTCTACCTGGTTCATTAAATCTTCTTTTCTTCATAGCAGGTTCAGCTTCCTCCTCTATTTGAACTGGTTTATCAGTTTTGATAGGGGAGCATAACATTTCCTTGGTGCAAGAATCCTTTGATACTAAGTCAGACTCTGTAATCATTTCTTTACTTTCTTCCTCAATACCCTCATGACTGTTATCTTGCACTTCAGAAACACATGATACAATTTCAGTTTCCAGGAGGCTTGTTATATTGTCATCTGCATCTGGATTGGACACTTCGACTAATTTCTCTGGAACACTCTCAGTTTGGGGAGTTACAGACAGACTCTCTGATATCTGTGAGGAGATATTTGTTTCAATATTTACCAAAGAAGATGGCGTCTCAGCAGATGTTTCATCAAATAAATTGCTGGCTGTGTGCAACTCTGCTTCAGGCTCAAGCTGCATAGCAACTGCGGGGATGTCTGGACTTTTGTCCACATTTGGTTTTTCAGCAGGAGAAACAAAGCTAGCTGCAGTTGAAACTTTGTGCTCAGCAGGAGTAGGTTCGCTACTAATATCATTTTTTATATTCAAGGTATTCTGTTTAGAGAAAATTTCAGTTTTATTTACAGTTATTGACTGGACTGAACTCTCTTGTAACTTCTGGCTGTGACTTTGAGTGGAATGACTCATAAGCTCGGTCAGGAGATTTTTACAGCTCACAGCCACATCAAACATTTGCAGGCTATCTGCAACCGAAATGATTTTCGTCAAATTGTGTTTTCCAGGAGGCAGCTTCCCTGAGTACATCATTTCCAACAGTAAGGAAAATTCATCTGGAGTGACGACTGAAGCATCTATGGATATAGTGTCAGTACTTTCCAGCAACGATTTAAAAAGTAAACTGGCAGCAGCAAGCACAAGTTTCTGGGCTCGAAAATGAAAAGTACCAATAAAAATTGTACAGTCGCAGAACTTTTGCTCTTTACACAATGTGTGTAGTTGGAGCAGTAACTGTCTGCTGTAGTTTGGAAGCTCCATTTCATAAATCAAAAGTAATCTGACGGTATGTTATTCTCTCTTTTGGGAATACCTGTAAAAAAACAGAATGAAATATTGAAATGAAATACACCCAGAGATTAACTTTGCCTGTAGTGAGGGCAAAGAGGAAGCAACCATTTATTTTTGACAATGGGCTTCTTAAACATCCTTGCATGCCCCTAGCAGCACTTTAAATAGCCACAGCCTTGAGCATGTCACTTTGTGCTCCCCAACAACCCTATAAATCACACGTCCCCAACATCTCTGCACATATTGCACTTTGCTTTTCCAGCAGCGTTGTACATGCCACTACGTACCCCTAGCAGCTTTAAACATTTCACACACACCTAGCAGCTTTAAACATATCACACCCCACAGCATTACATGCCATACTGTGCTCCAGAAGCAGCACCACACATCATATTATGCATCCCCAGCAGCACTGCACACAACTCTGGGCTCCCCCAGAAGATCTGCACATATCACACACAATACATACATCACAGCCCCCCCAGCAGACCTGCACATATCACACTGAACATCACCAGCAGTACATATTACACCACACTCTCCTACCAGATCTGCACATATCACACTGAACATCACCAGCAGTACATATTACACCACACTGCCCCAGCAAATCTGCACATACCATACTGAACATCACCAACAGTACATATTACACCACACTCTCCCAGCAAATATGCACATCACACTGAACATCACCAACATTACATATTACACCACTCTTTCAGCAGATCTGCACATGTCAAACTGAACATCACCAACATGACATATTACACCACACTACCACAGCAGATCTGCACATATCACATGGAGCAAGCCCAGTAGCCCTGAGCACATCACACTGTACTCCCACAGCAGTACAACAAAGATCACACTACACTTCGCAATGTTTTTATCACAGCAGCTTTTTAGTGCTCAGTTTTACATTTAGCAACATCTGATACCATAAGGAGAAGGCTGTGTCCTAGGCACCCAGGCTGTTTAAGAGCAACTTTCCCTAAGAGAACAGTACAGATGCCCGGTAGGTCACCGTGCAGCTCACACCTCCACCACCCCCTACTGACAGCAGCCCTCACCTCTTGCAAACACTTCCTGATTCTTTCTGGCATTTAAAACCTGCGCCACAACAATTCTACATTCAGATCTCCTGTTCCTTCTCCAGATGGGCCTCAGCAGCACCACAGAGTGGCTGTGAGGAAGTCCTGACATCACAGCCATGTGATAAAATGTAGGTGGGGTTGTGATGTCACACATGGGAGTGTCTAGCTTGTACGCCTGCTAGAAAACTGCCCATGGCATGTCACAGCAGGACGCTTTAGGAAAGGGAAAGAGCTACTGCCAATCCAACATTTAGTGTCAACAATTAGGAGGTTTAAAGGAGGCATTTCCTATTGGCCAGTGGTTTGTAAACTTTGGTACTGGCTCCCAGGGGTACGAGATGTACAGTCTGCAGAGTATGTCTATTTGTTCTCTTACATACAAGGTCATTAAAGATATATGCTCCAACTAGCATTACTGTATACGCTGATCTGTCCTCACCTTCACTGGAGTTTTAACTGCAGCCCTCTGTGCAGAATAGTTCAATATATATGTGTGTGTGTGTATATAGATGTGTGTGTATGTATGTATGTATGTATGTGTATATATATATATATATATATATATATATATATATATATATATATATATATATATATATATATATATATATATATATATATATATAGTCAGGTATATCAGATAACCCTAGCAGTACCAGCAGCCCTGTACTAATGAATTTGAGCTCCCTTGCATATCCCCCAGCAGCAGCTCTGGACACACTACCCCTAATACAGCCCTCTGTGCTACAAACCACTTTGTACTGCCCTAGCAGTCCACACTTCCATAGCAGCTCTGTATATATCACACTGATTGCACACCCACACATCAGCCCTAAACGAATCCCACTGAACGAACCCAGGGGTCCTGTATACGTCACAGCATGCGTTTCCAGCTGATGAGGAATAGCAGTGCCCCAGATACAGAGTACAGAAGCCCTGCACCCCTCAGATACACCAGTCTCGCCTCACAAAGCAGCCCTGCCCCTCACCTCGTGCAAACTCTTCCTTGTGTAGTGCAGCAACCTTCTGGCATTTGATCCCTGTGCCTCCACAGCGCTACATTCACATCTCCTGCTTCCGCCTTTGCTTGGGCCGCAGCAGCCTTCTCAGAGCAGCTTTCAGGAAGTTGTAATATCACAACCACGTGATCAAGATGGGGACGGGAGACAGTGATGTCACGTAGGGGAGTGTCTAATAGGCCATGACTCGAGAAGGGGGGTCAGTCCTCAAGTCTGCTGGAAGCGTTAAAGGAGGAAATGCGATGCAGCAGTGTTGTGGTCAAGGCTCAAGCAGACACCAGCACTTCACCATGTGTCAGTACAAATTGCCGACAAGAGGATTCCAGTGTATTGGATAATGATTCTATATGGTAAAATACCCCAGCAACCAATGCTGCAGTTCCCTCACAGAAAACAATGAAGAAAGCTTCTAAAGAGTATATTTTATTTCCTGTAAACTCGCTTGTGTCAATATATGTTTTTGAAAATGTAAAATGCCAACATTTTGTCATTTGTTTTCATTATTTGATCCCTATAATTATCTGATTTTGTTAGAGGACACGAGGCTGAATATCTCTGTATAAGAGAGCACTTTGTTGATAACATAAATAAACCATGCTCAGTTTTAAACACTGAAAAAAATCAGGGTAGTACTTTGTAGATTTTTACATATTTGTAGGAAAAAAACAACCTATTTGGTGTCCTGTTTAAATTCACATGCATGCTAGCACATTAAACTGGAGTTCACTCCAAAATTGATGCAAATAAAAATTGTTTTATTACGCAAAAAGGAACATCTCAGAGGGTGGCCTTAGGCGTTTATTGCCTTGTGGGCACTTAGTAATAGGCCCCTCATAGCATAGTTCTGACCCTCTGCTTCCTCCAATTTTATTATAAAATTTTATGTTGCAAGCATGTTCTCTGACAGATAAGAAAGCACTGACACAACTAGGGTTGTCACCTTCCTGGTTTTGACCTGGACAGCCTGGTTTTTTGAAGGGCTGCCCGGGTCAAACTTGGAAAACTGGGTAGGATTCCCTATGATTGACACGGTGATTGGAGTCATAGCCCTGCCCCTAACATCACTGCCGACAAATTTCATGGCATCGCCCGCTCTTCATCACGGTCCAACAAAAAACCCGATGGCACCTGGATTGCTGGCCTGGCTATGCCTCTTCTTATGCGCGGCGGATTTCAAAATTTCACGTTTCAATGCCGAAAATAATGATTCCTAGTGCAGGCAGCGCAGCAGAAGAGGAGCAACGGGTCAGCAGATTCTTGGCCTGCGTTTCTTGTCGTGTGACCCAATCCTGATGTTATTTTCTGTCACTGTGCACAAAGGGTTCATTTCAACATGAAAACAGACTCAAGCTGTTTTTGGCATGAAATCTGATATGTGTGCAATGGCAGGCAGATAGGGTTGCCACCTTTTCTTGAAAAAAATACCGGCCTTCCTATGTATTTACCTTTTTTTTCCTATTAATAACATTGGGATCAACCATTGAAAATACCGGCCAGGTCGGTAAAATACCGGCCAGGTGGCAACCCTATAGGCAGATGTCATTCCCGTCCACCGTTAAGAGACTCAAGGGTTCAACTACCGCTTGTGATTGCAGTGAAGCTGAAAATCTAGGGGGAAATGCTGCATCATGGGAAAGAACATGCCTAGTGTGCACAACAATGTCCGCTGTGTTTTCTCCCCCATAATTCCAACATAACTGCATCCATGAACAGAAGTTGTGCTTGCCACAATTGCATCTGGTGTCATATCAGAAAATGTGCTTTGCTTCAAAATGAGCACAGTTCCAATGCATTGGCCAAATATTAATCTTGGTCTCATAGTGGAATGCGATGGTTCCATTTTTGAAGATCATAGCCAATGTTTGGCTTGATCATCCAAAAGTGCTACTAATCCAAGCCTATAAATGCTTTTATAGTAACAGTTTAGAAGCTTGGAATCAGAATAATACGCTAATGTGCAGCAAAAATAAGAACTCCCTGTGCAAAAAACAGCACCTATAGGCTTTGGTAAATAGCATAGTTAAATATTCTGTTTTCCCCTCACAAAATATTAGTTCAACAATGCAGATATGTTTATTAGTAGAGCTTTAATAACACAGAGATTTAATAACTCTTTTACGAACTTAGCACATATGCTGGCACTGATACAGGTAGCCACACTTATTTCCCCTTGTATCAGCTGTGTACATACCACTCAAACTTTACAAGTGCATACACAGTACTTTATATGCAGCTTAAAGTGTTAGACTTGAAGTTTCTTTTGAAGTGTAATGGCTGCATGAACCTGCTAATAAAGCACTGTTATACTTTACTAGTCCTCGGCTACCCAAACATAAATAAGGGATGAGATGTCTCTTCTATTTCTACAGCAGCCTGCAGCTTTTCTCCCAAACCCCAGTGAGCCTACCATACGTTTTACTGCTTGGATCCTTATGTTTAAAAATTACATTATTGCTAACCAAGGGGAGATTTCTGCTGCTAAAAAGCGTGCTTTATTTAGTCACTGTCTGGGAGCAGAGGGACAGGGTATATTCTTTATATATATATATATATATATAAACAAAGGTCCAGGGCCAGATGGGATTCACCCCAGGGTACTTAGCGAACTTAGCT
>CM044443.1:96640365-96688135 GCA_024363595.1 Xenopus borealis
TTTTTTTCGGCGGTTCGCGCCATCCCTAATTACTACAGCACCAGTGCCTGTCACACAGCCAGTGTCTAAAATTTCACCACAAAGGAACACTTCACTGGTTTGTGCAAAGAACTTTGTACACAAAGTTAAGTTGAGACCGTATGTTAAACCAGTATGCCAGAAATTGAGGTGATTGCCCTGCTCTATAAGGGAGGCTGTCTCACGGGAACTAAAGAAACTGGTAGAGCAAGATGTGATTGAAAAATCAGGATCCTCTGAATGGGATTTACCAATTGTAACAATAAAGAAAACTGGAGGTATTCAATTGTATGTTGATCTCCATGAACCTAGTAAAGCAATTGTTATTGATAATCATCCCTTGCCTCACATAGAGGAAATATTTTCAGAACTCCGAGGAGCAAAATTATTTTCCATCCCGGATCTTCATAGTGCTTATCAATAAGTATTACTGCATGAGGAAAGCAGAGACCTCATCGCAATGATCAGAATGATGTCATGACGCTCAGAGTCAATAAGCCAGCTTCAAGCCGCTCAGCTAGGATGCGTAACCCAGAAGTGTGTGCTTGTACAATCAGAGTCGGTAGGAGACACGCCGGGAGGTAAGAGAGTGCTGGACTCTCCTGTCACGTCTTACAGTACCCCCCTTCAGGAGTAACCTCTGGGGACTCCCAACACTTATCAGGAAACTTCTTATGAAAGACCCAGATGAGCGGAGGAACATGAGTGTCAGTAGCTCTCACCCAAGATCTTTCTTCAGTGTCAAAACCCTTCCAATGAATATTGGAGCTTGCCTCTCACTTTCCTGGAATCCAGAATCTCCTGAACCTCGAACTTCTGGTGATCACGAAGAATGATGGGATCAGGAGGAGTTTGATTAGTGGAAAAACTGTTTCTGACAACAGGTTTTAGGGCAAGGCCAGACGGGGAGATTCGTTGCGGCCAGAAGACATCGAGGAAGAATAAATTAAGATATCATCCAAAGAGACTATAACACAAGAATGTAGGAAGTTGCGAAGAACATCATTAATGAAATCTTGAAAAACAGCGGAAGCATCTTTTTTCTGGATGAAGAAGAAACCAGCTCTGGCTGGGAACGTGGGCTTCCTAATGAAACCTTTGGCTTGTCCTGAATGTACACCTTCATGGCTTGAGTCTCAGGTATGGACAAAGGATATGTTCTACCTCTCGGAGGAATGGAGGCAGGGGTTAAGACAACAGGACAATTGTAGGGATGATGAGGTGGTAGAACTTCAGAATTCTTCTCAAAGACATCAGAGAATTCTTTATAGACATCAGGAGGAAGAGTGTTGGAAGCTGGGAGCAAGGATGAAGCAGCAAGTGGAGCCACAGAAGAAGAGATACAATTGGACTGACAAAAAGGACTCCAGGCCGTAAGTTCCCCGAAAACCAGTCAATGGAAGGGTTGTGAATCTGAAGCCAAGGAAATCCCAAAATGGTTGGAGCATCAGGCCAATCGATAAGCAGAAAGATCTTGTCTTCATGAAGACTGCCCATGCGAATTAGGACTGGAGCAGTGGCAGAAAAAGAACACCAGGGGAAATTGGTCTGCCATCCAGAGCCCGGAGAGAAAGAGGAATCCTGAGAGGTATGGGGCACAACCCACAGGACTTGAGTGAAGAAATGTTGCCTAGGAGAGACTCCCCCCTCACACCTAGGCTAGAGCATATCCCTGATTCTGAGGTCTGGTAGGACAGGATCTGAGCAGATGACCAGCAAGGTCACAATATAAACAGAGACCAGAATTTCTCCTACAGATTCTCTCCTCTGGTGTTAGGCGTGTAGCTCCTATCTGAACCAGTGGCGTGGAAGCCATAGGAGGAAGAGAAGGAAGGTCAGACCTGACGTAGGGGTAAGCCAAAGGTTTACAGGCACGTGACTTGAGAGAAGACTTTTCTCTCATTCGCGAATCAATCTTGACGATGAACACCACAAAATCATCCAAAGAAGTTGGCAGTTCCAGAGTAACCAGCTCGTCCTTTAGGTCCTCATGATGCCCCCTCCAGAAAGCTGCAATAAGGGCATCATTATTCCAGGATACTTCTGCCAAATCGAACTGGATCTTGCACTGAGTAAGAAACCCTCGGCAGGCATCCGGATCGCCCCCAAAGCGAACCGGAGCAGCAATTTTAGGAACCTTTACAGGTGCAGGCTGAGAAGGGTGAGCCATGGACCCAGATATCTGAAGAGACTCAAGACGGGACGTGATGTGCCTGGGCAAGATGCACCTGTTGAGCCTCCTGGCTGTCCAAATGCTTCATCATCAGGTCAAAAAATCCCTCCATAGTCGAGGAAGCAGCAGCCTGGGAAGGTTCCATAATGGCCCAAGCTAACTAATGACCACATTATCTGGAACCTTGTTCAGCAATAGTACCTGCGGGTGCCCTTTTGGGGCCCAGGCTTTCTGCTGCGGAAGCCAACAAGGAAGTACATAAAAGTCCGTAAGCGAGGTACTGGTAGGGATTTAGAGAAGATGTAATCGGTGTCAGGCGAAGAGTTCAAGGCAGGCGGCAGAAACTTTACTTTACTGACTACTTTTGTAGTCAAGGGTCAGGCGGAGATCAGAAACCAGGTCAAGTCACAAACAAAAGCTTGGGCAGGAACAGCAAAAACTATAACCAGCTTGGGCAAATCAAAATGGTGGACTGGCCCTTTAAGGGGATTCGAACCTGGCACCCAAGAATGACGTCATGACGCTAAGTGTCAATATGCCTGCTAGATATGACTTTGGAGAAGCTCCATTTGATGAAGGACATTTTCCTACTCATGATGCCCACTACAGTAAGCCTGAAGAAAGTATAAGGCATACTGAGAGAATCAGAAAACTACCTGCATGGACCGAGGACTATGTGATGTGAAGAATTCATAATATTGCTTTAAGATGCTTTTTGTTTCACTGTTGATGTTTATTACGTTTGTCCAAATGCTATCCTACTATAGGGGGAATATGGACTGTAGGTGTCACTTTGCTTTCTTTCTATACAGCTTTTACTTTCTATACAGCTACAAGTGTTAGAGTCAAGGTTTTTGTTGAAGTGTAATGGCTGCATGAACCTGCTAATAAAGCACTGTTGTACTCTACTCATCCTCAGCTACCAAAACATAACACCAGCCCTCTATTAGTCTATTGCACTTTTTTTAGACATGAATCAAAGTTTGATCCTGCTGCAATATTTCTGTTAAAGCCTTGTGAAAGCACAATTTAAAAGCTGTGCACTTATAAGTCGGCATGCCCCTAAAAAGATGTAGATGTACAAGATGGATATGCTTACGTTTTTTGTCAGGGGACACAAATCTGGGGTAACACTTAGCAGGGGGAGGAAGGGAGCGGGGCAGTGGGGACATATCACAGTGGGGGGGTTAAATTTTCCTTTAAAGGTTATGCAAAGGAGTTGGGGGGGGGCTGCTCTCTCTTGAATGAGAATCTAGTAGCAGCATCTAATAGTGGAGCGAGATAGAAGTTAGGGAAGCCAGTTAGAGGAAGGTTACAGTAGATGAGGCAGGAGAGGATGAGAACATGCATTAGAATCTTAGCTGTTGATTTTGAAAGAAATTTATGGATTGTGGCAGTTAATATGGTCAGAAAGGACAGAGAATCGGTAAAGATTACCCCCAGACAACATGCCAATTTGATGGGGTTCAGTTAATAAATATCAGACCCTGCAAGCAAACTCTTTGTGGAATCTTAATAGAGAAGAACTCAATCCAATGTCAAATGAATTTGCTAGAGACAGCAGCATATCAGTTGCATTAGTTAAAGGGCTGTCTTCAACTTCCGCAATTTAAATTGCTGGAATTACTGGAAGTGTGGTTCTGCTTACAATAAGGAATACTTATATCTTAGTTTGGATCATGCACAAGGTGCTGTGTTATTATTATAGATAATTTTTTTTTAAATTTAGATTTTTTGGATAAAATGGAGTCTATGGGAGTTTCCAAATAATGGATCCCATACCTGTATATAAAATATTGTTTATTGTACAGTATTCATAGCATTAATATTCTAAGGTAGCTTGCCTGCTTAAAGGGCAAGGAAAGTCTAAAATAGAACAAGGCTAGAAATGCTGTGTTTTGTATAATAAACATAAAAATGAACTTACTGCACTACAAGCCTAATTTAAAAAATTATTTATTTCAAAGTTGGCCACAGGGGGCTGTCATCTTGTAACTTTGTTAGGCATCTCTGCAATATCAAGACTCGCACATGCTCAGTGTGGGCTGGGCTTCTTAGGGATCGTCATAAATGATCAAAAAACAAAGCTGCTTGAGTTCTGCATGGCTGGTGAGTAAGACAGGGGCTTCCCCTGCTGTTCATAAGTATGATTGTTTCCCTGCCAGAAGTTAGGGACCGTCTAACAATTCCTATCCACAGTCAGGTTTCTTATAAAAATGGTAGACATTTTTTAATTAAAGTGGACCCGTCACCCTGACACAAAAATCTGTATAATAAAAGTCCTTTTCAAATTAAACATGAAATCCAATTTTATTAAAACATTCATAGCTGTTTTAAGCTCATTTAAAAATCTCAGCTGTCAATCAAATATTGTCTGCCACTCCTCTATGCCTTAGGCATAGAGGCGGGGCAGATAATTACTTTCACTTTCCATTCAGCACTTCCTAGATGCCACTGCTCCCCACACATTCCCCCAGTTCTCTTAACCATTTAATTGTGTAGCCAGGACATGGGGATGGACATCGGGTCCCCCATTCTGGTGCACAAACAAGATTCTGAGATGATACAAGGCTTGCCTTAATAACAGTGTCCACAAAATGGCTCCTGCCTGCTTGCTATAATTATGAATTCCCAGACTGAAGGAAACAAGATTAAAATAATTTATATAGTGTAATTAGTGTTCATTTTGCTTGACTAATGTGATAAAATATGATTTTGAAATTTTTTTTGCTTTAAAGTATATTGGAGATTAGGGTTGCCACCTTTTGTATATTTTTTTACCGGCCGGCGTGGGGGCGGAGTAAAAAAGGGGCGGATTGTGACGTCACAAAGGGGCGGGCCCTTAACAGGGCTGTCCTGTGACGTCAAAAAGGGCCGGGCCGGTGACGTTTTGGGGGCGTGGCCACGAAGCGGAGCCTGGAAGAAAGAGAAAAAGGTACGTTTAAAGGGGATTGGGGGCTGGCCGATGGGTCCTTTTAAGGGTATTACAAATTTACCGGCAGCTACATTGCCGGAAAATTTGTAATACCGGCCGGGTGGCAACCCTATTGGAGATACATTTCTTTTTCATTAAAGTAAAAATGGGATTTTATTTCTTTGCCTTTCCTTGCCCTTTAATAAAAACTTAAGAAAGCGTTTATTATGTTTATATTAATGAACTCTAGAAATCAGATCCTAATTATATTCTGTATTTAAATATATCTTTATCTGAGAAAGGGAAGCCCCAAACCAAATTTTAATTTGATGAGTTGTTAAGCCTCTCAAGGACTACATGTCCTATAATACAATGAAAGTTCTTACATGGCAGCAGTTTTAGTTGTTTGAAAAATAGTAGCAGAAGATGGACAACAATGTTGTTAAGTTAGCGACCATAAGTGGGGCAATGGCGCATTCAAGTTACAGTTCACTACTCTGATATCTGAAGTAGCTGTTTTTAAAGTTATTTGTTTCAGGAAGGTATAATAACTTACATGACTATAGTGTAATATAAACTGGACAATGTACAGTATAGCCAACTGTAGTGGGTATTTTAATATACTGCAGTGTGGATGCTTTCTTACAGGCTACAGTTTTCTTAGAACTCTAAGGCTAAGGCCAGACGGGGAGATTCGGGGGAATTTTGCCTCGCCAGGCAATTTGGAGCGATTTCAAAAATCGCGCCACTCCGTGTGAACACGCACCGGCGTTTTCAAGCTATGCCGGTGCGCGTGGGTGCCTGGCTATTCGGGGAGGTTCGGGGGCGAGAAGTCGCCAGGCGACAAATTTCCCCCGAATCTCCCCGTCTGGCCTAGCCCTTAGTGAACTTCTACCACTGTATTAGTTACAACTATAAAGCCTAAAAGGAAATATATTCTCACTAATAATGTTCAGTTCAGGTGCACATGCACCAGACCTAGGGTTGCCACCTGGCTGGTTTTTTACCGGTCTGACCGGTATTTTTGATGGCTGATCCCAATGTTATTAATAGGGAAAAAAGCTAAATATATGGGAAGGCCGGTATTTTTTTAAAGAAAAGGTGGCAACCCTAACCAGACCTACAGCATACTTGTTGAGGAAAAAACATTGTAGTTTGCTGGAGTTATATAATTTGAAAAATGCAGTAAAAAATGGATCTCAAACAGTAGTGTCACATGAGACAGGAAATGTGCAAGGCTTTGAAATGTTTTATATTTCTTTTCCAAAAAGAAATATTTTTTTACTGCACTTTGTAAATTATGTGGTCCAATTTTTAGTGCTGGCTGTGTCATATAGAGAGTTACAGTAATAAAATACACATACCCATCTTCCCTGTAGTAGTAACAGAATAGTTACTATGAGCTTATGCTACTGCAGTAGTTTTCCTTTCTGTATATGCAATATCCAGTAAGAAACTTGCCACCTATATGGGTTTGGCAGCTGATGTGAACAGGCCCAGATGTGAAAAACTGTAATGCACCGTGTCTGTAAACTTATCTTGTGGCCCCAGACAATTTTTCTTTTTTACAATGTGGCTTAGGGAAGCCAAAAGGTTGGACACTCCTGTTTTATACAGTGCTGCATGGTATCACAAAGTGCATAAATTATCTGGAACAGCAGAGGGCAGTATTAACATGTACAATATAGACAAGTATAAAATTGCCAATTTCATTATTCTCAATACTTTCACATATGCTATTTATTGGGATACCAGCTGAATACATGTCACTCAATGAACCAATGAAATTAATAAGGTATGAATATTATACAATATTGCAGGCAATATATATATACATATATATATATATATGATATAAAGTGCTAAATACTGACACTCACCTCCCATCAGTCAATTCACCGGGTGCTGACTAGATCATATACCAGATCTTTAATGAGGCATAGCAGACATAGATGCATTTTGATCCTCTAGGGACTGTCGCCAGGATGTTTATATATATATATATATATATATATATATATATATATATATATAAACAGTTTAACATTTGATATGAAAAACACTTTCTGGAGTGGGGAACACAATAGAACTGGCCAAGTTCTGGCCAAGTTAAAATAAAAAAAAATTAAATAAAGATGATTGAAAACTGATATTAATTGCCCATTATTTCTTTGATTAAAACATTAATAACTGCCTAATAATTACTGCTATTTAACAATAAGGCGTAGATTTATTATGTGGTGTAAAAAAACAGCAGGATAATACACAACACATCCCCAGGCTGTGTAAAAATTTTTATGTTTTTTTTTTTTAGAGTGACTTCTGCAATATAAAATAACGGCGGCATCTCTGGTGTTCGCATGGTGTAATATAAAACATACCTTGATAAATTCGCCATTTGTTTTCAGGGCCGCTCCTGCTATGAGGCAAGGTGAGAACCTCAGGTGGCAGCAAGAGGCCGGTTACAAGGGGCGTCAAAAGTATGCCTCTTGTAACTGTAGCTGCACTTGTGGGTCTTAACCCAGAAATTAAGCTTCGTTAGTGCAGAGAGCGCCCCCCATTGACGCTGAATTTTAAGCACAGAATCTGCGCTGTTTATTTTACAAAACTTTCAACACCATGTTTTCAGTGAATTTCGTTTTACACTGCATAATAAATATTCCCCTAAATATTTAAGTCATTAAAACATTTTCTCAACAGTCAGGAGTTAATACATTTGACTTGCTGAGAAACCTTTAGGAAGCCTCAGTTAGGGTCTTAACATTAACTTGGTGTAGGACTGTCAAGTGTGAGGTTAGGGGGCACTGTGGAGGGAAGGTGAGTCCTTCAGGGAAGAACTGGCTGTGTACACGAGAAACTGAAAGACAGGACTTTGCGGGCATTGAACTGCAAAGTCAGGAACAAGGTGAAGAACCAGATCAGAATGGGAATGAGCAGAACTGGAATGGAAGGATTGGACATGAACAGGACCTGAGCAGGAACGGGAGGGCAAGGCAGAACAAGATTTAGAGCAAGCAAAGTTCAGGCTAGGTGAGGCAAGGTTCAGGCTAAGCAGACAAGGTTCAAGGAACACGGTACAAGATAAAGAGCAAGGCATGGCAGAGCAATGTAAAAGGTTGGAGCAGGAAAACCCAAGCTAGGGTCAAGCCACAGTGCTCAAGTAGGCCAATGCTCAGGCAAAGAGGTTGAAGAAGGTTGGTCTTAAATAGGACAGGGTCAGCCCTGATTGGCTGACCACAGCCCACCTATCAGGATGCTGGGGTAAGATAACTAGTCCTGGGACCCAGCAGAAGTATGGATAGGAACTTGCTGGCTACTCCCCTGGCCCAGCGCTTAGGTTGATCAGCCAGTAACCAGGAGGTTTCAGGATCAAACCCCTACAGAGCCTGACAAGGACTCACTTATGGTCAATCTTTGCGTCAAGTGATACACTGCATTAAAACTGCAAACAAACAAACTACTGCCAACTGCAGTAATATGCCCTGGCATTACCAGTAAGATTTGCATTCATATTAGAAATAGTTATATATTTTAAAAAAGAGTAACCCAAACAAGAATAAAATGCAAAAACAGAAAAGCGAGAAGTGATGTTCACAATAACAAGGCAAGACTGTGTTCAAGTGCAAAAGATTGGCTTACAATTTACATTATAAGTGGAAACTCACTGAAAATACTGTTATACTGTATTTCTTACAGGTAGACCCACTGTGTTATGTTGGAGATTGCTTTCTGTTTATTGAACTTATGTTATTCTCACTAATACCGATGAATACCTGTTTCATTAACCTTTATTGCTATGACAACATACACACATGTGATGAACACAGTCTAGTATGCAAGGAAATATGAACAACAAACAACTAAGATATTCTGACATGCCCAGGCAGGTCCTAGCACAGCCTTGTTTGACACCTATATACACTTTTTTCAAGGATGTACCGCTGTCCTGTAGGGTAAAATTTAATTTCATGCAAAATTGGATCCAATACCTGTAATAGAAATTTTACAGTGTTAAAGGAAAACTATACCCCAAAAAATTATTTTTGAGCAACAGATAGTTTATATCAAATCAAGTGACATATTAACAGATCTTACCTACCTGGTATATATATTTAAGTAAATATTGCCCTTTTACATCTCTTACCTTGAACCACTATTTCATGATGGTCTGTGTGCTGCCTCAGAGATCACCTGACAAGAAATATTTCCACTCTAACTGTAACAGGAAGAAGTGTTGAAGCAAAAGACACAACTCTGTCTGTTAATTGGCTCGTGTGACCTAACTTTATAGTTTGTTTGGTATGTTTGTGTGCACCGTTGGATCCTAGGATCCCAGGAGGCTGTCCTTATTTTTTAAAATGGCTATTTTCTATTTAGGATGACCCAATGGCACATGCTACTAAAAAAGTGTATTATTATGAAAATGGTTTATTTACATGAAGCAGGGTTTTACATATGAGTTGTTTTATACAATATCTGTTTATAGAGACCTACTTTGTTCGGGGGGTATAGTTTTCCTTTAAATAATTTACCAAAAATGTCCCCTTTAAGTTTATTAAGGGCTTCTACAACATAGTTACACAGTTACACATTTCATTTGGATTGAAAAAAGATAATTGTCTACCACGTTTCCCAGTATCGCTGGCCCACATTAGGAAGAGAAAGAAAAAGGGGCTGATGTACAAAATGTTAGAAGATGAAAGCTACTCAACAGGAAAAATATTTTTTCTTTCTTGCTCTTGGAGGCTCAGTGTGCTCTGAGGTTCTGTAGGTAAGAGTTGGAATCAGTGCAACGTGTTTAATTGTTAGCATAAAATCAAAAGAGGGGGGAGAGGGGGTACTGTTGTTCTGGACAAATTTTGAAGGAAAAGTTACTCTTGTATAAAGTTATGTCAAAAATGCTGAGTAATTTGCACTTAATCCACTGCACTTGTAGTAAATTGCTTTTATATTTCTGTTTTTCCTGCAATGGTCATATTCTGATCACCAATTGCTATACATGGATATACAGTAACCAAATTGATGACTTCATGTATGTTTCTATAGTTGTTTTCAGCTGACAGAATGTTGGTTCTGTAGGTATAAATTGTGAAAGTGGATTTCAGTTATTCAGAGCTGACCCTCAAGTATTCTATGGCAAAATGGGAAAGTTGTACTCACCACTACAGCACAAAATGTCACCATGTACTTAATTTATTGAAAATAGGTTGAGTGCAGAGGACTGCTTGTATTCAACTCAATGATCTTACACAGGTAGTATGGATTGTTCAATTCTGCAAAAGAAGAGCAGACACTTGGGGCAGGCCAACAACATTATTGTGGCCTTTATAGTATTTTTTGTGCTTTACAGGAAATCCTAGGGATCTCTACATGTAATAAGTAGCAGCCCAAAAACCATTGATGATAGTGGCTGTAGATTCCCCCAGGAAGATAAAAAAAAAGATATAACATGTAGATTGCCTGAGAAGGGAAGGTAAATCCCACAGTTGTATTTGTGGTACAGTTTTTTGTAATATAATGGATAATCTTGTCTTTGTGGAATATTAATTTACTTCAAGTTGATGGGTTAAAGTCATACAATGTGTGGTTGGCACCTTGACAGCTGTAAAAGAGCTATTTTCTACTGCCTTTTGAAAGGAGTGCACAATTAGTTTTAGAATACGTAGAAAATAATTATCACATTATGTGACCTGCAAGAAATGTACATCTTGATCTGCAAATGACATTCAGTATGTTTATGGAGAATACTGCTTTATTGTTTGGAGCCAAGATCTAAAAAGACATTTTCCAATCACACAACAGGGGAAAAATGGAAAGCATGTTTAAAAGCTGTTAAGTTATTTCAAGTATTTTGTGTCTTGAAACGCTATTCATTCTCAAGCACTATTTAACTCATAAATTCTTCTTCAGAATATATCACTTTATGAATACCTGGGGAGAGGCTTAGTGAGGTAATGTGATTTTGTTTTTTCAGGAAACAAAGTTATGTAAATCATGAATGTTTAAAATAATATAGACATATTGAATTTTATAAATGTACAAAATATTCCATGCAGATCATTATATTCCAACACATTTAAGGAGAGGGTTTATAACACATTTTATGCCACACATAATTGTGATGAGCTTTAAAAGAGATGCACATTACCTCGTCGTGTCTCGTCATGGGACTTTTGTTGTTAGTGGGTCCCCCTTTTTACCTCCTGTTTGACCTGGTGGACTGGAGGTAATAAAACAAAAACTTTGGTGTTCAAATATTTGTTTCACATTTTACTGTGCAGGTTGCATCACCAAACTTCTTCTCAAGAATAATCCTATACCTCCTAATGATCCTGATTTATGGGAACCCTGAACCATGGACCTCAAAATTGATAAGACTAACTGAAAAGTGGGCAGAATGTAGGGTGGGTTGAGGGCCTGTGAACTGTATAATGGACATAGTGCAAACTTAAATTGTTCAATTACCTGCATATTACTTACATCACCCCACAATGCACCTAATATTACTTACAAAATAAAAAAGCATCAGGCACTTGTACTACACCCCTAAAAATGGAGTACAATGACAGCCACATGGTATCACTTACAGCCTTTACTAAAGCAAATATTTTGTAGCAGCAGGTAGTTGTACACTGTCAGCTTCCAGGAACATGTAGTATGAAATGCGTACATGCAAAATGCTCCAGCCTGGTATCTCTTTAAATGTGTAAGACAAAAACATATCTTCTGTGAGTAATGATGAGTTGGGTTTTAATTAACAGCAGCTGAATGTTATGTTTATAATTGTAATCCCATCATTTTAATAATGGGAAATAAAATTTAGATAAATTGGTGGATTATTTATAAAGGATTAAGTTTAGATATAAAATATATTTTCTGTTATAGTTGTTGCATGAAAGTATGAGCTTTTATTCAAACATAAATTATGAAGATTACTTTGCTGTACGACCAAGACATGAAAAGGCATTAGAGTTACTGATTAAAAACTTCAGGAAGTACAGAAATTTTGCATCTGGTTATTAACTATCCATCTTGGATTATGTCTGCATACAATGTTATCAAATAGGAAAAAAACAAAAGGGAAGATTTACCAAATTTCAGTCTGGGAATCTTCAAGTCTCAAATTTTGGTGGAATCAATCCAACTGGCTGATTGATTTGATATATATTTAGATATATATCATCAAAGCTTTCAGAATTCATTATCTCAAACAACTAAAGTAACAGCTGACTTGGGCTGCTGAATGCAATAGAAGGGTATGCAAAATACCTTTTTATAAAAAAAAGTTGTTTCCTTTGAAAATTATCCATATAATCAATATTTATCAAATGAAAGGTCTTTCAGGGATTTATTTTGAAACAATGAATCAAATTCACTATTTGGTATTTATAATTAATCAATCTATAATGATTTGCAACAGGGTCATACTGGGTCGGCAGAAGACTGGAAGAAAAACAGTGGGCCCCGCCAGACTAGGCCTGCGCCCCCTCTGAGGCCGACCCATCAAAATTGAGGAGGAAAGAGGTAAAGGTGAGGATGCACAATATCGAGAGGAGTGTGGGGGTGAACATCAGAAGGAGAACCGTAGAGGTTGTGAGGAGAGCCCTTGATGTTGTACCCCT
Organism: Xenopus borealis; assembly: GCA_024363595.1. Classification (NCBI taxonomy): domain Eukaryota; kingdom Metazoa; phylum Chordata; class Amphibia; order Anura; family Pipidae; genus Xenopus; species Xenopus borealis. Next base: position 96,653,093 of record CM044443.1, read on the forward strand.
GGTGGGACCCTGATGCCCCAGTCTGACAGTGCTTTGAAATAAATGATACAACTTTGAAGTGATGCTTTAATGATGCTCCATAGACAAATGTTTTGATGTTAGGATGTAGATTGAATCCAGTACAGTGTAGATATGTCCAGTTTACTACACAGCCTTTTAAAAACCTTGAGAAGAATCAATGGCTCCATTAGAAGGTGTGTTCATTGTAACAGCTGCAAAAAGTCAAAGATGATTACCATCCAGCCAAGGATTCATCTCCCCTCAATATAGCCATATGGTCTTGCATGGCTAGAGATATTAACATGTATTTATAGAGCGCCATCATATTGTGCAGCCCTGTGCCACCCTATGATGCCCTATGTGGACAGGTTTCTATTCTATCTTTTGGCCAACCTGATTTGGAGAATCTGGTCCCAAAAGATGAGATAAGGGGAAACCCTTACCAGACTCTATGAGGGAAATGCTCATAATATTACTTCACAAATCAGGCAAGGACCCATTGGAGTGTGCGTCATACAGCCCAATCTCACTTATAAATGTAGGGGAAATAGTTGTAGTCTCGTTTGACAATGAAAAAGCTTTTGATTCAGTGGAATAGTGTTATCTATGGGTGACAATGAACAGAATAGGGATGCCACAAGAATATCTTAAATAGGTGCAGGCGCTATATCATCTGCCAATAGCAAAGGTTAGAATGAACACAAAACTCTCACATGCTATTGAAATTATTATCCCCCTTACTGTTTGCACTAACTATGGAACGTATGGCATGTCATATAAAAGCATCCATACTGGTGGAAGGATTAAAACTAGGTGCATACAGAGAAGTTATATCTATGTATGCATATGATACCCTCCTCTACTTACCCAATTCACACAGAGCACTAGATAATGCACTCAATATAATCAACACCCACACAAACTACTCTGGACTCAAGATCAATTGGTCTAAATCAGTGATTTTCCCCATAGACCCTCTACCAATAGGAACACCCCCAAGCACACAAGATCTTCAGTGGGCAGAATCCTTTAAATATTTGGGGATATGGATACACCGGGACCTGACAAAATTCACGGAGTTAAACATACAACCTAAAGCACAGGGAAAAAAAAGACATGTGGTCACATCTTCCTCTCTCTCTTCTGGGAAGAATCAATTTATTTAAAATGATGATACTACCAAAACTTACATACGTATTCAGATAATGCCCAATACTGATCCAAAGATCTATCTTTGCAAAACTGAAAAGCCTTATGCTCACTCTAATTTGGAACGGGGCTCCCCCTAGACTGGCACTTACTATGTTGCAACTCCCAATCACACAACAGAGATTAGCAGCGCCAAACCTGTATTTATACTACCTAACATCACAATTGACAATAGCTAGGAATTGGACAATAGCCACATGTACAAATGTGGCAACAAACCTGGAAGCACAACTGCTAGGTTCCTTGGAAGAACTAAATAATTTATTATATAGGGGTACTTCTTACACCAACAAAACATCCCCCTTAATGAAGGCAATGGTACGAGCATGGCACACTACACTACAATTCTATCATAAATAATAATAATAATTCCCCATTGTGGGGCAACCCACAATTACAATAATTACGTACAATTGTAGACCCACAGGTATGGGTAAGGTTTGGTATTAGGTACTTGGTAGACAACATGAAAGAAGAAAGGATAATGATGTTCCATAAACAAAAATGTTCCCTTCCCAACTCAATGCTCTTCAGATAATTGCAATTGAGACATGGAATTGAGACCCAGTTTAAACATTCAGCAATAGACTCTAGTCCTAGGAAAATCGAATTAGAAATCCATAAGGAGAACCTGAAAAAACCACTGTCACATTTTTGTGCACAATTGGTCCAGGTAGGAAGTAGCCCACTGAATAAACTGTTAATGAAATGGCATAGTGATATACCTGAGATCACTCCAGAGTGTTGGGCAGAAATATTGGAAACAGGGATCGAGGGGGTTATTAGCAGTAAGGACAAAATGAAACAACTGAACTACATACACAGAGTATACCTTACCCCACATAGATTGCACAAGTTGTACCCAAACGTAAAGGATGAATGCCCCAGGTGTTCCTACTCCCCAGCTGAGTTCATACATATGGTTTGGGAATATCCCTGTATCCAGATCTTCTGTAGGGATGTAACTAATGTGGTGCGGGAAAGGACAAACTTATCATTGCCAATGGACCCCAAAGCTTTACTACTTAACCAAATGGAAGATATATCCCCAATAAGGGCACTGAGGCTGCTGCTATCTCTTTTATGTATGAATGCTAAGAAAGCAATATCTCTAAAATGGAAGACAAGGGGGGCCAACAACACAAGTCTGGGAACAGTTAGTTGAAAAACCCCTACCACTCTACAAGCTTACGTATATGCTGAGAGGTTGTCTGGAAAAGTTTAACAAAATCTGGGCATTATGGACAGATCAAGGCCCAACTAGGCCTCGCTCAGCACACTAAAAACTAAAATACACAGAGGGAACAATTGTGAAACCAGACCAGAGAGAATAAAGTTAAAGATAGGAATGTAACTTGTACAGTTATTCTGAAATAATATGTATAAATGAAGACACCACGATTGTTTCAAGTTAAGTTATGCTTTATTATGGAAAAATGCAACTTAATGTTACTACGGAACATAAAATGATTGTACTGATGATGTTGCTTAATAAATAAAAGAGAATTGTTTAAAAAATGCCTTAACCACAATGTAATCCATTTCAATCAAAATAGCCAATATGCCAATTATAAATGCAGGAGTCTGCAAATGTTTATGTTTCATATTCTATACTTATTTATTTGCTCCATAAAAAAAGTTGTTACTATAACTAATGTATTGAAATATTTTATCTTTAAACAAACAAGTACATTTTTTTAGTAAAGACAAGAAATAGACATTAAAATGTATATTTATTAACATTGTAAGTGACTGTTCAAATCTAAATGCTGATTGGGTGATATGGACATCACTGGTGATGTTGGTCTCCTTCTAGTTGTATGAACTGCTGTACAAGAAGAACAAGGAGTTCATTTACACCTGTAGAGATCAGCGAGTACTTCCAAAATGAGGTTGGCTTAGTAGTTCAAGAAAAACTGGTTGTGTCAAAATCAAAAGTTTTATTTTTCAAAATGTAAGTAAAGCAGAATACTCTTGGCAAAAAATGATGGCCCTATCCAATAGAACTTGACCAGGTATTAATCTAGCAGACTAGAAAATTCCATTAGCCGAGAATCATATCAGGTAGAGGGAAGGTCCTCTTCTGGCTACAGCACATGTGCCCTTGAGTGCATGTCAATGGCTTGTTGAAGCCCTACATAACTGGTTTAAGTAGCAGAGGGATTAAAATAAGTTAGTTAACTACTCCAGTAGTTACTATTAACAGTTGTAAAATATGTAATTTTATAAAGCATGGACAGCAAACCGCAACCTACTAATTAGGAGTACGTAAAAAGGATATACAAATTTTTTTTGACGATTCTTCATCCTTCTAAGCAGCAGAATATGTGAAGACTCTGTAAAAATTACATGGCATTGTAAAACAAGGGAAATATGAGATTCCAGTATAGCTTTAATTCTTCTTAAGGATAATTAGGAATGTGATTGACAGCCATATGCTTCTTGATAATAAAATCAATGTGTGTTTTGATTATAATTCTAAAAACAATTGTGAGGAAGCTAAAAATGCTAAATGGCTGGAATTATGAACTGTAAATACTTGGTTCCCAAGCTTTATCTCTCATTTATGTTTTCAAGTGTGGGGAATTGTGTGTGCTTTCTGTGCCAGTATCGATGCGTGCATATAACAGAGTGCTCAGCTCTTACATTTTTGTGGCGTCTGCTGCAGATTTAAAATAAAAAAATAAGAGAACAATAAAATGTTACCCTTTGCAGGCGCCAGTGCAGACGATGAAATTGCTAATGAGAAAAATGTTTCCAAAATGCCTTGCCATTTAATTCAAACCAGATAGATAACAGCCATCATCTTCTCTAAAAGAGTTGAATGTGTTCCTTATCTGCTACAGCTATGGCTAAAGGTTGAAACCCCTAAAGAACATTGTAAGGTGTGGTTCCAGAAAACAATAACATCTTAAACATATATTGTACAATGGAAATGTAAATGAAAATATGATTTTGGCTGCTTTCACTTAGTTTATCATTAAAATATTTCCTATCAGTGCTCCCTATTGTATTCCATGTCTGCAAAATGTATCTTTATATAAAATGCGTGCACAGTTTGGTGGCTACCTCCAAGCCAGTATTGTAAGTATACACATTTTTTGGTTTAAAGTTTTTTACACATGCATAATGCCACGTCTTGGAGGAAAGACTGATGGCCCTTTGTTTAAATGGATGTTTCAAAAAGATTTTTATATGAATCATTTGATTCGATCGAATTTTCTAAATTACTGGTCGAAGTGGTCTTCAAAAACATTAAAATCTTTTTGAAAATTCGATCGAACTTCGAATCCTTCATGTGAATTTTGTAAATCTGCCCCTGAGATTTTAATCATCAAGGGTAATGGCACACATAGAAGTTTGTTGCCCAAGGGAAATAGCTGGTTCTGAAGGAGACAAATTTCTGGAAAGTACCTTGCCATCTGGATCCTTTAGAATTGCTGTATATGTAAAAAAGGTTTACACGTAGAAAACATTTTCTCCTAGCATCTAAGTGGCTGTTTTTTTATACAAGGGTGTCATCAGAATAGAGGGACTTTTATGCAAAAGTGGTATTAAACCATTTATTTTTCGCAAGATTTTATCTTCACTTAAGCAACCAGAAATTTTAGAATTACTTCAGATCATTCCAAATTACATTCCTTTCCTCTAATAGGAATTGTTTAACTTGGTCAGGCCAGACAAATGGTGACAAAGTAGACCTGTTGGTAAATTTTGGTGTGTAGTTAACACATCAAACTATGGACATGCTTTACTGGACATTACTTTTAAATTTTCAGACTCTTTAAAGGGAGATAATAATGAAAAAATAAAGTGTATACATGTATCTGAAAACTATGGATAATGTTTAGTAGAGAAGATGATTTTCAAAAATGTTTTGAAAAAACTATAGTCTCCTAACTTTTCATTACAAAGCAGCAGTTCAGTAATGTTTTATGGCTGAGATTGTACCTTAGTTACAAAGCTAGAATCTCTCTGCAGATTGGTTGCTGTAGTTTACTATACCTGGAGCAAACCTTGGGCCCTTTATTACATTAAGCCCTTATGTGTTACATTAAACAAATTTGGTACAGATTAGAACTTTCCCATGTTTTAGCCAGAGTGTTCAAGGCAGAGGCAAGTGATCTTGTATTCTACCTTCCTAATTTCTTAATAAACATGGTCAAAGATTATCATGATGATCTATAAAAGGCTATTCACCCAGTGTCACTTGTCTAGGCTATGTATTTTGTGGCATGCTAGCTTAGTTTTTTATACTTAGTTTTCTTTTATACTTTTTGGTTTAAGGCACCTTTGTGGTCCAACATTTGGTCGTTACAATTTGTTTATAACAAATCTTTTTAAATATGGTCTCAACAATCACCAGTTGTAGCTGCAGTAAGCAAGCATTCAATCCCAAAACACATCCTACAAGATGTCCCCCCTTTCTCTGTATTGGGTCCCACCCTTAAGATTTGGGACCAATTGCCTAGCTCTCTTAATTCCTTGGCAGGTTTGAACACTCTGATAGCAACTTAACTGTTTCTGAATCTGAAAATGCATTATACAAGAAAGGTCATAGGCAGCATATCATGACATTTAGATACTTTTATTTATATGATCTACATGATGAGCCCTAAGCTTATTAGGAGGCAAACTGTTATCCTTGTGCTTTATGCACATGAACATATATACATATATACCTTATATTCATAGGGTTCAAATGCATATAGTTGTATTACCGCATTCATTTATTTCTTCAATGCCACTGTAACTTAAACCATAGCCACCAAACTGACACAGGCAAAAAATGCACTTATAGTAATCCAATAAGTCATTATAATCATTGTTTGACACAAGACCACACACACTGTAATCAACTCAGAATTTAATGATGGTAGATAGAAATATGAATCAACATATTTCTTAGATCATGAAAATTCTGGGGTTATCAGTATTGACATTTTATATGTATTTGTAGGAAAGGCATTGCGTGGAGAGATTAATTGACATCAGCAAAACAATTGCTGGTATCTCAAACCACAGCTGGAGAGAATGTTGCCTGCTAATTTTATTAGCCAGTTCATTTTTCTTTCTTTAGCTTAATCAGTAAGATATAAAAATCCTGAACTGATTTATTCTATGTGCAAGCCTTAGTACATAAATCATGAGTATTCCTTTGTCCATCTTGCACAAGAAGGTCATAGGGTTACTGAAAAAAAAATCTATCAGACTGAAAACTAAAGATCAGTACTGCACAATTCATAAATAATAGGATTTTTATGTCTAAACATTCAACTATTGTATCCAAATATTATCCATCTCCATCTATTTTGGATATGGTAATCATTAACTTAAAAGAATTACTTAAAACAAAGCGTTTCCAACTTTTCGAGAGTTTATAGAGGCCTGTTTTGTGTTTTAGAGAAGACTTCTGTTGCCCTGTTCCTTTGCCGATGGCTCAGTGCCTCTCTGGCAAGATCATATGGACCTCATGGTATACTGTATGTGTAAACTTTGGAGAGAGAAAAAAGTTATTGTTTCTTATGGTGCGGCTGTCCATAAGACAGGGCATTGAGTAAGGCTGCCGTAGCTGACAGGTGGCTTATCTGAACCAAACCTATTTTTACCGGCAGTAGGGATTGAAATTGGCCTGTTGTTTTCAGCAGACAAATTTTGTCCCTGAGTGACCCTTTCCTAAAGCTGAGTATATACAAGCAGACAAAATTCTGTGGTAAAGCCAAAAGTAAGTTACATACAGGCAGATAAATGAGTATGAAGGTATGGTAAAGGCAGATTGGTCTAGGAATGTCTAAAGCTGGGTACTTACAGGTAGATACTCATTAAATTTCTTCTGACCAAACTCTGTTCACGGTAAGTGCATATTTCATTCAAACATAAGTCCATTTATCATATGGTAAATATTGGTTGCTTGGATAATGGTAAACCTAGCTAAATTCATTATTTGGGCAACTGATCACAGTCTGCACTGGCAATTTTGGCTTCCAATTTGTATAGCTAAATTGGCCAATGTGCTACCGGGTCTGCTTGTATGTACGTATGAGAAGGGTCAGGCTGTGTTTCTTCCTACAGTTTGTGCCGGTGCTCTGGAAATGCCATGATTTGCACCCCCCCCATTGATATAATCAGAATTCTGTTTGACATAGTGATATGTATAATTTGCATTTTGCAAAACTGAGCCCTAAAATGTACAGCACCATTAACAGGATTGTGTTCTCATAATTTCTCTTTCCTTTTGCAATTTTGTCTTTTTTACTGCTTTACTTGCAAAGGAAATGGTTGCTCATGAGGATTAAATCCCACATATTTTAAGCGTCATGGACCTAATTTATTTAATATCTGTTCACTCATTCTAAGGTACACCCACTTTTGCCCTTTGGATGTCAAATGCTATTTGAGCTATTCACTTTCTGTAAAAGTCCAAATTGTTTGCCAAAACAATCCTTTAGGAAATATTAAAGAAGGTATATGGCTTAGAATTATATTTGATAAGACTTTCACAGTCATTATAACAGAGTCTTGATAATGTATTATTCTTTAACTGTATATTCTGGGGAGTATGTATGTAGCAGTTACTATTTTGTGCCAAATTTACACTCTCATGCCTAAAATATGACATTTAAGAATGTTATTGTCACTTTTTATGTTTGCATTGAGAAATCAGTGTCCTGGTATTCATGTCAATAATATTTATTGTCTAGAAAACAAAACAAGCCCTGTTTTGTTAAATATAGCAGAGATTTTAGAAAATTTAGAGGTGAAACACTTTATATGAAGGACTCTTTGACATTTACTACACTTCTGGCCAATGGTACTGTTGCTGATTTAACAGGAAGAGGGAAAGAAATATGAAAGCTTAGCTGATTAAAAGTTCAGATGTGCTGAATTTTAAAATATGAAAATATAAAATACAAACCTCTAATATGAAATAAATTACACAGCACTATTAAAAATAAGATGAAGTCATATAGTGGGGGAACAATAGGTTCCTGCAGCTACCAGGGAGGCAAGGTGAAACAAGGCCAGGTATGGAATTTAATATCTTGCCTGCTAGATTACAATGGATAGTGTATCCTGCTTGGAGTGGAGGGGGCCCCAAAAATGTTTTTTTGCTGCGTGGTAAGGGGAATTAAACTTAAATGACAGTAGCACTTTAATTGGTCTCATTTTACCTGGAGGCTCTATGCTTACTACTTATTAGAGCCAGAGAAGATGTAGGTGGTTATTGGTCGTAACCCTGATACCTTTGCTAGTGTGATGATGAACTTGAAACTTGATTAGTGTAGGTCATTTGCCCATAATTGATTAATTAGATCTGATTTAATTTTTAAAATTTTTATCACCTGCCACCCCCCCCCCAGAGCAGTTGCAGAATCTGTTCCCTCTCCAGATATAAATCTGCTTCTTAAACTTGGCATAAGACTAAACTATCATCTTGGAAGAGAGAGAGAGACAGTGAGTGTAGATAGGGTACTTTACATTCATATGTATAATCTCTTAAATTCTCTCACTATATTTCAAATATTTATGATGACCCATAAGTATGTTCTTCCATAATTCCATCACTGGTTCATCACTGATTTGGCATTTTATGAACAATTATTCATTATTTATGAACAATGCAATTTTTTCTACAATACCAGTTTTGGCATTAGGAATGAATATCGTAGTGATTTAACGCACACAATGACCTTGTATTTCAAATGGAGCTGTGGAAGTTTTCTCTTAAAGGAACAGTTCAGGGTAAAAATAATGTTAGATAGGCTGTGCAAAATAAAAAATGTTTCTAATATAGTTGGTTAGCCAAAAATGTACTCTATAAAGGCTGGAGTGACTGGATGTCTAACATAACAGAATAAAACACAACATACTGCTTTTCAGCTCTCTAAATCTGAGTTAGTCAGCGACTTGAAGGGGGGCCACATGGGACATAACTGTTCAGTGAGTTTGCAACTGATCCTCAGCATTCAGCTCAGATTCAAAAGCAACAGTTATGACCAATGTGGCCCTCCCTCAATTCACTGATTTGTTAGTGCCAGGTAACCAGGGTCACCAGTTAGTGTAAACAAAGAGAGCTGAAAAGCAGGAAGTAGTGTTCTGTTCTGTTATGTTAGACTTACAGTCACTCCAGCCTTTATACATTACATTTTTGGCTAACTAACTATATTGAAGACATGTTTTATTTTGCAAAGCCTATCTATTTACTCAGTTTTTACTTTTATACTGAAAATTCCTTTAAGTCTTCAATTCTTCAAACATTTTACATGTACAGTAAATGAATGAACAACAATAAGATCTGCTCATAAGGAACATGAATGTATAATAAAATTAATTTTCTGCTTGTTTATGAGGGTTGCCGACATATTTGGAAGCAAGCACATTTTTTGCTTAAATTTCCCATTTACATCATGCATAATAAAACCTGAACTTTTCAGTCAAAAGCCTCCTATGTAGGGGCACAGTAGTAATAGCACTGTGTCCATGTCAGTCCAGTGATAATTAACTTTTCAGGACATCTCTTCAGTTAGAAGTCTCCTATGTAGGGAAACATTGCTTGCAATAAGGTACATTGTGTCAGATAAATGATCAATCAAAGACAAGGTATCAATGTGGTGATGGCCTGCAGAAGCTGTCCTAGAAGTCCACAGTTGAGCATTTTCTGCTCATATTTTTACCAACCTTTAGTTCCTCTTGAATGTCTTAAATGTGATAGTTCTCATGGTCCATATGAGTCAAATGCCACATTAATATGTGTTTACTGATACAATATGCCCTAAGAAATAGAGTATCAGCTAATTAATCTTTCTGCAAATATTACTCCAAAGAACTAGGCAAGTGGTTTCATCAGGTCCAGCATAATATTGCAACTACAAAACCTAATTTCTACAGTTTCACAGATTTAAATCATAATCAATAATAATTTTGAGGATTCCTCAAAAATTGCAGTCACTAAAAGCAATCTGGCTCAGTATTAAATCCACCATCTTTATTTGATGGGATTACAATCATGCTCCATTTTCATACCATAGCTTTAATGTGTGTAAAGTTAATTAATATTAAGTTATAGAGCTTTTCTGGCAATTTTTAGTCCAATTTTCTCCACCACTGGCATAATGTTGGCACAAAGTTCACCTAAAATTTACACTTCAACACCTAGGGACACATTTCGAATTTTTTTTGTTAATGCTATATTCTATAGAAAATGGACCTATTTCGATCAAATAGGTCCATTTTCAATCGAACAAAATCATTTGAACCATTCGAATGATGCATCGATTTGAATGATTGTTTTAAAAAAGCTTCGATTTTCCAGGACTTAGAACATTTTTCAGTACAGATTCTAGGAGGTACCCCATAGGCTACAATGACAATTCGGCAGCTTTAAGGTGGTGAATAGTCGAATTCAAAGTATTTTAAAGAGACAGAACTTCGAAAATTCTAAATTTCAAATTGTTTTCAATTCAACTTGAATTTTGGACTATTAGATAGTGGAAGTAGCCCACAATTACTTAAAAATTAAAATTTTAGACAAATTTTCACTTTCACCCTTAGTAAATCTGCCCCCTAGTCTTATACAGTCCAAGAAAATCTCATTCAAAGATGTTTTCTTGCCACTACACATATTTGTATTGTACACGCATCACGCTCATAAGGATTATTTTAAACCTTAACCTATAAAATAATGGATTTTCTTGCCATTTATTAATCTACATAAAATTTGACCTATGGACGTTTACCACTCGATCATCACTAACACATAATACATCTTGACACAATGTCGATGTGACTGCATTACATGAGGTAAGAGGAATGCCTCACTTACTTAAAAAAAATTATAGAATTCTGGGAAGAAGACATTGATTCAGCAAACTTTGAATATGCCATGTATGGAAGAGGGAAAAATGCCTGAGGTAATATGTGCAGAACATTTATTCCAATATCACATAAATCAAGCTTTCATCATTTAAGTACAGATCTGTTTTAAATGTCATTTCACTGTGTTTATGTATGCATGCCCAGCCTTTCAAAAACAAACTTTGAGTGCCTTTGTCCAAACAAGTTCTCCACTACAGAGTTTGTTGGATGGTTGGTATGGAGCGTACATTCCTGCAGTGATCTTAGCCTGGAGAGACTGAACTTGGCTTTAGAACATCAACATTCTTGTGGCACTTTCCTGCCAACTTAGGTTCTAGCCACTGGCATTTGAACTTGTGGTGTAGGGAAATCTTTTGCCACCTGATCAGTCTCCTGCCAAGAAAAGGTTACACAAGTTTAATTGCATAAAATATTTTTGATACAGAGACATAGGTAAACACAAAGACAGAATGCACCATAGTAGGATGGAATTTAGAAGGCCCTGCTTATGAATAAATAAGCAAACTACTCATTGATATACATGCCAATCGTAATGTACCACAATAAATATCGAAGTGGAAAACTCTTCCACATTACATGAAGAGCATGACATACAGATGAAGCCACTTTGGTTTGTTTGTTTGACACAAAATAACTTAAGCCAGATATCCCATTTATCCCATTTAACATAGGATATTGTATCACATCATCCCATCTAATTAAAGCATTCACCATTGTGAATAATAGTGCTTTTGAAATCACATGATATGCCTAGAACATGCCAAGTTTATATATCATAAAATGTGTGGGTCGTATCCTGTATATATTTGCCACCTCTGTCTACAGGCACAAATGGGAACTATACAAGTCTGTGGTCTATAAACCTTGGTCGACATTGTCTCAGTTTGTAGGTGAGTTTCTCTTATTTATGGGGGACATAACCTGTAATTTACAAAATCTTTTGCCTTTATTCAGTGAGTGTTGTGAGAGAGCTATACCTTCTGCCTACTGCTCATATCTCAGCCTCTTATAGGGTAAAATTTTGCGTATGTGCTTGACGGTGAAGAAATCTATCTGCCAACAGCTACTTGTTTACACCAATATGCTGGCTTGCTGAAAGGACAAGCTCATTTCAAGCACTGGATGCAATTTCTCCCCCCATTTGCAGCTGCAATTACCTAATAATTGTAGATGTGTGTTTTAATATCGTTATTTTTTTATACAGCGTCGACACATTTTTTAGCTTTTTGCAGAAATTATACACTATTCACATCCCTGTACCAGTGGAGCTTACAATCTAAGATCCCTATCACATTCACACAAACTCTATGGTCAGACTAATCAGGTGCCTATTGCTGTTAAAATGCAGAAGGGAATTCAAGTACCTAGAGATAAATCATACAATATATGTATTTTAATTATTTTATGTTATGTTTGAACATCTAAAATGTTTATGTACACAAAGTTTGTAGTGTGCACCTCTATTGCACAGCGCTGTCCAACTTCTGTGGTACTGAGGGGCGGAATTTTTCTAGCCTACATGGTGGAGGGCCGATAATGGAAGCCAGTGTTAGCCACTCCCTGTTTTTAAACCACACCTTCTTTAAAGCACACCCATGTTACCACAAGACCAAGTCCACATTAATTGTGGTAGCAAACCAAAAAAACTAATGGTTGGTGCTCACTGCACGGATATCACTTATCACTGAAAAAAGTTGTTCTACCCTTAAATCCATATGCCTTATCCTCCACTGTGGATAACACAGCACCAATATCCCAGCACATGAAACCCCTAATAAACTTATGTTTCACAGGCAAAGCAGAGCACACACAGGGAGCATACAGCAGACTGAGTATGGCACACACATGGAGCATAGAGCTGCCTGAGTATGGCACACATGGGGAGCATAGTGCAGGCAGAGTATGACACACACAGAGAGCATAGGTCAGGCAGAGTATGGCACACACAGGGAACATAGGCCATTTAGAGTATAGAACACACAGGGAACATAGGGCAGAAAGAACAGAGCAGGAGACCTACCACCCAGGACCACTAAAAGATGTACGACATAGTGCTGGTGCCCCATATTTTGTGTAAGGTGGTGCAGCTGAACTATGTGGGCAGTTTCAGTCTGGGTCTCAGTTGTGAATAGTACAGACCTTGAGGGTGTGAACAATAGAGGTGTTACAAGTGTGAACAATGCAGAGGGGATTGTATGTGTGAACAATGCAGAGGGGATTGTATGTGTGAACAATACAGGAGTTTATAGTCTGAATTTGAGGTTTAAATAATGCAGTGGCCAGTTAATCTCTGTAGTGATACCCTTTAAAGATTACACATGGTAAGCATACACATCATGCATACTTTCATGTGGGGGGCCACACAAGGGGAGTAGATGGTCACCAGTTGGATAGCACTGGTATAGAAGGAAGAGGATTAGGTAAATGACAGGTACATGCAGAAGTTAAAATATGGAAGGGTAAAGTTTGTGCTCTTTCATTTATACATGATTCTGTGATTTTTATGTATGATAAATACAAATGAGAAATAATAAGAAAAGTAATTTTGATGGCTGAATGACTGGATTTTTTCAACTTGAGTCACAGTAAAATAACTGTGGTGGGAAAGCATAGTACATATTGAAATATGGGATGACGTATGACCCTTCAGGATAGCGTGTAAAATAAATTTAGAGTGAATGATGACCAAGGTCAAGCCGGATTTGCAGATTGTTTCCACATGTAAAATATTCCATCATATGTGCTCCTATCAAGCTCTCATACTATTCTTGATTGGTTAATAAATCAAAGATACAAGAATATCCTATATTCAAGCAATAAGCCTATAATGAATATTATGACGATTAATGCCAAGGTGCTAGTGCCTTACAGAATGTGATTCAAAGAAATTACAGTCTTATGTACATAGTAAGCATAATGCATTCCATTATATTCATTCTTAAACACATTTTTCATGTTTTTAGTAAATTTTTGGCAAATTTCTGCATATTAATGAAAATGAGACCTACCATTTTTTTTCTTTGATCATGTAAATGCTTTCTGCCAAAACAGTGAGTGAAGTAACTTGCTTTGAAAAACAGAATATGAAGTGTAAGGAAAAAGAATTACCACTCCACATACCATGTTTACTGGACAGGAAACAGAACCGGACATTTGGTACAAGTATAGTTAAAAGCAGCTGTTTGTCCTAAAGGGGATAACGGATTCTGTGGCCCAACAACAAATTTCCTTATTTCAGGCCTACAGACAACTTCTTCATTTTATATTTAAATTTAGGTCTTCAGTACAATTCTTAAGAAGTAAAGTATTAAAAGTCACAAATTTCAAATCTACCAGTAATGGGACTAATGCATTTTTGTTGAATGCTGTTGTTGGAGAGGTAAGTTCCACAGTGCAAAGTGGACAGTGTTTAAAGTGGACCTGTCACCCAGACACAAAAATCTGTATAATAAAAGTCCTTTTCAAATTAAACTTGAAATCTAATTTCAAATTTTTATTAAAGCATTCATAGCTTGTTTAAGCTAATTTAAAAATCTCAGCTGTCAATCAAATATTGTCCGCCACTCCTCTATGGGCAGATCATTACTTTCACTTTCCATTCATCACTTCCTAGATGTCACTGCTCCCCACACATTCCCCCAGTTGTCTTAACCATTTAATTGTGTAGCCAGGCCATGGGGATAGACATTGGGTCCCCCTTTCTGGTGCACAAACAAGATTCTGAGATGATGCAAGGCTTGCCTTAATAACAGTGTCCACAAAATGGCTCCTGCCTGCTTGCTATAATTATGAATTCCCAGACTGAAGAAAACAAGATTAAAATAATTTATATAGTGTAATTTGTGTTCATTTTGCTTGACACTAATGTGATAAAATAGGATTTTGAATATTTTACTTGGGGTGACGGGTCCACTTTAAGTAAAAAATGTACCATATTGTTGTGGAATAATGTCTTCATTGGTTCTAGAAAAAAGAAAATTAATTGCACTGATTACAAAAATGTTCCTATCTATCGTTCATTTATCTATCTACTGTATCTCTATAATCTATCTATATATTTTAAAGGAGAACTAAAGCCTAACTAAAGAAGTAGGCTAGAAATGTTTTACATTACGTTTTGGGCTTTTGTATCAGCCCAAGGCAACTACAGCCCTTTAGCAGTAAAGATCTGTGTCTCCAAAGATGCCCCAGTAGCTCCCCATCTTCTTTTCTGCTGATTCACTGATTCACATGCTCTGTGCTGCTGTCACTTACTGAGCTTAGGGACCCACTCACAATATACAGTACGCTTAGAATAGAAAATATAAGGCTAATTAGTAATTAATACAGATGATCACTACATGACAGCACAGAAAGCAGTGCAACTAGCATCGGAATGTGATAATCAACCCTGAAGCATCAGCTTATATTACAGGCCAATCTAATTTTCTGCTTAATAATTTGTGACAACCCCTAAGCTTAGCTTCTCAACAGCTGCTCAGAGCATGTGAGTGTCACAGACACTTTCCAAGATGGTGACTCCCTGTGATTAGCTTGAAGTCCTGGATCATTGTTGCTACTGACAAGCTGTTGCAATGAGTTCAATATAAAAACATTTATAACGATAAATGAGAAATCAAAATTTTTTTTCAAAAAAGCTTCTGAATCGTTCGATTCGAACAATGCAATCATTCTATTCGAACGATTCAAACATTAGATTCGAATGATGCAATCATTTGTTTTGAACAATTTAAATTTGATCGAATATGGCCGTTTTAGATCAAAAACGGCGATATTTGATTGAAAAAAAAATTTAATGGTCGAAATTCGGAATGTTTACCATTTGAAATTCGACCGTTAGTAAATCTTCCCCTGTCATTATCACTTTATGATCCTGTAGGAAAGGTTACTGATATCCATGCTAATGCTAGTATGGGATATTGAAAATCACTCAGACAATAAGACAGTGGGAGAAGAACCTGACATGATTCATAGTAAAGCGACTCTATAGTTATGATTACGTTTCTGAGACCCCATTCTGAAATGACTTCTTATTCAGCTTAATTTGACCAAGGTAATTCTAGAATCTTTTAAAAGAAAATTATATTAGATGTTCTATGAAGCAGCAGCACCTGGAATTCAAAGAGGATGGAGAGAATTCACCTCTTTGCCGTTTGTCAGAGATATATATTTTTTCTGTCTGTGTTATATAGTAGCATGTTGTGTTACTACGAAATATGTTTGCGCTATAGAAATACATGTTAATAATAAAAATAATAATATTATTAACTATTTTCTGATGCTGTATGATAAGGAGCCAGGCATAAGCAAAAGTGCAACAAGTCTCGGTGTATTCCCAGATTGGCATGAAATGCTACCTTGAACACAGACCTTTATATGTGCAGACAGTTTGCAGCATGATTGGGATGAACATTCATGACCATTATATTCCAGAAATTTTGAGAATGTTTATAAACCCATTATTTAAGATTGATTTTATAGTTACATATGTCCTTACACATGGGGCAGATTTATTAAGGGTCGAATTTTTAAAAATATTTTTCGGTCAAAACTCTCAAATTAGAATATAGAAATATCCAAACTCGATTTGAATTTTCAGATTTATCAAACCTATACCCTGGAAATTCAAATCTGACTATTCGCCACCTTAAACCTGCTGAGTTCTTGTATAAGTCAATTTCAAAGGTCTAGAGACCAATTTGAAGGTGTTATTAGCCTTCCTAATGTTCAAGTGTTTTTTGGAGAAAAAACTTGATTCAAGTTTATTGAAATTCAATTTGAGTTGTGTTCATTCAAGTTTTAGATTTTCAGTTTCTTTATCAAATACCCTCTCAATCGAATTTCAAATTTATTAGAGTTAAAAAAACTCACATGAATTCGAAATTCAACCTGTGATAAATGGGCCTCCCCATCATTCAACTTCAACTTCTGATGGGGAGCCATGTATAAATGATCTATTATCTGTCTTTTGTTTGTGTTGTAAACACTTTGGGGCAGATTCACTAATATCCGAAAATTCGCCAGCGTAGGCTTCACTAGCGTTTGCTGCACTTCGCCAGGCGAATTTTCGCCAGTGCTACGCAAATCCACTAAAGCGCAAATTTACGCTCAGGTCGGTGAACGGTAGAGTAGTGGCGCTAGTGTTACTTCGCTAGGCAGAGCGCTGTTACACTAGTGAAGCCTAATTTGCCCTACATGTGCCCCCTTTATAGTTGAGTTGCCATATGTTAGGAAATGTAGGGGGGAAGAAGGGTAACCCCCCAAAAAAATCATCGATCTTTTTCAGACTATCACCCTCCTATGCTAACATACGCCAACTTTTTTTGGGACTTCAACCTCCTATCTATTGTATTGAACTTCGCCTGGTATGACCAGGCGAAGTAACGTTCATGTTATGTTAACGTAAATGTTCAT
Organism: Xenopus borealis; assembly: GCA_024363595.1. Taxonomy (NCBI): domain Eukaryota; kingdom Metazoa; phylum Chordata; class Amphibia; order Anura; family Pipidae; genus Xenopus; species Xenopus borealis. Next base: position 96,670,592 of record CM044443.1, read on the forward strand.
CTTAGTGAATTTGTGAAGTTACGATCCTTCGTCAGTGCGCAACTTCGCCTGGCGTAAGGGTGTGAAGTTGCGCAAGTCTATCTACTTCGCTAGCGAAAATTCGCCAGAGTCCGTGTTAGTGAATTTGCGAAGTTGCGAAATGACGTCACACTGGCGAATTAGCACAAGCGTTAGACACTTCGCGCTTTAGTGAATCTGCCCCATTTGTCATTTGTTCTCTTTTCTTCTTGATGTTCCTTAGATAAAATATATTTTGATTAATTCATGTAACCCCAAATAGCCTGTTTTTCCAAAAAGGTTTCCAGACCTACTTTGGAGGAATTTAAAGTATCTGCCAACACAACCTATTTGGCAAGGAAATCCAAAATTTTTACTCTCTGTGTGAGTAACCTTATGAAATTTGCTGAAATCTCCTTTCTTCACATCTTCCAGGTTGGCCCCTTGTTTTCTAGGCATACCTCAGAGTGTGAAACAAATCCCCAGATAATTATGCATTTTGTACTGATCTTGAATAAATTTGTAAATGGTTATCATCACCCTTGAAGTCCTTTCTTCTCTAAAGGGGAAACAGCCTTTCTTCTTGACTCAGATGTACTGTTCCATATTCTATTAATATAATTTCAGGGCACTGTTTTATATATATATATATAATTACAAAAAAAGGGCAAATTATGTTTTTTTACTTGACTGCTTGTTATGTATTTATACATGAATATATATATATATATATCAGCAAAAATATACTTAGGAGAGCAGACATATTACACATTGGGTCATATTTATAGGGTAAAAGTTAAAACCACATTGACAATTTAATATAATCAGATTATGACAAATTTTGGCAAATTAACTTTGCATTGGTGAAGGTTTTCTTCAGATTGGAGAACATTTACATATTTTCTCCAGTAAATATTTGACAATTTACAAAGACCACAAGAATGAATTTTCACCAAAAGAAATATTTCCTTATTCAGGCTGCAAACTACCATTATAAACCTAGAGTAGACAATTCTCCATCTCATTCTCTACATCATCTCCTCCATGCTAATTGTTCTCATGTTACTTCTGTATGGCATAAATTCCCTAGAGATTTTCACCCACTACAATTGTATAGGCAAAATAAACTGGTGAATATTCAAAAGAATTTACAGCAAGAGAAATTTACCAAATTTCTCTTGCATACTTTTAATTTTTTTTAAATATGAGATGTATGGCAAAAATGCACCTAAGTAAGGGGAACTTTATGGATGTTAGACAAGCAGGAAATTCACACTTTAGTAAATATGCCCTTTTGCTTTAAAAGTGAATGTTTATTCATTCAGATTAATCACTGCTGTAGTTGATTTTACAATCTCCCTTCCACTTGCACACTCGTACTCGCAAGGTTCAATTTAATCATATATAAAATTACCAATAAACTTTTGGATTGTGAAACAGAGAAAATAAAATAACCAGGGAGAACATACAGGGGCTTCTCTATTAACAGAAGCAACCAATTAGCAATTAGTTTTTGTCAATCTTCCACAAGAACTGAAACTGGAAGCGAATATATGATTTAGAACTTAGGTTAATGAAGCAAGCACACAACCATTAACCATTAACATAGTTTTCTGGCTGAATTGTACCCAGGATCCAAACTGATATTCATTGATATTCACTTTCCCATTTAAAAGAACTGGGAGTTCTTACTCTGGGCGATTGACTGTCACCACCAGTGTCTGTACAAGCAGGATGTTTTGATTACCCAGTTCTCCCATCAAAATGCCGTATGTGCCATAGGCCTATTCCTGGCTATTGCACAGCTGCTCCCCTAATGCATTTTTTCTACTTCCTAATTATCACATGTGAGTCATGTTGTTTGTATTATCATTAACATATATATTTGAATTTTAATCTGATTCTTAAACCACTGCCAAAACATCTGTTCCATTTTTTACAGGAATCTCTATTCTCTACGATAACTTTGTGAGCAGGTATTACTGGAATCTTCGAGAATGGAAATCAGGTTTACTGGAAAGCTGCGTCATGGATTCCAGTTTTGTTATTTTTATGCAATGCCAAATGATAGTTGGCTATTCTAATGAGATGCATGCCTGTATTGATTTGTTATGTTTTTCACAACTACAGTTTCATTGGTTGACTTTTGCCTATGAAGACATAATTTTCCAAAAAAGGCACAGCTGGGCATATGCTGAATATCAAGACCCAAGTGGAACAGTTTTGAAGCAACCATTTTTTTTTACAAGAAACCAAATCATAGAGATCAGTAGAACAATATTGTTACTAAATATGGAAGAATCACATTGCCATAGGATTGTCTCACTTTGGCCTTAATAATTATATCCAGATATATCCCAGTGTAACTGAACTGGGCAGATTCAATACAAAAACATTAATGAATGAAGTTTGCATTGGCATGTTCAGAATTACAAGCCCAATAAAGCTCAGAGAGATAACCTAGCAGATTATCCATTCATTTCACGCTATTTTGTGCTATATGTGGGAAAAAATATTTGGAAGCTGTGTGCCATAATGAGCAAAAGATGTTATAAACAAGACATGATGATATGTTATCTTGTCCCCTAAGAATGCAAGATCAATTTTGCCGTTGCATACCAAACCATAATGATGAACAACTGCATCTTAGCAAAACTCGGTATAATACCCCGAAAATGTTATACAACGGCTTTCAAAATCAGGATAACAATAAGACTTTGCAAAAGGTCAATACCCTTTTGTGTATTTATGGTATGTGATCTATACAGTTAAATCTGGAACGTATATAACAATTTGACTACAACTAATCTTTCTAGCTGGGAACCTGACATGTTGTAATGTACTGCAACTGATAAAGAATAAAATGAAAATTGCTTGTCAAAAGTTATCAAAATGCCATTGTGAAAAAAGCCTGAGAGAACACAAAAATCTGCAAGAGCATTATAGATTTGTTGCAGACTGTACATATTATGGGATTCCTGCATAATGAGTGTGGTGCTTTTTATTAAGTCAGAGCTAAAAGGTGAACCAGTTACATTGCTCACTCAATCAGATTCCCTTCCCTTTTACAAAATCCAGTGTTCAAATCCCACGTTAATTACAGTTACTTCATTCCAATCTACTTTATCTTTATAACCACATTCTATCCTGTACTTTAAATGATGGAGGACAGGGATGGTGAGATACAACAGAGAGTTGAAAACTATTAGATTGTGCTTTAACCTACAATACAGATCAGTTATGACTCCTTGTAAGACCTGTTGTGATATAACATGGCTCCTTTTCATCATGACTAGGTAAATAAGTACTAGTGAGTAAACTATAATTCAGTTGTGTGTAGTCTAAGTAGGGCTGGTTTGATGTATGACAAAGAGGGTTTTACCTTTGGCTCCCACAGTGAGTTTTTTTGCAAATGGCTTTGTAGGCACCTAACCTTATGTAGAACATTTGCCAGGATTAAGTAACCAAAATAAGATATTTGTGCTCCCATGGATAGCATTTTACTATAAGAATTGAACTTAATGTTATGAATAAGTTTGATTCTAACTACTAGAGGACAGTAGGATGCATTCTCTATCCAGTCCCTTTACATTGGTAATGATGTGTTTCATTCTCTACTGCAGTGCAAATTATTGCCCCAAACCAGTAGTTATTCAGACCCCTCACTTAGGTAAAGATGGGTCCTGATGGATAGAATGTCCTGAATCAACGTGCCCCCCAGTTTAATAAGAGGTACAAAAGTGCATCTGTGGCATAAATCAATGTACTGTAGAACCACCATTATACATTTTCAGGGGACCAGAAAAAAATGATGTAAAATCTAGGAAAATTAAAAATCAGGGAAATGCATGGTGTAAAAAGAGGGAACACTTAGGGGCAAATTTACTATTATTCCCCAAAATTAGTTCGACCAAATTCGATATTCTATTAGCATTCTATCATTGTTTTAGGCTCTTTTATTCGATATTCGATCATTCGACGTTCGAATAAAAATTTATTCGATCAGTCAAATTATTTATTCGTACGATTCGAACGATGGAAGACTTCGATCATACGAATCCTATTCGATCAGGACTTAGCCTCAGAAGCCTATGGGAGTGCTCCCATAGGCTTCTATTGCAATTCGGTTGGTCCAATCTGCCGAAGTAGGCAATCAAATAAACTTAAAAAATTAAATCCTTCGCTGATCGTATGATCGAATATTCGTTCATTCGACTCTATACAAATGTATTCGATCGTCGACCATTCGCTATTCGATGATCGAATATGCCAAAATTTGCATAAACGAATAAATACTACGTTCGAAATTCGAACGAACTTCGATCTATCACGTAAATATAGTACATCGGCCCCTTAAAATCAGGGGATCTACAACAGTAGGTTTCACTGTAGTCATTTTTCTCAAGCATAATACAAATTTAAAGTGTATCATTTCTACTTTCCCCTTCTGTGCAAGCTAATATTTTATATTTATGGTTTATCATGTTTTACTAATTAAAGGTATTCCCATAGCAAAAGCAATTCCAAATAATGGATCCGCACACACTTGTTTCTGCAGTGGGGGAAATCCCTTTTCATTTTATTTAACCACCAATTTCAACGTTTCGGGGGGTGCAACCTCCCTTCATCAGGATAATACCATATTCCCATAGCAAAACCATGGTTACATTTCAGTAACTCTGTACACAAAGTTTAATCAAGGTATAGTATTCCTTTGCAACCAATCAGATATTTCCTTTGGAACATTAGACACATATATACAGATATATAGAATACAAATTCTGAATGGATGGTTCAGGATGATTTGCTCAATCATATCCCAAGTGGTTAAGACACGGGAAAACGGTCTGCAGTGTACAACTGAACACATTTATAATCAGCCCTATAGTGCAACACATAGACAATATTAAAAGAACTGCATGATACAGAAAATATGTATGTAAATGTAGCATTAGCAGAATTAATGGGATCAAATTTGCACTGCAATTGATACACTTTGAATAGAGCCAATGTTATATTTAAATAACTATTTGTGACTTTGGGAAATCACTCTTTTGCTTATATCCTAGCAAACAAATAAAAAAGAAAGCTATACATGACAGGTACTCATACTGAATTAATTCAATGAAGAAACACTAACTGCAATAATTAGCTGCAAATAATAACACATTTATAATAAACAAGAACATCAAGGGCAGAGCATCAAATAAATATTAAGGAAACAGATATTTCAATTTATATATCAATTTCTAATCTATTCCTTTGGGCAGTTCTTTATACATGAATAAGAATGCAATAAAAACATATATGTTTTCTTTTTACTCCTGGAGAACCATTTTTGGCCTTTTTACAGTCTTTTGGAAATGTATCTCTAAGGTCAAATCTATTCACAAATTGTTTGGAATTTAATTCATGAGAATAATGGCATAGGAGAATAAAATTTGTCCAGTTGGCATGCAACTATGCCATGCAGACTTTAAAATATTCTTGGTATCTGTTTTACTCTACTGTCCACATGAAGTTTCCAAAACACATTCATAATCATAGCACTGAGAAATCAGAATCAGTCAAAATATGTATGTACTCGGCCCTGGACACTGTCTATTGTGATGCCTGTGTGGGTCTAAAGAATGAAACACAAGTAATTTAATATAAGGAAACCTATTTTTAAAGAACAAAATAATGGTTAAACCATGGAAAAAATTTTCTTAGCTTTTTCAAATATCAGTTCATTATCAAAAATAACCTACATATTAGATATGAGACATGATTGTAAAAGTCACGTTGGGTCCTTTAAACCTTATTTTTTCAGTAATAACATGGGGGGGATGTTCTGTTATTCATTAAGCAAAACAGGGTGAAATCAACAGCATATAGCAATACAAGCTGCCCAAATGCTTCACTGTACTCCGGTAACATCTTTATTCACTTAATCTGGGATTCAGGAAATTCTCTTGCTAGCCAGTTTTATTGGGCGGTTTAGAGAAAGCTCTTAGTCTCCCAATCAATAACAGATGAGCAGTTCTCTATCACATTTTTGTTCATCCTAAATGCATGTTCTGTAATGCTTCTGTCACTGATTCTATTCTGGCCATTCATAATTTGTGAAATTACTGCAATGATATATGATAATCCATTGATTTTAAATGAAAGACATTCAACCCCACACTTAGAGAAGACTCAACTTTAACCCCATTCCTTTTTTCTTATGTATCACAGAGTTATTATTTTTAAGAAAAAAATTTAATGAAACTGTTCTGACAGTCAGGCTAGATTATCATAGATTATCATATTAATTATACACATGGAAGCCATGAGGATGTGTCATTCCTGATGTTTCTTAGTTGAAAGGATATTCTGAAAAACATAATAATAGGATATAATAATGCAATGGCCTTTTCCTCAAATACTAAATGAACACAATTGTATGATTTGTTTCCTGCTCTTACTTCTGTAAATCTATCATACATAAAACAGTGTTGTATGCAAGAAATGGACATCTGTCCCCCTGTTTAAGGGGCATCCCAGTGGGGCAGTTTCTTTGCCTAAGGTGTATATGCTCCACATAGGATGCCTTCCATCAAAAAGCTTTGGGATAGATTTATTGAGAGCGGATATAGGAGAGAGCATAATAAATCTGCCCATGACAAAACTGTGGTTTGTAATAATTCCTATTTGCTGAGACATAAAGATTCTATACACCCCTCTTTAGGCCAGGAGGGTAGAGAATGTTGGATTATACCAAGTTATGGATTTGTTTAACATATCATAAATGTTTGCAGATTTTGGTGACTCCTGTTGCTTGACCCCCCACTTTAAAAAAGGAGGAGTGAAATGTAGTCTCTTAGGTTTTTTGCAGTGTAAAAGACTCCAGAGCATGATAAATTTTCTTGGGTCAGGTACAAGGCCACATACATGGGTTGGTTTCTAAATCATTAATAAATCGATATTTTTAAAGGAAAGGTGATGTGGTAAGAGATTGTCTGGAAAGTATTGTGGATATATCAGTTGAAAATTCTAGAAGCATGTAGAATGAATAGGGAATGGGTGGTATCCTGTTATTGGTAACACACCTATGACTCCTGGGAACTTATAATGCTTGATGTTTTGTGACATTCTATAGTGGGTTAGTGTATTCATACGGGTGACCTAATATGGCATGGCTTTGCTATGATTTTTTATTTTTTCTATGTTTTTTAAAGAGCTGGGTCCTGTTGAGCATTTGAAGTTCATATAGGAATTGTGGGACTAAATTAAATCATCTGAGGAAGTAGCTGGGTGCCACAAAACATGTAATTAGTTATAGTTCTATAACATAGCCTTAGCTTTCTGGGCATTCTATGTTTTTAACTGATAGAATCAAAGTGATCTCAGTATCACTAGTGCTATGTATTTTTGAAATACCATTGCAAATAAATTGCGATTAAAATTTGTTCTTAAAACTCATGAAAGCGTGGAAAAATTTATAAAGCTGCCAACATTTGGCAAAAGCCATTGATGTTAATGGATGTTTTTTGCCACATTTTTTATCATGGATGTTTATCATCACATTTTTATCATTGGAATCAATTAACTATTTATTGTTGCTGTGTTCTTTTTTGTAGTCAATAGGTGTTTTTTTATAGTTTGTTTTTTTTTCACAAAAAATCTTGGCGATCACTAAATGCAGAAATTTGTTTCAAATCCTTGCCTGCTGAAAGTTCCACTCATCAAAACCATACCATCCAACCATCCAATCAGACCTGGATTTTGAATGTCCCATAAAATATGGGGAGTAGACTACTGAAAAAAGTACATGATCTACATATAGGGGCAAATTTACTATTATTCACTAATTCACTGAAATCCTACGATCGCAAAACAGCCGAGTCTTGTCCTGTAGAGTTTGCCCTCCTATGCTGTTTATGGAGCAGTTGTTTTGTCTCCCCAATGTATAGATCAGTGCACTCATCGCTACACTGGACTGTGTATACCACATTACTTTGTTTTCCCTTAGGAGTTGGATCCTTTGGGTGTACCAGTTTTTGTCTCAGTGTGTTGCTAGGTTTGAAAAACACCTGAAAGGTGTAATAAAACGCACCGTACCGGTGCGGCGGGGACGCCCGCCGCGCCGCCAACGGCAGGGACGCCTGCCGCGATCCTCCTCTGCCAGCTCCTATGCGCGCGCGCGCACTTCCGGGTTACATTTAAAGGCGCAGGCGCGCTGACGTATGACGTCAGCGCGCATTGGCGCGAAATTTGAATTCCTTAAAAGGCCGGTTCAGCTTTATGCTCATTGCCCGTGATAGGTTTTGTTCCTGGTGCCTTGTACTTGTGCTGTAAAGCTTCTGATCTGTTTGATACCTGTGTTTGACCCTGCCTGGCTGTTTTTGACTACTCTGATCTCTGGAACCTGACCCTTGCCTGAAACCAACCTTGAATTTGCTTAACCCTCCTGATTGACATTCTGGTTTTGACCCCTGCCTGTTATTGACTCCGATTCTGCCTTCTCCCATCTGATTGATTACCCGGTTTTGACCCCTGCCTGTTATTGACTCCGATTCTGCCTTCTCCCATCTGATTGATCACCCGGTTTTGACCCCTTGCCTGCCTGACGACTCCTAGTTATCCGCCTGCCACGACCCTGCCAGTTTGACCACGAATCTGCCTACTCCTATCTGTACCGTGACCATCGGCCTTAAAAAACACTATCTACAGTTGTGCCCCATTGCTAGCCAGAACTCCTGCTCTGCACCTCTCGTATAAGTCCAGGTGGCATCTGAGTAAGCTGAGGGCTCCTCCCGAAGCCAAAGGCGGTCACATTACTGGTGAAGCACGAGCCGAGACCAGGGTGCTTGGCACTTGTTCTGGTATTGGGTGCCGACCGTGACAAAAGGTTTTTCTACAAATAAAAGACAAGGGACACTCTTTTGAAGATAAAGAAGGCCGCTGGTTTGAAAGAGGTGTGAAAGAGGCGATTTATTCAGTTGAACTGAAGAAGCTGCTCGGATGAGCAGTGAAACGTCTTCATTAAAATATCTCAGCAAGTCCAGTTGCTTTGAGTTACTTTTGATATATATACCATGACCTGGATGAATGAGAATCTTCATAGATTTTATGATGTGATATATTGGGGAAGGGTCTGATGAATTGAGGTTTTGATGTATTTGATTTTTCTTTGATTAACTTACTTGTGATTAAAATAATTGGCGTATTGTATTAACTCTATTAATAGTGTCCTAATGAGTTGTTTAAAGGAGAGCTAAAGCCTAAAAATGAATATGGCTAAAAATGACATATTTTATTTACTGAACTTATTGCACCAGCCTAAATTTTTAGCATCTCAATACCAGCAATGATCAAGGACTTCAGACTTGCCATAGGGGGTCACCATCTTGGAAATTCTCTGTGACACTCACATGCTCAGTGGGCTCCGAGCAGCTGTCGAGGAGCTAAACTTAGGGGTTGTCACTAATTATCCAGCAGAAAATGAGGTTGGTCTGTAATTTAAGATGATGCTACAGGGTTGATTATTAAATCCTGATTCTAGCTGCTATGGTTTCTGTGCTGTCATATAGTAATTATCTGCATTAATGACTAATCAGCCTTATATTGTGACATTTCTATTCTATGTGTACTTTATATTGTGAGTGGGACCCTAAACTCAGTAAGTGACAGCAGCACAGAGCAGCGAATCAGCAGAAAAGAATATGGAGAGCTAGTGGGCATCTTTGGAGACACAGATCTTTACTACTAAACAGCTGTGGTTGCCTTGGGCTGGTACAGAAGCACAAAACATAATGTACAACATTTCTACCCTGCTTCTTTATATAAGCTTTACTTTTCCTTTGGAATTGACCAGAGTGTACAAATGAAGCTCTTTTTCTACTCTTTTCCTGATAGTTGAATTAATTAAGCCCTACACACTATTGGGAATTAGAGTCATTTGAATGTCATGCAGGCTTGTATATAAGAATTAATTTCTGCCACAATTGGTGACAAAATTTTACTCCCTGCACAGACACAAGCATTAAAAACACATAGGAGACCATACAGTGTAACTTTTGTTCTCCCTAAATAGGGAAACAAAAATGTTAAACCGCTAAAACCCTTGGCTCTATTTTGCTAAAAATTGATATAAGAAACAGATGAGCTATTGAAGTAAGGTAAATATTTTACACACTGTCATTGTCACAAATTATTTCAGATGTGTTTGTTCCACTCACATGCTATTTATGGATATGCACAAAATAATTATCTCGAGTCTCTCTTTCATGCTCTACAGATTTCGTTTTACTAAAAACATTAACATGCACAACTAAAACTATCACAGGGCAAAATAATGATCTTAATCTCAAATATTTTTTAAACATGTCAAATGGCACCTAAGCTCATTTGATCCCAGTTTATCCCCGTTTACTGCATACTTTAGATTCTCATTAATCTGTTTATTGTACTGGGTCCCATATGTCCAGGAATACCTTGTATTATGTCTTGTGTATCTACGTTAGGTTTAACTTTTCTCCGATAACTAAATTATGTGAATCCAGGAACTACATGCATAGCACATTTTTGACTATTGTAAGAGTATGCTAGGTCTGTTGCTTGGAAGTAAGAGTACACTGCAGTTATATAAAAAGGGCATGAGACAGGGAATGGGTGTTCTAGGTGGGTGCTAGGTGCTAAGTATGGATGGTTTATGTTCCATTTGGCAAATTTGGTTTTGTGAACAAGAAAATATGTTAAGATTCTATTTATCAACATTGTTTATATATTTTGTTAAAAAACAACTTCCTTCCTACAACCTATTGTATCTACCTGTACAACTGCTTCTTGGATAGAATTCACTTTTTTCCTTTCAGTTGTTTTCAGAGAGTTCACCAGAAATAAACATTTTAAAAATGACTTTCTATTATATTATAACAATCTGTTTACCTCGGATCCCAAAGGAAGGTAGCTGATCCAGGAGAACTGATGGTAACAGGAACCTCTCTACGGCTCCGGTATTCACCGATGCCCTTTTGGGGCCCCGGGCTTTCTGCTACGGAGGTGGTAGAGAAGTCAGGTGAGTTACCAGGAGCGAGGTATCAAGGAATCAGGCAAGGCGTAGTCAAGTGCAGGCAAAGGTCGGTTCCAGAAGACGGGTTACAGAGAAGCGAAGTACCAAGGGGTCAGGCTAAGGTGTAGTCAAATAGTCTGTTTCAGGCAGAGAAGGTTCGGAAGTCAAGAAAACAGGCAGAGGGTGAAAACTAGGAAACTCGGACAAACAGGGCTTTAGCAGGAACAGTAGGCACTGAAGCCAGCTTGGGCAAAGTGAGGAGGAAGATATTTAAGGGAACAGGAACCAACCAGGAGCAGGCTGAGGAAGACAGACACATCAGGGACCAATAGGAAGCTAGGCGCCCAAATTAGAGGTCATTGCACCTAAGTGTTTTGGTGCGAGCGTCCAATTTGACGTGCGTGGGCATTTCGACGCCGGCGCCTAAGTTGATGTGCACCTGCGCTTATGCGCTCAAAACCAGTGGCGGGTGTTACATATATATTTTTTCACTGTTGTTCTAATACTGAAGTTTAAAATTTCACTCTGGGAAGGGAGTCACCGACTGTGACAGCTGTTCTAAATGATGCATTAGTTGATTCATTTCTTAGGACACATAGGAAATGTTTAATGCTATTATGTTAGCGTTAAAAATGGTAGGGTCAACATTGTTTTAGCATTTTCAGAAGTATCAAAATGCTGTTCATGCCACTAGAATAATGCATAAAAAAGATTTGTTGGGGAAAGAAATGACAGAACAAGTAAATGAAAATATTTCTTAAGTCTAAAAAACGTACTGCTTTCTCATTTTGTTCTTCATCTTTTATCAGGTTGTTGCCAACTCATTTTACAGCAGAATGGAAACTAGGCATCTGAGAGACAGTTTCACTAAAGTCTGTGCTTTTCACATCCTTGGTCAGCTGAAGCCAGCAACGACTTGTGCATTGGGAAATGTATGTGAAAGCTTCCCAGAAAATTCAGACAAATGTCTTTTGGTTCATACAGGATGGCCATTGCATTCATGTGGTCCAAATACTTTGCATTGCAGTTTCTGTCCTTCAAGGATATTTTTCCAGATGATTCCCAGAAAAGACAGACAAAAGACACACATTTTTCAATGAATCTCTTGTATCTGCATTTAATAGGATACAGATAGCCTCAAATCTATTCTTTAACCCACGTTGTTCTATTAAGGACTAGAAAAGAGAATGAATAAGGATATCCGTTGATGCGAGAGGGTTAATAATTGTACTAAAGTTATATTACTTTATTGATATTATTGCGGTTTAAGATTTATTTGCTATCCCCTTGTGCTCATCATATTTCCCCTGTTAACCATTATCCCTTTTTATTCTAGAAATCTCATTTTTAACAGCCTAACATACATTTACAAATACGCCCTTGGTGATTTTCAGACATGGAATTTATGAAGAATGCCCCTTGGAGCTGGCTTTAAAATATTTATCATTTCCAGTTTAAGGCAATGATTTATATGCATGAATTCTGATCCTATAGCATACCCACACAGTTCAGAGTATAGAATATCATTTTTATTCTCTTATTCCCACTACTTCACCTTTACAATAGTGTTCATAGTTCAGTACCTTTAATTAACTAGAACTATGGTTCTGTGATGTCTATGAAAAGAACATAATCAGTGTTTATTAGTAATTAATCACATTGATTCTCAGAGCTGTGCTAAGTAGTAGTATTGGTACCCAAAGCCAGCCTTTCATATGCCCACTCACATGCGCCAAAACAATCACTGCTCAGAATTGTTCCACCCTCATACTGAACCCTACCACTAATTTTGGGTCTGTTGATTCCTAGGCCAACAACTGACCACATACATCAAGATCCACTGATTTGTTCAGCTCCCCAAAGAAGAAAATTTGCGAAATGGCAAAAAAATTACCAAACACATTGAAGTCAATGGGCTTTTTTTTGCACAACAATATCAAACTGAAGCATTTTTTTATACTATCCATTAAACTTTATCATCATAGTTCTCTGGTTTGGCATTTCAGCAGCTATCTGGTTCCATGGTTCCATGGGTTGGAATGAATGACTGGAAGATGAATAGGAGAAAATTTTATTGAAAGATGTAGAAGAAGAAAAAGCTATAAAAATTTAAAATTAGCAACGAATCAGGCATTCTAGAACATGGTAAAAAAAAGGTGAACTACCCCCGCAAGAAAGTGCTGTCCTTTTTAGTGAATTGCAATTACCAAATATCAATGCATCTGAAAGAAGTCTGAAAAGTCAAATGAAAGCATTAAGATGGAATTCTTTAACACATCAGATTATGCCCAGTTGTGCCATGACCCAATTCACACATTTTATCAGAGAAAACGGTATTAGTATTTTTTGGGCAATTTAAATATATTGTCATATATATATATATAGATATATAGATAGATAAACAATGCGTGTTTTCTTTTCTTTTTATTAGTAGCTTAATGCACAAAATGTCCTTAATATTGTGAATAAACTACCCCCTCTTGTAAAATATACATTCTAATTTTTTTTTTACATGTCATGGAACTCCAAGGGTGACTTCTAATATCTTTATAATTTAAAAAATTATAGATTAACCCTTTAACTGCTAGTGAAGTAGAATCTATCAATTGCTAGGTGACATTAATTATAATTCAGTTGTATTCTATGAGAATAGATCCCTAGGCAATGTGTGATTCCTATCATGGCTTCACAATATCCCACCAGCACTTAAAGTGTTAAAAGTCAACCATAACTTGATCAATTTTTATACACCTGGCTGATCATTTTTATAGAAATTAAAAATACCCCCCAAAGTGAGTGATTATACTGTTTCTAAATAAGTATTGTAAAGCACGGGCACAGAGGAATTTTCACAGTCTGACAGATTTACTATATTTATATAATGAGACGATGTGATCACCATTCTTGTTTTCATAGATTATCATAAAGCTCCTTAAAACCTTTTATATGGTTCAGCAATAGTCTACAAAGGTTTCCTGGATTCTCTGGATCTCAATAAGATGTGAGCTCACGTAACAGTGAAATATGGTAACAATACAGACTACATAAATGTAAAGCACACAAGTAAGTACCACATATGAGTGAGATACGAAGGTACAGGGGGGCAGTGCTCACACTCAATCAACCTTCAGCTGTCTGTTCCCAGATTGGTGGTCTAGGGTGTTTTAACATGTCTTCTAGTAAAGCACTTTTGCTAGAAGACTATTGTTTTTCAGACCTTCCATCTGCATATATTTGATATATTCCTTCTCCTGGTTTCTTGTTTTTATTCTCTCCACTTCATTTCTGGGCCCACAGTGTTTTTTCCCAGTGTCCCACCACCAGCCCAGTCCAACCCTGCCCCTACTGACCCATGTGCCATCATTTCCTGCTTTCCTCTATATATATTTTTTTATAACTCTTTATTTATGATAATTATTTGCTTATATCAACAAATGAATAAAACCATAAAGATACTGTACGTAAAAACAAAAAGTACAGAAATAATATAATCAAGATAAAATGAAATGAAATTAGGTCAGTGCTAAGTTTGATCACAGTTACATTATGGACATTATCATTTCTATGACAGTTTAACGAGAAACGTTTCCCATGGTGACCATATGGACGTATGGAGATCAAGTTTGTCCTCCAAGAGGGCTGATAAATAGTGCATGGATTGAATACATTTAAGTCTATTGATAACATGTGAGACAGGAAAAGAGGGAGCCAACCAATGTAGGGCTATGACCCAATGCGTAGCTGCCAGCATTTGGGATACAAGTCTGCATGGGTGTGGAGCTGGTTTAGGTTAGGGTAAGTACAGTAGTGCTGACTCCATGGATGGTTCAATAATCACCCCTATTATCAGAGAAGCAATTTTGTATACTTCGTTCCATAATGCTGATACAATGGGGCAGCGACACCAGGCATTCCCCTTTATATTTTAAATGCAATCCCAACCCCGAAGGGCTACTCATTTACATGATCTGCTTCATCTTCTGCATTAGCATGCTGCATGGCTACACTGTTCCTATCTATGTGAAATAAACCCTTTGAACTGTGTCTGATACTGTCCTGTTGCAGAGGCACATATATACTTACTATACTAACAGAAAGATCAGTTATCCAGAAAACCCCAGGTTCCAAGCATTCTGGATAGCAGGAAGAGTCTTTATTGGAGTATCGGGTAGCAGCTAGGAACAGTATGATACAGACTTTTTAACTGATATAGTGCCTATATGGAATGCTGTGTTGTGTGGGGATACTACCATTAAAGACCTGCTGTATCATATTAATACACCCCTTGCCTTGTACAGCAAACAATCAGATGGGAGCCTTCCCTCTGTCTGTCTAAGAGCATTGTGTTTGGAAGAAATTGGCAACATGGTAGACATTTTTTGTATAACATTTTGTGGCACAGTGGCAATGAGCTTCTCTAACAAGGTACTGCAATGTTCATCCTATTGTCTGCTGATACCACATTAACTGCAATGTCATTTCTCTTCCCATTTTGGTTTTGGTAAACAGAAATATGCCAGTTTTGCTCATCAATATTCATAAATTGCTTTTTAACAGACACCCTGTTAATGAGCATTAACCCCACTTTTCACCCTAAATAGTGGATTTGGCTCCCTGTGTACTGCATGCCTCATAATTTAAGAACCTCTTATTTTGAGCTGCTTTGGGACATAGGTAATTTTGTCCCCCATTGGTTTTGGTAAACCGAAATGGGCCTGTTTTGCTCATCACTATTTATAAAATGATTTTTAAGACACCCTGCTACTGAGCATTAATTCCACATTTTACCCTAATGTGTCTGTTTGGCTCCCTAATTACTGAATGCATTATAATATGGGAACCTCTTATTTCGAGCTTATGTAGGAACACAGGTAAAGATTGCCTTCATCCTAGTAACCAGTAGCAATCAGATAGTTGGTTTTATTGTTTAATTAAGAACACCTTCTTTTTGCTTGCATGGGTTGCTTGGTTATGTTGCTTAATAAACCTGCTTGAGAAAGCATGCAAACCAGCATTCATTAATGACAGCCACATTTATAAGCAGATATTGCCTCTTATTGCCACTGAGAGGCAACTGGGGAACATATCCACATGGAGTGAAATGCAAGATGCCCAAATAGTGAGCCTGGGCACAGGTCGAGCGGAACGGGCCCATGACTAAGGAGAGAGTAGAGTAAATGGTAAAAGGGAGGGGGTGTTTGTGTTAGGGGAGTTACAGTAGGAGGAAAGAAGGAGAAAGGGGCAGGCCTTAGCTTTTAAATAAGGGGTGAAAAAGCGGGAAGGCACATTACCTCGGAGGACGCAGGGGTAACAACGTCATGGCACAAGCAGTTCTGGAAGGGCTCAGGTTGGCGCTGACGGGCCAAGATGGAGAGCGCATCAGGAGGGAACTCGTGAGCATGCTGGAGACAGCGCAGAGGACGAATGCGGCAGCAGGAGAGTCCGGAGTGGAGCAGAGCAGGCCTCAACGCAGGGCCAGGCCACCCGAGCGGCTGAGTCCAGACGGAGTGAGCAGGAGGAGGAGAAGGAGCCCATCGCCAGCGGGAGGTAGAGCGGGGCGGAACGTCGCGGACGGGAGAACAAGTCGGAGCGCACCGGCACGCTCAGTCAGGCAAGTGAGGGGCAGGGGAACAGGGCCCCAGGCGGGGAGGAACGAGCAGGGGGAAGTGCGCCGCGGCGCAGAGAGGCGCACGTCAGTGCGCAACACGAGCATAAGGACATCTGCAGCCCCGAGCCCCGGTGCTTTAGGGAAGGCACCGGCAGGCTCTGGGGGCGGGGCTAAGGCGCAGAAAGGGCCCAGCAAGAAGGGAACAGCGGCAGGGCAACAGAAAAAGGGGCCCAGCAAGGAGCAGCAGGCCTCAGGCAGCACTACAAGGAGAGAGGTGGGAGCAGATGATGAGGAGAGGGAGGAAAGGAACGCAGAGGAGAGAGAGGCAGCTGGGCCCGGGGCAGCAGCTACACCAGGAGGAGAGGTCGAATTAAGGGGAAGTGAAGAGGAGGAGGAGGGAGGAGGGAGCAACAGTGGGGATGCCAGGAGCAGCGGGAGACAGCAAACAAGTTCAACGGATCTTGGAGGGAACCCCCCAGCCAGGGGAGAACGGGGCAGGAGCAGGTCCACTTCGGTCCGGGAGTCGGGGAGGGGTGCCTCATGTACCAGAAGGAGGTCGGGTGAGCGGTGGAGGAGAGGGTCACGCGGGCACACTAGGTCCAGGAGCAGGGCACGCAGCAGTTCAAGGGACGGGAGATGCCAAGATGCCAGCGGATACAGACAGGGACACAGGCGGGAGTATGGAGAGGAAGGGCGGTCACAGAGACAGGGACGTACCATGTCTTCCTATCGCTTATCTCCTCCCAGGTCACCAGGTCAACGGGTGGGTAGCCCGGAAAGGAGACGGTTGACTCGGGAATCACGGTCCAGGAGTCGGTGCCACGGGCAGAGCCAGAGACAGGAGGTGAGAGAGGTCGGTACAAGGGGAGTGACGGCCCCACAGGATACAACGACGAATGGG
>CM044443.1:96692155-96717732 GCA_024363595.1 Xenopus borealis
CAATTGTGTGGAGTGTATTTGGGGAGTTCGTGGGTATTGTATCGGAATCGAATCATACTCATAGTCATGACTTTGAGTGATTAGTTCTAAAGTGACACAACTACAAAATAGTGTTCCACATAAAAAACATTTATCTAAGAGCTGCTTTTGTTTACAGCCTGGCATGTAAGCACTAATGTCTTTCAATACTCTAAATGCCCCACTCGATCAGACTTCATCCGTATTTTTAGAGGCTGTCAGAGGTTGAGTAGGGGCTGCACTATAAACACAATTTGCTATCTACAGGTGACTATTCTTTGTCTAACCTTTTCTGTTATTGAAAAGGTGTCAGCCAGACGCCAGGTGGAGAAACTGATATAATTTATTAGTTATGGACACGACTACTTGTGCCGTTCCCAAAAGGGGTTGATTACGGTTTCCCAGAGGAAGCTGCCTGTTTTCAGATGGCAATGTGACAGTTTTTATACAGAGCAGCATAACGTGTCTAAGCAAAGCTGTCAGCCCTGGAGACAAATGAAGTGAACAAGAGGGCCCATTACTTCATTCACACCTCAACAGGCAAACAATAAAACATTTACACACAAGAGTGATTTAGTGTGGAAAAATGATTTCCCCCCACAATTTGCATGTCAGCCTGTGAAAAGTTTTTAAAAAACCTTTTTGCACATATTCGTTTGCTCTGTAGTCAATGCGGCCCCTTCACGTTAGGACAACATTCACAGCAGAGCATTTAAAGTGGAACTATCCAAATAATAGTTGTCTTTTATTTTTAATTTATATGTGATGCATATTTACAGTGCTGTAGTATAATGTTGCAGGACATGCATAGACATTGGTATTTTGACAATTATTTTTATCAGTTTTATCCACTTAACATTAATTGATAATGTGAGGCTGCGCAATGCCTACTGGTTCATGGTGTAATAACAAAACAGTACTTGAATTGTTCTTGTCCCAAACAGAGATTTAACTAATCCTCAATGGAAGAAAAACCAGCCTTAATTTAATGTTTACATGATTTTCCCATTTTCCCATACCTGTATAGACAAATACAAGCGGTCCTCTGCACTCAACCAATTATCAATATATTTAAGACATTAAGACATTTTCTGCATACAGCTACTAAATAAATGATTCATTAAGAATTCTATTGCTTCATTTTACAAAGGGACTAAGTTTTACCTGCAACTTACAGTACTTGCTGCTTTCAAGTAAAACTCCCAAACTCGGTTGCCCTTTTATTAGACACCAGTGGGATCACCTGACTATAGCCATGAATAGTGATGGGCAAATCTCCCGAGAAAAATTAGCGAAACGAGTCTCGGCACGCTTTTGACGCGCGTCGCATCAACTTTGGCGCATGTCGCGTTGTTTTTGGCGCGTCGCGTCAAAAACGACGCGCGACTCGTTTTTCAGGCAGAATTTCGCCAAGCGAAATTTCGCTGCCAATTCGCGAATTTATTCGGCAGCTCCGAATCGTGGGAATTCGCCGCGAATTCGCCCATCACTAGCCATGAATCATATATGCAATTTGAGAGTAGGACTGTCCAGGGGTTGCACAATTTTTTCCAAAGAGGGAAAAAAGTTAGGGGGGGAATTGCCTAGAACATTAGAACCCTTCATTGTATTACCCTTCTCTTGTTATTTAAGATCCATTCATCACCTATGTTCTGACCTACAATATTAATAGTTATTTATTTTATTTTATTTGCTTTAAGACTATAATCTATGAAATCTCAGTGTTATTTTTAACTTTAGGGAACTGACCCACTGTCATATATATGTCATTGTAAAATTCTACAGGGATCTTTAGTGTCTTAATGCTTCAAGTCATTCATGTTTAAGTTATTCCACAGACTAATTGGCATATGTTGCATTTCAATGAGTTGTTGGAAAAGATATAGGCCTTTAACCCTTTCCTTTTAGGCTACAACATTTTTTGTTTACTCTTGACTTATAAATCACAAAAAAATAACAGTGTGTGTGAGAAGAAATAGTGCCTTGGCTGGAGAGAAATGGAGAGATAAATATTAAGACTGAGGGAGCATGTCCAAAGATTTACAAGTCAGAGTTGAACTTGAGGGCACCCTAAGATATTTTTCAGATAGTTCTGGATTATGTTTGCAAAGTAGCAGATATTTATGCACACAAAAAGAAGACTAATACAATCTCTTGTATGAATAATAATTATTAGTCATCTATGGGATAGACAGGGGATTAGAGGGGAGGCTACCAATAGATGAATTTCTGTGGCAGAGTTTATAACTATATATGTGGCAAGCTGGTCTTTTCTGGGAGGCTTAGCCTCCCTACACCTTCATTAATCCCCACCTGTGGTGGTATGACTAATGCAGAACTGCCAAGATACAAACCGGTATTCTATGACTTCAGTTATTGTAATTATTTCACATTTTCATATCCTATGTCACAGTTATGGAATATGACGTAGGCATGGAAGCCTAGGAACAAATTGTGGGTGGTTTGGACTGTTTAGTTAAGTTAGACTGCCCTCAGAACTAGTGGCGAATTCCTGCGATTCGCAGATGGCGAAACGCCAGCGAAAATTCGGCTGCCGAAAATTCGCTGGCGTCAAAAAAAAAAAGCGAGCGAAAACGATGCGCACGTCAAAAACGACGCAACATGTTTTTGCCGCAACTCATTTCGTAAATTTTTTCGCTGATTGGCAAATTTCGCTGGAAAGTTGCAAATTTTCCGGCAAAGCAAAACGGGATAGATTCGCCCATAACTACTCAGAACCCATGTTATGCAGAAAGCTGACCAGCAAGTTAACTAGAGACTGGAACTTGAATAGCTTACATTTGTATGCTAAAGAATAAGATGTACAAGCAACCTTATGGGGGGAATTCACAAAAGTGTCGCGAAGGAAAAAATGTCTTTAAAATGTCGTAGCAACAGACGACAAATTCACAGAGCGTTTCCCACGCCAATTTTCCGACATATAGGACACTTTTGAAACAGTGTAGTGAAAAGTGGGCGTGGTTTTTTTGGCCACATTTTTATGAATTACTCCTAAACTCCTTTTTTTTGCCGACAGTTTTTCCGACACATTAGGCTCTCCAAAATGAAAATGTCAAATTGTCTTTTAAAATGTCTTTTAAAATGTCTTGTAAAATGACTTTAAAATGTCTTGTAAAATGTCGTCTGTACGATGAAAAGATATACGACATTTTAGAAAATTGTCGGACTTACGAGACATTCAGAGATGGTAACATCTGCCTTTGTGAATTTGCCATTTGTACGACACTTTACAAATTTGTCGACCGCCACTTCTGGGTTACTTATTTTACCGACACTTTTGTGAATTCCCCCCCCCATGTGTCCTATTGTGACTACTGAAGATAAAAATACAGATACAGACAGATCATTGCATATACTCTCAGACCTAACTTTAGCCATCGTGAGCCTGTTTTCTGGAGATCCCTCTATGTTTAGAGCTGTATTGTACCTAAATGTCATCTTAATTATGTCTCATTTACTATGCTTAGTTTATAGAAATATATCTTTGAATGTTTTCATACATCCAGGTCATGGTATATTTAATATACAGTAGGTAAATCTAGAGCAACTTGTTTTGCTGAGCAATGATTGAAGATGTTCCAATACTCATCTGAGCAGCTTCTTCAGTTCCAATTAGTCATGGGAAGTCCTTGGCATATAAACTCTTCCAATAATCCAATCATACTGGGGCATTGTAACTATTCAGAGAAGTGACAATTGAAACTCACAGAGGTTGTGAATTCTGTGTGGTTAGTATGATATAATGATTACTCAGCAAGTCCAGTTGCTCTAGATTTACTTCTACTAAATTCTACAGGAAAAGGTTTAGCAGGTCTAATTCCGTTACAGGTGTTATTGAGTACAATGCAGTGAAAAAGTTGCCATCTGGAGCAGAATTAATTTTGCTACATGACTAAATCCATTATGGTGTAGCTACCTACCAACTACCATTTATTACTCATGTGACGTAACTAGTGGGAAACATATGTTTTCTAAACACCATGGTGTACTACTTGTCAGCTTTAATCAAGAGCGTTAAAGAGTTTCTTTGCCGCTAACATTGAATACAATCTCAGGTAGTTATTGGCTTTATTTTTACAGCTGTATAGCTGTGGATTCTATCAATCAGTGCTGCTGAAAAGATTCAGAACTTAGGCGAATAAAATATGGAAAGGAATATGGTAACCTGACAAGTTCTGCTAAAAATATTTACTACATTGAATTGATAGCAAATTGACCACCAGTTACACAATCAGCAAATCTGTCAAAATGCAGTATGGGTGCTTAGTAAAAGCAAGTTTTAGAAATGAGCTGCTGGGTGAGAAATCAGTCAGCCAAAAGTTGATTTATTATGCAATTTTCTTTATCCCACTTTCTACTTCTATGCCACACAATCTAGAGCAGAAAGATAGTACCAATATGCTACAGGTATGTGATTATTTCTTGCCCATTTGTACAACATCCATCAAACCAGACAATTCAACATAACCAAAATGTACTAGAAGACTTAAATCTTCATAACAACTCAAACATATACATAGAGCGGTCACAGTGGTCAGTGCCAAGCTTCTGGCAGACAAAAAGTGATAATTCCATTACATTTCCAGGATAAAACCCTAAAAAGGAATGTTATTGCAGTACATATCCTGCTATGGATGTCAGCTTTGATTATTTCTTACCATAAATGTTTATTGAATTTTTCAAAATGATCAAAATCTAGCAGGCAGCTGACATTGCTTTCCAAGTGTACAGTGAGGTTTAAGAGAAGCTGATAAGCTGTACATGAAACACCGATGCTATACAGGAAAAAGAAATTATAAAATAGATGGTGAACAAAGTAGGAGAATGTGTTACATTTTTTTTACTGGACCACAAAGCAATTCAAATGTTTTTTTTTTGGTTTAACCATTAGCTGACAAAATAAAATTCTTATATGTGTGCCAAATTTCCCCTCATAAAATACCTGTCTAGGGCCAGTCTCCAAACGCATGTTGTTGATGCTGCAGAAGATAGAGAACGCTACGAGTGCATGTGTCATAGTAGGATTAACAGTGATCTCTCCATAAAGGATATTTGATCAGGTGGGTTTGTAACTCTATCAGGCTTTTCATCACTCACTGATCCTATTGCTAATGGAACTGGCAAAATAGCAAGTAAGATCAAAATCACGCTAAAGATAACTCCTATGTGCATGCTGTGAGGTTAATTCAATGCTGTTACCCTGGCTAAAAAAAACTATGCAAAAGGCATTCAACATATTGATTAGCATTTGTTCATGTGAATTATATATAAACAACATTTTGTATTACAGGTATTGGATCTGTTATCTGGAAGCTCGTTATCCAGAAATGGCCACCTTCCATAGACTCCATTTATCCAAACAATCCAATTTTTTAAAAAAAATTATCTACTTTTTCTCTGTACTAATAAAACACTACTTGTACTTGATCCAAAGTAAGATATAATTAAACCTTATTGGGAGCAGAACCGGCCTATTGGGTTTATTTATTGTTTACATGATTTTCTAGTAGACTTAAGGTATGAAAATCCATATATATAAGACTTACCTTAAGACTACTAGAAAACCATGTAAACACTACCTGATTTTGCTTCCAATAAGGATTAATTATATCTTAGTTTGGATCAAGTACAAGGTAATGTTTTATTATTACAGAGAAAAGGGAAATCCTTTTTAAAAATTTGGATTATTTGATTATAATGGGGTCAATGGGAGATGGCCTTTCTGTAATTCAGAACTTTCTGCATAATGGGGTTCCGAATAACGTATCCCATACCTGTATCACAAAAAGTTTCATCATTAGTTGTTTTATACCTTTAAATGTGTATTTAAAAGTGTTTGAACTCATAAGGCCTCAGTTTACTGTAAAGAATCTTTGAAGATCATATATAATGAATTACATTAAAATAGCCAAGCTCTGATTTAATAAATATTAATGTTTGGAAAACATAGTGGCTAAATAAAAACAGAAAACATTTCCAAGGGATGCTTCCTCTGTAATCCTATAAAATATTTTTGCTTTCTTCATTCTTTTACATCTCTAGATCTGGATTTACTTATTAGCCCATATATTAAATAGGGTAATTTTGGAACCTAGCAATCAGATTGCTGAAAATGCAAACTGGAGAGCTGCTGAATAAAAATCTAAATAACTAAACAACAACAACAAATAATAGAACTTTAAAATCAGTTGCAGATTGTCTCAGAATATCACTCCCTACATCATACTTGTTAATTTAAAGCTTTCTTGTTAGCTGGTTTCTTTTTAAATAGGGCTATATATATATATATATACATGGAGAAGAGGTTAAGAGGGAGATTCACTAAAACGCGAAGCGTCTAATGCTAGCACTAATTTGCCAGCGTGACGTCGATTCGTAACTTCGCAAATTCACTAACACCGACTCTGCCGAATTTTCGCTAGCGAAGTAGAAAGACTTGCGCAACTTTGCACCCTTTGCCAGGCGAAGGATCGTAATTACGCAAATTCACTAAGACAATTTTACTGAACGTTACCACTTACGCTAGACGTTACTTCGCCAGGTCAAACCTGGCGAAGTTCAATACAATAGATAGGAGTTTGAAAAACAAAGTTGGAATTTTTTCTAAGTCCCAAAAAAACACTGGCCTGTTTTACCTTTTGTAGGGTGATAGTCTGAAAAAGAGCGACATTTTTTGGGGGGGTTACCCTCCTTCCCCCCTACATTTCCTAACATATGGCAACTCAACTATACAGGGGGCACATGTAGGGCAATAGGACAACTTATTTTTTTTTATTAAAGGTTTCCTGGGCTTGTGTAGTGGAATGTAGTGGCTGTAACATATACTTCTATTATACTTTGAAAATCATGCCGTATGCAAATGTAGGCATCACTAGTGTAAATGCGCTTTGCCTGGCGAAGTTACACTAGTGCAACTACGCTACCGTTCACCGACCTTAGCGTAACTTTGCACTTTAGTGAATTTGCGCTTGCGAAAATTCGCCTGGCGAAGTGCGGCGAACGTTAGTGAAGGCAACGCTAGCGAATCTTTGTGAATTTCCCCCTAAATGTTAGGCAGAAACCTCATCATCAGTGCTTCAGTGCTTACCTGCTGTTATATGGGTCTCTTGCAGGTTGACCCATTAGGTGGCGACATTTCCCTGTTCACATCTCCTTCCAGCTATAGCACCAGCTTTACTTGTTTTTTATGAACAATTATTTGGATACTATTGTTCATCTTGGATTAGGCATACAGATGGCAGATGTGTTGCTGAAATAAAACCTAGAAGAAATATGTTGTAGTACAGGCATGGGATGCTTTATCCGGAAACCTGTTATCTAAAATGCATTGAATTATGGAAAGGAGTCTCCCATAGATTCAATTTTATCTAAATAATCCAAAATTTTCAATAATAAAACAGTACATTGTACTTGATACAGACTAAGATATAATGAATCCTTATTGGAAGCAAACCCAGTTTATTGTTTTTTTTAATGTTTACATGATTTTCTAGTAGACTTAAGTATGAAGATCCGAATTACAGAAAGATCCATTATTCAGTAAATCCAGGTCCCAAGCATTCTGGATAACAGGTCCCATACCTGTACAGGATATGATGCAAGTTTCTACAGTATGTTCCATAGTAACAAGGTTCGGTGAATGGGGTACCATACTTGTGCTGTTCAGAGAAAACATAGAAGATCTACAAAGGGTGGCAACAATATTTTTACAAATGCATTTTCCCTTTTGTTTTTTCACCTAAACTGCCCTGAAACAGGGTGCCATTAAAACCCCTCCCCCTCCCGTAGCCCCCCTCCCTCTTCCCCCCACAGCCTACCTCCCCCTTGCCTATTGCCCCTAACATGTAAATTACGCCAAAACGCAGGTCCCCTTCTGGAAGGTTTACGGGTGCCATCTTCTGTCTTCTTTGTTGTCCTGACAGCGTTTGCGACGCATGTGCAGTAGGACACATTTTCTGGTTGATACTACTGCGCATGTGCCCGAAGTTCACAAAGTTTCCTGTCCCATAACAATGAAACTTATCTTAAATATTAGCTCTGATCAGTGGCATATCTACCCCATGCTGCCCCCTCGCCTGCCAGCCAGCAGGGTTGAATTCTCCTTTAAACAAGTTTCAGGCAGAAAAGGAGGGGCTTAAATCCAACATAATTGAAAATATCTGCTGTACTAAAACTAAAAGTTACAAAACACTATTTCAGGAGGTCACATCAGCAGGAACAAATAATAACCAGTCCAACAACATCATCAACTAATATGGAGCCACATTTTTTGGGTGCAGTGACCTGTAGCAATTGAGTTGATATTTGCTTGCTTGCTTAATTACTTTGGGTGACTGCACAGGGGGAACTATGCGCCTTTGTCAATATATATATATATATATATATATATATATATGTGTGTATGTATATTTTTATTTGTATTGCGCTCCTTGAGGGCAAAGCATTGTACAGCAACAATAATTTAGTAGTAACAAACAAGGGATCACTGCATTAATAAGTAACAATAAGTGAATTATTATAAATACAGTTTGCATAAATATAAAATATAATTACACAGTGTTGAGGAGACAAGATGATGGAGGACCCTACCCCTTGGGGCTTACAGTCTAAATGGGAGGGTAACTTACGGACACAATTTGGAGGGGTAATAAAGTGCTTTTTACAGTGGGTGCCAGTTCAGGTGTTATCTAGGTGCTCCCAGAGGTAGTCTCTGAGTTTTGTTTTAAAAACATTGAGGGAGGATTCTCTCCGGAGAGATGAAGGAATGGCATTCCAAATATAAGGAGCTGCAAGAGAGAAGGGTTTGACACGGGAAACAGCAGTAGAAGTGGGGGGTACAACCAAGCAGTTAGTCTGAGAGGAGCTGAGGTTTTGGGCAGGAACATATAGAGAAACAAGAGATGAGATGTAGTTAGGAATGAAGGGCTTTGAAGGCTACGAGGAGAAGTTTATAAGTTATTCTTTGTTTTATAGGAAGCCATGATAATGACTTCAACAGGGGAGGGGCCTGTACCCTTTTGGATGAGAGGAGGATAATTCTGGCAGCAGAATTTAATACAGACTGTAGAGGGGAGGGATGGGATTTAGGCAGGCCCGTTAGTAGAAGGTTACAGTAATCTAGGCGGGATAGGATGAGAGCATGCATGAGTGTCTTGGCTGTAGCAGGTGAAAGGAAGGGGCGTATTTTTGCAATATTACGTAAGAAAAAGTGACAGGTTTTGACAGTGGCGTTAATATGATCAGAGAAGGAGAGAGAGGAGTCAAATATCACCCCTAGACAGCGTGCTGAATTGACCGGGTCAATGAGCATGCCATCAATAGAGATAGTCAAACGGGGAGTAGGGCCAGGCTTAGGTGGAAAGATGATTAGTTCAGTTTTTGTTAGGTTGAGTTTGAGGTGGCGCTGGTTCATCCAGTTGGAGATTGCTAGGAGGCAGTTAGAGATTTGAGCCTCTGTTTCAGCTGTTAATGAAGGGGTGGATAAATATATTTGGGTATTATCAGCATACAGATGATAATTAAAGCCAAATGAGCGAATGAGATCTCCCAAAGACAGAGTGTACAGAGAGAACAACAATGGACCAAGTACAGAGCCTTGTGGCACCCCTACATTAAGAGGAATCGGAGATGAGGTTTTGTTAGCGCAAGAGACAGTGAATGTTCGGTTAGAAAGGTATGAAGAAAGTCACGATGCAGCCTGGTTCCGGATGCCAAGCGAATACAGAATCTGCATCAGAGTGGTCAACCGTGTCAAATGCAGATGATAGGTCAAGGAGGATAAGGATGGAGAAGTGACCTTTGGCTTTGGCAACCTGGAGCTCATTTGTAACTCTGCACAAGGCAGTCTCTGTAGAGTGAGCAGACCGGAAACCAGATTGCAGAGGGTCCAACAGATCATGGGTGTGTAGAAAGTTAGTAATACAGGAGAACACAATACGTTCTAGGAGTTTAGAGGCAAGCGGTAGAAGGGAGACAGGGCAGTAATTTGACAGACAGGATGGGTCAAGTGTGGCCTTTTTAAGAATAGGCTTTATACAGGCCTGTTTGAAAGGAGAAGGGAAGGTTCCAGAAGCTAGAGAAGAATTGAAGATGTGAGTAAGTGGTGGTGTTAGTTCTGCCACACAGTGTTTGAGCAGAGAAGAAGGAATAGGGTCAAGAGGGCAAGTTGTGAGTGGGGAGGACAAAAGAAGCTTGGAGACTTCAGACATTGTTACTGGAGGGAAGGAATTGAGGCATGCAGAAGGGGGCATAGGAAGGAGGAGCTGGTTTGCACTAGTAGAGGTAGGGATCTGATTGTGGATGGACTCTATTTTGTCTTTAAAGAAATCTGCAAATTCCTGGGGGGAGTGCGTCTATATATATACTTTGCAATAATATTATAACAAACAGGGAAATATAAATTAATACATGATTGCAAGATCATATCCATCTAAGGGGATGAGATCTACATATAAAAATGTTGAAAATATTTTTTTAATAATATATTGACTGCTGATAATTCAGGCATCATCAAATAGGCTACTTGGAGGCATGGCCAGATTTACCAGTGAGCTATCCATTGTGTAGGGCGCCAGCTATGGGGGGTGGCCCTCAGATGCCTATATGAATAATATAATTAATTTAGATGAAGACAATGGTCCCCACCTCTCGGTCAGATCTAGCCAAATAACTGAGGAGTGGGGATAGTCCATTTGGAGCATTTGCATGGGGCCCAGGGGATGGGGGCCTGGACTGGAGGGACTGCTTCTTCTATAGTTGTAGAAACTATATTGACTGCCTGTTCCACTCGCATGCCCCACTCCCTGTGAGCGGGGCAGAAGGCTTGGTGGGTTTCTGTTACTGTGTGCACCAGGCCCCTCAACAGATTCTTTGGCAGGAGGGGGGCAGCATGGGGTAGATAAGCCACAAATCAGACCTAATATTTAAGAGAAGTTTCATGTTATGGGACAGGAAACTTAGTTACATAGTTACATAGGGGTTGAAAAACCAAAGTCAATCAAGTTCAACCCCTCCAAAAGAAGCCCAGTGCACATACATATACACTTTCACACTGACTCCTCCATATGCTCACATAAACTATATATACCAATATATATGTATACTAATTGTAGATTTTAGCATCACTATAGCCTTGGATATTATGCTTGTCCAAGAAAGTATCCAAACCCCTCAGCTTGCCCATGAACCATGGGTCACAGAAGAAGAAAATCCAAACACTTTGGGTAAGTGATGAGGGGAAGCTCCCCTGCGGTTTATTCAAGTCACGTGATGTAACGTTTCGGGGGCGTACCCCTTTGTCGCATCACTTACCCAAAGTGTTTGGATTTTCTTCTTCTGTGACTAATTAGGAGAGGTGCCGATCCCCTCCATCCTACACAGGGTAACTATTGATTGGAGAGGTAAAGGGCACAGGTAAATGTTTGCATTGCCATGAACCATGGGTGCCACCATATTGAATGCAGCAGTGGCAGGATGAAATGTGGTTGGCCTTGGGGAAGATTAGAGGTGGTACAGTACTTATCAAAATCAATGGCACAGTGCTGCATTATTAGAAAATAGTAGACATGTTTTTTTAACAGTTTTATAAATATGTCAGTGTCCCTTTAAACTGTAGATTAGCTATCTAAGGAGCATTAGTAGTACATGAAAGTAAAACAAAATATTCAAAAATTTATTTCTTTAACTCCTATGCAATTAACTTTCAGTCTTTAAAGATAAATTAATTTTGCATGGCTTTCCAAGTATCTCTTCATTTTTTATATGTTTTATTAGAACTTGGACTGCATAGAGGAATTGCTAGTTTCCTTCTGGTTAGCAAATTATAAATGGATCACTTTTTCTGGCTGCCCTTATGTTCCCTTAGAGGAATGCTTGCTTAATGCTTAAAAATGTATATTTCCATATCAGGATGAGCATTCATTTGGAAAGATATTTTCTAGCTATGTCGCTACATGTACTAGACTGTACATCAATAAAGTCTTCTTGCCTACTAGTGATATACAGTATATAGGAATAGTGAAAGCAGCAGTTCTCTAGTTCCCACAGTTATATACAGATAAATATATTTCAAGGTTTGAGTGTTTTGTAGTTTTTTAGCACTTGGAAACTCGTGAAAAAAGCTGAGTAAAAACAATGATTTCAAGGTATTCAGAGTTTTTCACAAATGGATTCAATAGTGTCTTTCATATTTTGATTCTTTTAATAAAAAATATTCGTGCTTTCTTAAAATGGGAGTTTTAACTGGTAGAAAAACCCCTCTAAAATTACAAAAATTTGAATCCCGATAAATAACCCCCTTCATGCATTATGCATTATTTTACAACAAACAAAAATAAAAAACAAAATCATACTGCACTTTTTCACGCATTTTTCGGCCAGGCTTTTTTGTCTTCTCACAATGCAAGTACTTTGTAAAATTGTTTCGTTATGCAGGTATGGAGTCAGGGTTATTTTTAATCAAATGAGCAGGTAACGGCATGTAGACAAACTATTTTTATACCAAATTTTCCCTATACCCATAAACATTTCTTGAGCTCACTCCCCTCTAGTCTCTCACTAGCATTTAGAAGCAAATGATGAAGCAGGGAAGTGTCTACTGAAAACTGAGACTCTGTAATGAACCCCTACTGCATACTGATTTGCTGTCTGCATTTTAAGGTACTTGGAATTTGTCACTGTGGTGTTTATACAAATGGCCTGCTGGTGTCACTGTGCATACACAGGACTTTCTGTACAACTTGAAAGTGAAAGTAAGAGTTACTGCTGTTATGTAATGGCTGCATGAACCTGCTAATAAAGCACTGTTATACTCTCCTCCGCCACCAAACACAACAAATGGCATCAGCCTGCACCTTTTCTACCAAACTCTGGTGAGCCTACCATACCTTTTACTGCTTGGATCCGTATGTTTGATAATTACATTATTGCTGCTGACCAAGGGGAGGTTTCTGCCGCTAGAAAGCGTGCTTTACTTATTCCCTGCCTGGGGGCAGAGGGACTGCGTATATTCTATACATTACCTGATGAGACTTATGAAACTGCTCTTACTGCTATAAAGAACTTTTTAGTGCCATCCTCGGCTACCAAACACAATAAAAAAATAAAAGTAGGGAAATTCCCAGGGGGGAGATAAAGGGGAGTTCAACACTACTAACATGCAAGTAAAAGCAAATTGGTATGGTGTATTTGATACAAGGAGAGTCAAAGTTAATTCCAAGAGGCCATAAAATAGTTCCCCAATCCAATAAAATCAAGTTTTTTTTAATAATAAATAAGGTCAAATTGTGTATTCTAGTTTGGTCTGACTAAAATAAATATTCTTAAAAATTTTGAGTTTTCCCCCTAAGTCTGAGGAGGGAACCAGAAATACAAGGTAAGATAGCACCATGACTCTGTGATTCAAACATCCTAGCTCAGGAGTGCTGGCAGTGTTACTGATCTTGCTCCCCATAGTTCCCATCCTAATGATAAGCAAGTCTACAGTAACTGTTTATAATAAGGGATCTGTTACCCAAAATGCTCGGGACCTATGGTTTTCCTGATAAGAGATGTTTCCTAAATTTGGATCTCCATACCTTATGTCTAATAAAAAAAAAATTAATAAAACCCAGTAGGGTTGCTTTGCCACCAGTAAGGCTTAATTATATGTTAGTTGGGCTCAAGTACAAGGTACTTTTTCATTATTAAGAGAAAAAGGAGCCATTTTTACAAATGTAAAT
Organism: Xenopus borealis; assembly: GCA_024363595.1. Lineage (NCBI taxonomy): Eukaryota > Metazoa > Chordata > Amphibia > Anura > Pipidae > Xenopus > Xenopus borealis. The sequence goes on from CM044443.1 coordinate 96,705,913, forward strand.
TTTTTGATTTAAATGGAGCCTAAGGGAGACAGCCTTCCCATGATTCAGAGCATTCAGGATAACAATTTTCTGGATAACAGATCTCATACTTGTATCCCAATTTATATATTACATACATTTAGCCTATGTCCAAGTATGTGTCACTATCATTTTTAACCTGTAGTCTATATAATGAAATCTTAAGGAATTAGAAATACCTATAGATGTTAATATTCATTTATATAAACAAAAATGAAAAAATATCTTGACACACTTCAATGTATTGGCTAACTTTGTTTTAAGCAAACCATTTTCTGAAACAATTTTCAAAAGACGTAACTGAACAAACTTTGGCAACTAAAACTTGACTTAATCATTTAAACAGGGTTTATGGCCATACCACTTGATCATAATTGTGTAATAAAAACTCAGCCTGGTGGTCTAGTGGTGCGGCGGGACACCTGCAACGCCACTCCCTTCCTCTTCTCTTGCTAGCTTCCTAGAGCGCGCATGGTGTGCACTTCCTCCTCTTAAAAGCGCATGCACGCTGACGTCATATGGCGTCAATGGCGCCAAAATTCAAATATTTAAAGGGGACTTTGTAGTTTTTCAATTGCCCGTGATAGGTTTTGTACCAGGTGCTTCTGTGCTTGTTCTGAACCTGGTTTTGATTCTGATTCCTGTGTTTGACCCTGCCTGGCTATTTGACTATCCTGACTTCTGTATCCTGACCCTTGCCTAAAAACCGACTCCGATTCTGCTTTAACCCTTCCATTGACTTCCTGGTTTGACCCCTTGCCTGCCTAAATATGTTTATACTGATCTGACTATGATTCTGTTTAACGCCTTATACCGTGTCCTTCACCCTTAAGACTCTATCTAACAGTTGTGCCCCATTGCTGGCCAGAAACTTTTGCCTTGCACCTCTTGTGGCATCAGGTGGCATCTAGCTGAGGGCTCCTCCCGAGGCCAAAGGCGGTCACACTACTGGTGAAGCACGAGCCGAGACCAGGGTGCTTGGCATTTGTTCTGGTGTTGGGTGACAAATTGCCTTGAGGCCGAAAATTTCAAATGAGTGACATTGAGAATCATTCCTCAAAACCAATGAGTCAGTCACATGTATATTTGTGGTTAATTTGGAGCTGAACGTTTTGGTAGTTCTTTGCTGAAATTATATTATTTTTATTCTAATAGGGTCTCTACTAATATTTTACAAATAAAAGTACGGAGCAGATTCCCATCCTGTTATCTGGTTGATATTCAGCACGGGTGAATATATATATATATATATATATATATAGAGTACTACTAAAAAATGCAAGCACAAATACAGTGCAATGTTAAAAGCATCTGACTTATGTCATTATAGGCCCCTGAGATGCATAAATCTTGCAGATTGTATTTCCTTTTGAAATGAAAAAATTAAAAAAACAATAATACAAAAATAATGAAAATATTCAGATGGGGAACATTTGAAAGAACTTTGTTGTTTGATATTTGTACAACCGCTCCTACCTATGACTCATCAGATATTATAGGCATGGTTATAACCTTTTTATTAGCTTTTAGCCAAAATAAGCAGATCATTTGACAGTTAATGAGGCTGTTGAATACTGAGAGATAAAATATCTCGAGTGGGATGGAAAGCACTTTCCACAAACTCTGCCTCTGCCAAACTCAATCTACTACGGTGGTTTACACATACTGTATATAATATAAGCATATGGAATTTAACAGCACTGCTCATAGGAAGTGATTTACAGAATTGACAGTTACAGTTGGGAGTTCCGAGGTCTCTATCATTGATGTTTAATCTGCACGTGAATGATAAATTCATCGCTCTGACATGTTAGTGCTAACAACATTGTGGTAATATGCAATAAATTTCAAGGAAGTTGATTATTTTTCTACTACAGAACCATTAAACTTAGTCTTAATGATAATAATCATTTTGAAACAACAACTAAAGGAAAAATGTTTTCCGACGTGGCCAAAACAATGGTGTGTGCACTTTGGGTGGATAACTTTTATTATATAGAAAATATGCTGTGATTTTTTTAAAGGAACCATTGATTTATGATATTTAAGTAGCAGCATCATCTTCTGCAAAGATTTTTTTTTAAACTGCTATGAAATGATTCAGCTGATGGCTGATTCCAAGCAGGATGGCTAACAGAATAAATTTAGTGGCTTGAATAGAGGTCAATTTTAATGTTCAGCAATTATCTATATTGAAAACCTCAGAAGGGTTTATTTAGGCTGTAAAGCATTAATGGCGTCCTTCCATAAGGATCAAAACTGTTTATTTCTTTTGTATAAAGATAGTTAAAGGACCAGTCATACCACAAAATGATTCACCAACACTACTATAGTTTATAATTATGTTGCTGTGTAGCTATGGGGGCAGCCATTCACTTTAATAAAGGAGAGAAGGCACAGGTTACATAGCAGATAGCAAATATACTCTGTGGAATACAATTGGGTTATTCTTACATAGGAAACTAAACCAATTGTATTTTACAGAGTTATCCGATATATTCATGTGACTTTCAGATTAAATGGCTACTGCTGTGGCTACACACACTTTTTATACATTAACTTTAGTAGTGTTTCTAAAGCTATCACACCTGTTTTACCAATCCAGGACAATATTACATTATATCTGAGTTACTCTAAAACACATAAATTTTTTGGTGTTACTTTTGCTTTCAATAAAAAGCAAACAAGTTGTGAGAGTTAGAATGCCAGTTATATGAGTGTTATATTCACTTGTTGGCTGGATCCTGGGGTTCTAGAAGTAGCCTTTCTATTAGGGGGCCATACCACAAATAACATAGTTATTACTGACAATAACTGACATTAGCATACATTGATTATAATAATATCTACAATTTAAAACTATAAAAGAGAAAATAGGCAGCACATGGACTATAAACTGATCCTCTCCTGGGTCTGTGGCTCCATTAAATAAAATACAACTATACATAAAAGGAAAAAAGCAAGGGGAAAAGGTAGAAATAAGTATGATTAAAACTGAATTTTAAATGCTAATCATGACCTCAATGTATGTTGCATAGCTGCTAATGCATATAGCATTAAAAAAAACAGCCGGCCACCTTGCCCCTACCTCCCCCTACCTACCTACATGTGTGGTGACAGCATGCACGGGGGAATGTGTATGCATACATGAAGACAATGTGTTGGGATAGAGGTCAGTGATTAACAAGGCACAGGGAGACAAGGGCCGAGAGCAGGGGTAGGTGGATGAGGAGGTACTTGCCTGGCCCTCCACCACAATTGTGCCCTAGGCACATGCCTCTTCTGTCTACTCCTAGTTTTGTTTATCACACATTATATAACAGATGTATGTATATGAAAAGTTTTAGTAACCAGTCTTCGATATTTAATGCATACATTTAATAGACCAAGAACACTGGATACCATAAGTGTATGGGTGCAAAAGTTAGTCTTCTATATTTAATACATTTAATAGACCAAGAACACTGGATCCCCTAAGTGTATGGGTGTGGAACAGTGGCGTAACTAGAGTGCACCTGGCCCCCGCCCTGCAAAAAAACCTTCAGAGGGCCCTGGCGCACTCCTAGCCACATCCTCCCACCCACGTTCTCACCAGACTCCATCCATGTCCCACTGACACCACCCATGTCCTGCACAACTCAAACCCACATCCTGCCCCAACTTGCGCCCCCTTCCTCGCCAGTAAGAGAGCAGCTGGGGAGGAGAGGGTTTTCTTATTCGCTATAGAGGAAGCGGAACCCACAGTCCGTGTTCCCGGGGCCCCCTGGCGACTGCAGGGTCTGCTTCCTCTATAGTTATGCCACTGGATTTGCCACTAAAATTGCACCTACACAGTGTCTAGAACTTTCCAGGTCCATGTGGTGCTTGTCCCCCCGGTATACAAATGATGCAGACTGTATTCTATGTGGGTGAGGTGTAGTTCAACAGCACAGTATCCACTGCAAGTTTGGGGTGGCATGCAACCAGTATTTACCAACCCATTTTGGAATCACAGTCCAGGGTTAAAGAAAAACGTTACCCTCAAAATGAATTCTTAAAGGGCACCAATCATAACTAAAATCATTTACTAAGTAAAGACACTATGTGAAAGTTAAAGAAATCCGATTTTTAAACCAGTTAAAATGTTTGTATAATGTAAATGATCAGCTCACTATACCTTCTGCAAAATCTCCCCTATCTCCACTGCAGTTCTAGCTGATGCAGGCATCTTGGATTTCACTGACTCCTCCTACCTATATCTTCACAGCTAATTGTAGCTCTGAAAAGCTCTGAAATCTCGCACACGCTCAGTTGAAATTCCTTGCTTGTCTAATAAACCTTCTAACCTATTTTGAATTCTGCCAAACTTCTGTGTTAGTGCTGCCACCTTCTAGAAGTTGCTGTGTGCCCTTTATTTGCATAATGACATCACTAGCAGGGGATAAGATAGGGAAATCTCATGATACTTCTAGAGTTTACTAAAGCTAGGCATTCTGGGTAGAATACTCAGGACTTTGCATGTTATAGTCACTGTATGGACTCCCTCAATGAAAGAAGGGATTTTTTAATTTTTTTAAACCTGCAGCTTTTTTCAAAAAACTATATATGACATGTTTAGTTTGTACTGGTCAGATAGTCTGCATAATATTAAGTGGCATATTACACAATCTTACCAAACTAGAAAATATATTTAAGTAAATATTGCCCTTTTACCCTTGAGCCACTATTTTATGATATCCTCTGTGCTGCCTCAGAGATCACCTGACCAGAAATACTGCAGCTCTAACTGTAACAGGAAGAAGCATGGGAGTAAAACACAAAACCTTGTTTGTTAATTGGCTCATGTGACCTGTGTATGGTTTGTTCGTTTGCAGGGGCGGCCCTTGTTTTTTAAAATGGCAATTTTCTATTTTGTATTACCAAATGACACATACTACTAAAAAGTATATTTTTATGAAAGTAGTTTATTTACCAGAAGGGTTTTACATATGAGCTGTTTTATGCAATGTGTTTTTATAGTTTTTTTTACATTGTTTGGGGGTATAGTTTTCCTTTAAATGGCAAGTCAACCCCAAAATTAAAATTGGCCTCATAAAAGAAAACATAATTCTAAGCAACCTTCAAATATACAATTATTAAACATTTTCAGTGCTTTCAAAACGATTTGTAAAACAATTGCTATGGAAAGCAGTATGAGCTTAAAGAGGTTATTCAGCTTGTTGTGTTTTAATACTGTTAGGGAATATCTAGGTTCAGGTTTAGGAGTCTGCTACACTGACGAACAGAGCCAGACTGGGAGGAAAAAGCAACCCTGGCAAAAGTATCAAAGCAGCCCATGTATTCATGCACATGCAATGCATGATATATATTTCCGACCCCAAGGTTAACTAAAACTCGTGTTTATTCATAGATATTTTAAGAGTCCATTACCATATAATCTCCAGCAATATTATACACCCTATGTGCTGGAATTGGCCCTTGCAACAAATATCCCCCCCCCCCAATTTCAATCACAACTATTCTATCAGATGAATTAGTGGCCCTATACTTAAGGTATATTCTAAAATGTTAATTTGTGTGCCCCCAGCTAGACCATGTACCCTGGCAGATAAGAGGACTTTAATTACCATGTGTATCACAGGGCCAAAGTGTGGCATACTTGAAAAGACTAGGCTGGCTCATGCATTTAAAGCTACACATCACAGTGTTCCATATACAGGCTGAAATGACTGTTCTGAGCATGGATCCTCCTGTTACCAACATACCTATCATAAGCATAAAGGATTGGGTATATAGCAAGCAACTGGCATGTGCATTAACAAATGCAGGCATTGGCTTAGCTGTGGCTGGCTGTTACGGACAGCTCATTTACATTTCTAAAATTATTATCTCATTAAAGACAGACCTAATTTGCATTTTTAGGTGAGCAACCCATTTACATTTTAAAGCAAGTGGCCCATCTGTATTTGCCCGAGCCCACAAATTGCCAGTCCTGGCCAGCTGACAAACGTTGTTATCTGTGCTCCTTCCTGAAGGACCTAGCCATAACAGTTTACAGTTGATTAGGAAGTAAGCATTGCACAAGAAAATGTTATTAAGATATATACATTTCATTAATCTTAATGCCATAAGAAAATTGTGGTTTATCTTAACAGTGGCCATGTTTTCTGTGAATTTAATATACATTAGGAAACATCTAAGGGAACCGAAGTGCAACTGAACAATTTCTTCCACTAGGAGCATTCTAAGGGTAAAGTAACTTGAGTGAACAACTTGTTGGATTGACTAAAATGTGATATTTTTAGAAAAGGTAGAGAGCACAGAATAACCCCATTTTACAAGCCAACAGCTTTTTTAAATGGTTCTTTCCATTTATATTTGTAGTTATAGGAATATTTGGAAAGCATTGTATTGTCAGCTAAAAAAGATGGCCTCCTGTGAGAAATGCTAGGAAGATAGAGCTTTATGCCAGATTATTTCTGTCTGCAAAAGATAAAGGCACAGCTCCCCCCTATCTCCATAGAAACCAGAGAGTCTGTCTGGAGACATGGATCAGCAAAGATGAGCTTTCTTTGCACAAAACAACTGGAACCCTCAGTAAGGGATAAATCAGGACATTATATAGCTCTTCCTGCTTCCTAGACAATTTATGACTGTCTGATATGGTACAAAACTCATTTGCTTCAAGGATCTCATTTCGGGAATATGCTTGATGTGTTAGGTTCTTTAAGGAGACTCTCAAGTGTGAACAAGGTAGCGTTTCTATACAATAACAAGGAACGTGGACATCATTGGTAATTGTACACTCCTGCATCTCAACTGGTATCAGATTTAATGTATGTTTATTTTAATATTTAACTGTTAAATGAGGTTTAAAAATGACATGGCCTAATAAAATAAAATGACATTGTCCATGGAAATGTTTTTGGCAAAATATCTATTTTAAAATAAATTTGTATCAAACATAAATGTCATTTTTTATAGAAGGAAACACGCATTCACATGTTTTTTACATTAAAGTGAGTCAGATAATATGTATGCTATGTTGGTACATTAGCTCCATCTTCCATGTGTTGTCAGGACTCTTTTGTGTATTTGCGGGACACAGTTGAAGAATGCACAGTGATTAATCATCTAGTCACGTCACTAGATCATTTGCAAATTCACACCAGACCATGCAATTTCAACACATTCCATCGCTGTATTTTCCAATCATCACAAAGATTAATCACTTAATAAACTGGTAGGCAAAACTCTAGACTCAGTAATTATCTCTTTATAGTTTTCCATACAAATTATTTTTTACATTCTTTTCAAGCACTGATCAATTCTCTCCCTGAATCAGTTATACAGGCTGATACATTAAAGTGGCCATACATGGAGGGATCTGCCATGGCGATGTTGCCAAAGGAGTGGATCTCTCCAGCTTTTATTGGCCCCTGTATGGCCACCATAGCTTTAAGAAGGGGTTAGATGGCTTTTTAGCAAGTGAGGGAATACAGGGTTATGGAAGATAACTCATAGTACTAGGGACTAGTCCAATTGCCATTTTGAAGTCAGGAAGGAATTTTTCCCACTCTGGGGCAAATTGGAGAGGCTTCAGATGGGGTTTTTTGACTTCTAATCTGAAGGGCATGGAACATCACATACTTTAAAATATCTGAAAAAAGTTAGAACTGGAGGGTATTTTAGAGAAACCTAAAAACAAAAATTCATATCCTAATATTCTAGATGTATAAATATATAAGGGGGTCATATAATAATCTCTCTAATGTTTTATTCACCAGTAGGTCTTTCCAGCTGACACGAGGTCACCCATTCTGTTTAGAAGAAAGGAGGTTCCGCCTAAATATTCGGAAGGGGTTTTTTACAGGGAGAGCTTTGAAGATGTGGAATTCTCTCCCTGAAACTGTTGTACAGGCTGATACATTAGATAGCTTTAAGAAGGGGTTGGATGGCTTTTTAGCAAGTGAGGGAATACAGGGTTATGGAAGATAGCTCATTATTTAAGTTGATCCAGGGACTAGTCCGATTGCCTTTTTGGAGTCAGGAAGGAATTTTTTCCCCCTCTGAGGCAAATTGTAGAGGCTAAGGATGGGGTTTTTTGCCTTCCTCTGGATCAACTAGCAGTTAGGCAGTTAAAATAAAAAAAAGTTTTTTTCAGCCTAACTTACTATGTTATTGTGTTACCAGAAGTGCCATGACAGCTCAAGTTGATTACAGGATGTCATTCAATGTTTTAACGCCATGGTTAGTAAGATATTAAAAACACAGCAGTAACATTGTTAATGTGCTGTTCGGTGCTCCCTTGGGGCACACACCACAATCGCTTTCCTAAGTAACTGGTGCCAAACTTTAGTATTGTATTGTGGAGTTTCACACCACAAAAAAAAATTGATTTCAGCAACAGGTTTATTGTCATTCAGCTGGAACTGTTCAACTTTAATAGTTATAACAAAATTCTTCCCAATAACACACGCTTCTCAGTTAAGGTTACCCACTGGGCCCTAAGCGTCTGCCTACTTCCATGCTTCCTGTCAGGAACACTGCTCCTTGTCACAGACCTTTAACAGAGGGGTCAGCCTAGATTTTGAGGCACACTAGGCTCCCTAGTCCCTCTTCCTCTAGGTCCCTAACTGGGTGAGGTACCGCCAGGATACTGGTCCCTCACTTACTTCTTACTTACTTCTCACTTACTTCTCAGCTGCCCATCTCTCCAGTGTTGGACTGGGACACCAAGGGCCCACCCAAAAACCTTAGACCAGGGGCCCACTCTCAGTACTAATATTCTTCATCACCTCAATCAAACTCTATTCTCATAGTTTGTTTTCTTTACATACTGTAATCAATTATTCCATCTATTTAGCCTCTTTGATCTCATAGAAAAATGGAATGGCCATGAATTAGGCCAAAAGTTTAGCAGTATGAGGGGCCACTGACACCTTAGCCCATCGGGAGTTTTCCTGGTATTCTGGTGGGCCAGTCCGACACTGCATTTCTCTACCCTACCACTAGCTCTCATCAGGTGCAGGCAGGCCCGGACTGGCCATTTGTGGGTTAGGGCAAATGCCAGAGGGGCTGCTATAAGGTCCCATAGAAAGTCAGTATTTAGTGGGCTGGTGGGGGCTGTTTGGGCCTCTATGTGGGCTGATTGGGCCTCTATGTACCTGAAATGCCAGGGCCTATTTTAATTCTCAGTCCAGTCCTGGGTGCAGGGAGCTCCAACAAATCTATCCTACTACAATCTTTCTATTCCTATCCTATTACCACTCTGAGGTGGCCTACCTCAAGTCCCCTGGTGTCATGTACTATCCCCTTCTCAATGGCCAAAGATGAAGTGGCTCACTATACTCCCTCATATACAACATCTCCAGGGCAATCCCAAACATCATCTGAGCCAAAAATCACAGTAAATGCATAAAAGACATTTTCCTCACTCCTTACAAAATTATAAACTGTTTGGTTGTATTGGTATAGCTGTCATAATACAGATCTATGCATTTATATTATAAAGAAAGATACACAGAATGTTACTGAGTAATGAGTGGCATCAAATAATAATATATCTTTGCCACAGAGCTCAGACCATTGCAAAGACCAGTATTGAAGCATAATGTTTATATTTTGTAAAACAATAACATTAAAAAAAAAAAAAAAAGGAAAGTAGTCTGGCAATGTTGCTGCACTGGTTGCTATGGGGTCAGATATCTCTCCTGGTTAGTGAAAAGTTGTCCAGGTTTCTTGGTTTCACTTACCCAACCCTTCCCCCTTTTGCTTTCAGCCAGTCTTACAACAGTAATATAGATATGAAAATTATTTCTGAGTTATGATTATCCTGAAATACTAAAAAAAACTTCAAGAAATGTCTAAGATATTGCAAATATGCCCAGATATGTCTATCTCTTCTTTAAACAGGGAACCACTCCACTGGCACAAACCTAGTCTGGAACCCTTTATGCTAATGAATGACATTTATAGCCACAATGAAATCAGTGTGGTCCTGTTCTTTATACTTGCCATAGGCCAGCCAGTAAAGGTAGAGCTGTTATGATCCTGTACATGATATGGCTGTGAAGGTTGCACATTCTGTGATGTTCGGCAAAGCTCCAATCCACCCAATAAAAGCTTGTGTGGATGACTAGCCAATGTTGGCCACATAGCACCTGCCAAGTGCCACCCCAGCAGCTTTGCGCTGGAAAAAAAAACATGGCAATTAGTGGAAAAATTACATTTTTTCAGAAATGAGTTTGGCATGGTGTTAATAAATGACCCCCAGGTAGTCTTAAACATCACTGTGTGTATTCCAAAGAAAGTCATTAAATTAAACTCCAATTTCCTGCTCTAGAAATATCCCAAATATAGGTTTTTAATGTACATAAGGTAAATATTCCATTTCACTGGAAGAACTGATGTGCTCATTTTGCCATGAAATTATCTGGACTGTATGCTCAGACACATTTTACTAAGAGTAATTATTTGCTGTACTTAGGAACATAATCAAATTAAATGCAAGTGGTTACTGCAGCCCTAACATTCACAAATCCACTTGCAAGAAGCTGAAATAACACAGGCTGTATTTGTACAATAATATGATTCAAATATTTAAACTCTGAGTGCAGCTCTCAAAACAGAAAATACTTGCTTTTTTTCTTCTCTTTTTTTCACGTTTACACAGCTGGGCCACAAAGTGCTTCTTTCTGATTCCAGTTATCAAATTAAACTCTTCTAATGTGATCTTGTTAACAAGCAGAATACAATCAATGAAAAGCTAGTAATGGGATGTATTGAAATAGTATTACAGTATTTTTATAACCCTCGACAACATGAGAGGGCATAAGAGAAATTAGAGTTACAACAATGGTTGTAATTGTAATATAAAAATTATGTTTTAGCAATTGAGAAAATTGTTTATATGGACCTTGCTTGTGGAATATGGTATTGCAAAAAAAAAATAAATCTTCTTTTATTCGTTTTTATAGTAGTTTAATAGGGGTACAGAAGTTAAGAGAGAAATATTATATATTACAAATGTGAACGTCCATCCTTTCTTGTTTCTCATTAGTAAATAAGACCTGGGGGCTGATTTACCTTTGGATTTCCTTTTTTTCCCACACTTTTTTTTTAATAAATGGCCCTCTTATACTTGATAATTGATATTGTTTATCTTTACCTGTGTCATGCTTTGTTACATTATTTTTAATATTACCTTTTAAATAAAATTACTGTATGTCAATAAACTGCAATTTGAGTATTTGTGTACGGAAAGGGATTTCTAAATCGAATGTGGATCCTTTTATACATCGTATAGAGAAAATCCACTAATAGTATTTATTGGTGCAAGAATCACACCAATTTATATTTACATTTGAAAAGAAAAATGTATTTCTATAACATCATTACTATTCTATAATCTTGCAGTAGAAAATCTACCATGTGAGGTATTTAAAGAACAAAAGGTATCTCAAAGCACAAAAAAACCCAACTCAAATCAATATTTGAAAGAAGATGACCATCTTTTTTCCTTTGAAATATTCATATGAAGAGTGCATATAATTCATGTCTATTGTTATCCCTCTATAATTTGCAATAAATTAGACATTAGTGTAATCATGAGATTAGAAAAGAAACCTTCTTAAAGGGCAGTATATTCCTTTGTTCAACATGAGTGAAATGAGTAAGGCTTTTGCGGAACATACTTTTTTTCTATTGTTTGAATTGCAAAAAATTTATTTTTTAAATAATTGTTTTGAGCCAAACAAGGCATGTTTGTCCATATACAGTGGTGTGAAAAACTATTTGCCCCCTTCCTGATTTCTTATTCTT
>CM044443.1:96735954-96808793 GCA_024363595.1 Xenopus borealis
AATTCCACGGACACAGGGACTGGACACAGAGACACTTCAACTTTATTATATAGGATATATCAACATCAATGACAGCACACCATAATGAGTTAAACTGGAGCAGAGAATCAAATTAATCAAGGTTTATTTGGTGGACCAACGTTTGGAGTAAAAGTGGTGGTAAACTGGTGTAAAATACTTTCTCCATATTCACAACAGAAATTTTATATAATTCCGACTCAACCGCCACTTTTCATATTTTAGTGAAAGAAAAACAGTTTACAGACACTTTTATGAATTTGTCTTTCAAAATGGTGCAATAACGACATTTTAAACAACATTTTCTCCCGACATTTTAAAAAAGGAGCAAAACTCAGTATAACTCTTCCCCATGTGTCAGATTAATTCTAAAATCATTTGCTCTGGTTTGGTTCACCCAATCTTCATTTCACACCTTTTGTAGGTGCCCTATTGGTGAATTATTTGCATATTAATAGGGATTAGGATTTTATAGTCAGGGCACACATTTCTGTCTAACCCTATAGGTGTAAAAGCCTCATTAACAAAACAAGTAAAACACTGATTAAAAAAAAAATGTATTTTATACAATTTGATATGTAAAAAGTTTTTAACTTTTACACATTATTTTACTAGTTTTATCTTAATAAATGAGGCAATGTTAGCTATTTGAGTAAATATATATATCTAAAGGAAAAGAAAAGCCTCCTAGTAATTTTTTTCATTTTAGCAGCAATTAAACACTTAACCTAAGATAACAAAACTAAGGGGGGTATTCACTAAAGCGCGAAATGTCTAACGCTGGCACTAATTCGCCAGCGTGACGTCATTTTGCAACTTTGCAAATTCACTAACACCGACTCTGGCGAATTTTCGCTAGCGAAGTAGATAGACATGCGCAACTTCGCACGCTTACGCCAGGCGAAGTTGCGCACTGACGAAGGATCATAATTACACAAATTCAAAATTCTCCTGAACGTTACCACTTATGCTAGACTTTACTTCGCCTGGTCAGACCAGGCAAATTTCAATACAATAGATAGGAGTTTGAAAAAAAAAACGCAAAAAAACGCTGGCATGTTTTACCATTCTAGGGTGAAAAAGATCGTTTTTTTGGGGGGGGATTACCCTCCTTCCCCCCTACATTTCCTAACATATGGCAAAAAGCAGCTTTATCTGATCAAATTGTTACATTGACAAAATTGCCTCTTAGATGCTACTATGTATTTTTGGTGCATGTGTAACTATTTTCTCTTAAACCATTTTTCTATCAGAAGGACTTTATATGGACATTTAATCTACTTTTTTTTCCGAATTTTGTTAATTGAATGTACTTATCTGGAGGGGAGTGACCAAGCACTTTACTCATTTAAGGAGGGTTGCGGGAGTTTTTGAGCACCTGACGAAGGGGTACGCCAACGAAACGTTGTCTTGTTGGACAGACATTAAACACGGGAGTAATCCCTTGAGCATTACCTGTGTGCTGGATTTTCTTGCTAACATATGGCAACTCAACTATACAGGGGGCACATGTAGGGCAATAGGACAACTTTATTTAATGTATTAAAGGTTTCCTGGGCTTGTGTAGTGGAATGTAGTGGCTGTAACATATACTTATATTATATGCTTAAGTTCCCGTAATTGCGCTTTGCCTGGCGAACTAACAGTAGCGCTACTTCGCTAACGATCGCCGCTCTGAGCGCAAATTCGCATCTTAGTGAATTTGCGTAGTGCTGGTGAAAATTCGCCTGGCAAAGTGCAGCTAACGCTAGCAAATTTTCGCATCTTAGTGAATTTCCCCCCATAGTTCTGATACAGATTGCCATAATATGCAAAATAAAATTTCTTGTATTTAGACCCTTATATCTTGTTACAGAATTGGAATTACAAAAACATGGTGGCAGTTTTCAACAGCCCAGGTATCCTGAAAAAAATTATGTATAACTTTCCTAGGTATAATAAACCCCCTCCTCAAAAAACTCAAATGTGATGTCTGACAGGTGTAGTAAGAGCTGAAGACAAATTCAGAAAAAATGTCTTTAAAATGTCATGCAAAAGACAAAATCTGAAAACTGTCTTTTTAAAAGACAAATTCCCAAAAGTGGAGGTTTGTGAATTTGGTGGGAAATCTGCCATTTTTATCTCCACTTTTATTTTGTCTCAATATCACCACTTTTGTGAAAAGTTTATGGGAAAAACTGGAATTGAATTTGGAGAACAGTTTTTTCCCTTTGAATTGAATCAATTCCATGAGTTTTCACATGATAAACCATGAGAGAACTTTTACTCACTGAATTGAATCTGGCCCTTTTAATGCAACGTTGCTCCAACTTTGCAGTATTGAAAGCCCTTTGGTTGTTTTATGAAATAGTTATTAATAATTTATTGAAATCATTGCTAAGAAATTTGACATTCAGAAACATAGAATATTGAGCAGTCCAATTAGACTTCTAAAGCTAAAAAAAGAAAACAGCCCAATTTGACAAGCACAAAATAAAACACTAGTGAGGTCATTTAGGAAAAATGAACAAAATAGTGGAAAGCAGCATCTCTTTATCTTTTGGATTTTTCTCAAATTGCTTAAGACCTTATTCATTTTTTTTAACCCAATTTATTTTATTTACCTTCAGGCTTATAAAGAAGGACATGCTTAAGTAGAGTTTGATATAAAACTGATATGTGCGAAAGGAGAGCCAGCCTTGTTGAGCGGACTGTCCTAACAATGATTACATTACTAATTAAATTACCCAGAAAAGAACAGTATATGGACAGAAGTTCATGAATTTCCTTGAGAAGTCAGTGTAGCATATGGCTGAGCTGAAAGGAGTAGGAATTATTTAAGGATTTACAACGTTCTAGGGGTATAATCAAAATAAAATTCAGAAAATGTATCCTTTAGAATGAGAGGGAGTGAGGGTATTGACTGAGCATCAGACCTTGAACGCCAGGAATTATTTTCAAAGTAGGAGTCGGTTTAGTCTTTAAACATGCAATTAATTATCAGTTTATCTAATGACAACTCATAAATAACACATATTCCTGACACACTTACTGTGATTTTATCCATGATGTAGATGCTCTCATTTATTTTATATATTAAAATATCCAAAATATTTTGTTGTATAAAATAGATTGGGTAATGTGATTCATTCTAGAAAAAATATTATTCATGATTGTCTGAGACCACAGCAATTTATTATCTCAACCCCCAAAGTAACAAGTGGTCTGAGGTATCGAAATTGAAGAATCGAAAATGTAAACGTTTTTTTAAAGTAGATTTGATCAATTATATGATGAATATATTTTATCAATTTAGGAGGAGTCATTCTGTATGGATTTTTGGTACAGACATGGACCTATTATTCAGAATGCTCAGAACTTGGTTTTTTTTGGTAATTTGGATCTCCTTACCTTAAGTCAACCAAAATATCATATAAACATTAATCAAACCCAGCAGGATTGTTTTGCTTCCAATGAGGATTAATTATATCTTAGTTTGGATAATTCAGAGCTTTCTGGATAAAGGGTTTCCAGATAGCACATCCCATACCTGTATAACAAATGGCAAGAGTCTTGGAATTGATTTTTCCATAAAGATCTTTTGTGAATCTGCCCCTAATTCCTCCCAGAACTAGATAACTTTCATGGTACTGCAAATGTAAAAATAACATGAAAGTTTTCTTCTATGGGTATAGCTAATTTTCTGATAATGAAGTAACTAAGTCATTTGGTTGTCCTGGGGTTAAACAGGATTAGCTTGGAGGAGAAACATAGTGCAGGGATTTCAAACAAAGGAAAGAGTTATTTGCCGTTGTTTTTATTTGTTGTTATTTTGTCTGCCTGAGCTTGGATTCCTCTTTTACTAGGCTGATGTGTATCACTATTGGTTTAGTATATATTTGAATTTATATTATTATATGTACTGTTGTGAGTGCCAGCTGCTGAAAAGAACTCACATTATGTCACAGAACCAATAAATGTTTGTACCTGTGAACATAACAATCAATTTAAACCTGTTACATTCGTGAATTTTATCACTGACATAATGTTGTAATGTTAATGATCCTCTAAGTCAGTGCTGCCCGTGATTTTCCATGCCAGGTATCCACTATTTAACAGGTTCAGGAACTGGATTATTATTGAAATTATGATGTCACAGAAAGATATCCACAAAAAAAAAAAAATACATTTGTTGTTAGAGGACAACATCCATCCTATGGATCTCTAGCTGGGGAGCCTTGGTCAGTGTTGTCACATGATACAAATATTACTTTAATTTTTTTTTTCAAACTAAGGAAAACAAATGAATGCAACATTTTTCTTACAAAAGCTCCCTTTTTGAAGTTGAAAATTAAATGTATTTGTGTCTGTCAAGTTGTCATCAATTACAAGAGAAAGACAATCCTTAAAGGCATACTGTAAAACATGTTTGGTTTTTTCAAAATTCATCAGTTAATAGTAGTGATGGGCGAAACGGCCGCGTTTCGCTTCGCCGAAAAATTTGCGAATTTCCAGCGAAATTCGCGAATTTTTCACCGATTCGCGAAACGAGTCGCGCGTTTCCGACGCGGCGCGTCATTTTCGGCGCGCGGCGCGTCGTTTTCGGCGCGTCACGTCAAAAACGACGCGCGACTCGTTTTTGAGCGGCGAATTGTTTTGGGCGAATTTTTTGGGTAGTTTTCGCCAGCGGCGAATCGCGGGAATTCGCCGCGAATTCGCCCCTGGCGAATAAATTCGCCCATCACTAGTTAATAGTGCTGCTCCAGTAGAATTCTGCACTGAAATCCATTTCTCAAAAGAGCAAACAGATTTTATAATATTCAATTTTGAAATCTGAAATGGGGCTAGACATATTGTCAGTTTCCCAGTTGCACCCAGTCATGTGACTTATGCTCTGATAAACTTCAGTCATTCTTTATTGCTGTACTGTAAATTGGAGTGATAGCACCCCCCCCAGCAGCCTAACAACAGAACAATGGGAAGGTAACAAGATAGCAGCTCCCTGACACACATTAATAGCTGCCTGGTAGATTTAAGAACAGCACACAGTAGTAAAAAAGCCAAGTTCCATTGAGACTCCTTAAGTAGGAGTCTAGCCTCATGTCAGATGTCAAAATTGAATATAAAAAAAAACAGCTCTTTTGAAAACTGGATTTCAGAGTATAATTCTGCTGGAGTAGCACTATTAACTGAAGTGTTTTCCCATTTTAAAGAATTTTTTTTATTCTTAAATAGGACACTGTGAATTGGCATTGCAATATCTCAGTGACTTTCCTCATAATAGATCCCACTACCTGTACTAAGTAATATGTTTTGCACATAGACTTTTTCTAATTAGGACATAGGGTTTCAGTATACAGGCCTATTAATGATGTGTGCAGTATTTGAGATACCCTGACTTGGCAGCATCCATATGTGACAGTCAGACAAGAAAAAAGAAATGTAAAAGAAAGGCCTACACTTACTATGTTAACATTTACAATTTACAGAAGTTAATGAGGTGCTGGCAGTCTTGATAGATGAAGTAGAAGTTGTATAAAAACTACTTATCCAGGCAAGGAGGGTCAGACACTTGATAAACAATTATGTCTCCTAAGATTGTATATAACAATTGGAGGAAACAATGATCAATCCGCTATTCATGTGACACTTGATGCAATGATTTGTCCCACCCCATAATGTCAGTAGGGAGAGTCCAGAAGGTCTTCACAGCATATTTAAGATTTTAAAGAAAATTTGCTTTTAAGAGCATACAGGAAGTAATACAAATTCAATGTTTAAATTAATAAATAAGTTATACCTAATCTGACAAAATAAACACACCTTTATTATTATTTTCAACAATGACAATTTTATAATTATAATAATGTTTGGCAATTATGATCATAGACTTGCAGACCAAACAAATAATGTATATAGCCAAGAAACTAAAGAAAATAAATACACAATAATATTTACAGTATCATAATAGATATAGTTCTTGATGTTTGAATTTGTCATGTAACTTACTAAAACTTGTTTATAATTATACATTATGACTATCCCCCTACTTAATATAACAATAAAACATAAGGGTATTAGATGAAGTGCCATTGTTTGTATAAATGCATTTGACATAGGGGGTCCTTGTTCTTTTATATGGTAATGGGCAAGTTTGGTGTATTCTCTTATTGATATATATAGTACAATACATTTCTACTTTTTTTACCGGGTTTGAATGTAAATTTAAAAAAAAAAAAAAAAAAAAATGATTAAGGGATCAAATGAGGATATTTTTCAAACTCGACCTGAAACTGAACAACTTCTAAAACAACAATGAATAAAACCAGTGATTTGCAGAAACATCTCTTGAGATCTATTGATAAAAGGGTAGGAGGTCAGGAGCAAAGGCTGTAGTAATGTCTGGGTCAAAGGACGGGAACTAGTACTTGCCCGGGCCGTACACGTTTAAAAGGGGATAGAAACCCAAACATACAATTTTCTTAATATATACATTCTTTTTAAATTAAATTTCTTTTGAAAGTAGTAAATATACCTTTTAATTTTCAGAAGTGCTGCTTCTAAAACAATTTGTACATGCATAGTAGAATAATGACCAGAAATGTGCAAGTCTATGTAGGAAAGACTGGAAAAGGTAGGTAAAATAGCCAAGTGATACTATGCTAGAAAGTTCTCTGGAACAATGCAGTTTTTTCCCCCAAAAAATGAGAACTGGTCTAGGGTAAAAACTTAGCAACCTGAGGGATGCCTAATATATTGGAACCCTCCACTGAAGTTGGATGTTTTTACAACTTGTTTTTTGTTTAAATTGTTGGACCTATAGAGACATGGATAATATAAACCAGATAATGTACTCAATATAATGTTGAGATCAGAGCAACAATTGTAGGTCAGAATATGAAGGCCCTTATATGTAATTCCGTGGACCTGAATTTCTGGAGAGGATATTGGCATTGGTATTTTTACAAACTGAAACTTAAATGTGGTGCTAAAAAGTGCTGATTCGGTGGCACCGATTTAAATGCCTGATATTTCATTCTCGATTGTAATCATCTGTGTGACTACAACCATAGATTGAGGAGATGTTGCTACTCCTCCAGAGCCAAAGAAGTTGCCAGGTGCATTCTATTGCTTGTGCCATAGCCACCCCTTAGCATAAAGATGAGGCACTTCAACACTTAAAGCATCAGCCATGTTAGCCAAAGTTACTCTTCTTCAGTGAGCATAGTAAGATTTATTTTACAGAATGGGATTGCCTATTAGTTTTCAGTTCTTGGTAACATCAGTTGTAATAAGGAAAGAAGGGATATTTATTAAAGGAGAAGGAAAGCTATGGAGGCAGTTTATTGACAATAGATTAGCTGCAAAAGTGCAAGCTAGAATGCTATATTTATTCTGTAGAATGCTTTAGCATACCTGAGTAAACAGCTCTAGAAGCTCTCTCTGTTTGTTTAGGATAGCAGCTGCCATATTAGCTTGATGTAACATCACCTCATTCCTGAGTCTCCCCCTACTCACTCATAGCTCTGGGCTCACATTACAGCAGAGAAGGGGGGGGGGGAGCAAACTGAGCATGCTCAGGCCAGGGGCAAGGAGGTTTATGTTGAAAACAGGAAGTCTGATACAGAAACCCATGTGTACACAATAGAAGGAAAGAAATATAGTGTTTCTTTTGACAGAGGACTCAGAGCAGCACTACTTTGAAGGTTTACTGGTTTATTTGGGTGAACCTTTCTAATAAGATTTACTTAATTTTAACCTTTCCTTCTCCTTGCAGATATATATAGAACATGTATAAATGTAGGCTGTCCAACTGAACAAATATCTCTGGAGTCATTCACAGAAATACAGGTATGGGACTTGTTATCCAGAATGCTCAGAACCTGGGGTATTCCATAGAAAGGTTCTTTCCATAATTTGGATCTTTGAAGACACTAGGGTTGTTTTGCCTTTAAAAAGGATTAATTATATTTATTATTACAGAGAACAAGGCAAAATGTTGTTATTTAATTAAAATGGAGTCAATTGGAGATGACCTTTCCATAATTCAAAGCTTTATGAATAACAGATTTCTGGCTAACTCATCCCATACCTTAATGATAGACCAAAAATACATATTTTTCTCTCTAAAATCTTACCATCAAACTAAATTTTTGGGATCAATTCCATATTTTTTCAAATATGCTTATAATATTTTCTAGTGGACAGATGAAATTATGTGATAAGCTGGAAAATGTGAAAACACCTATTTCTAGCTACTTGCTGAAGCAACTGAGCTTTTCACACGTGGGAACCTGGCAAAAAAGAAGCAGGTGGAAGGATCTTGCAAATGTTTAAGTCCCCTTTAATAAGCAGGCAAACATCCAGAGCTTTAAAAATTAACACAATTCCTTTCTCTGTTGAACATACTGAACCATGGTGCAAGGGAAAAAGACCAGAGAATTTCAAACCTAGTTTTGCTTGAATGGGGGATTTACAGCAGCAGTATTTGTCAATTTAAAGAGTAAGTTAATTAGTGTTGTGAACACAATATCAAATAAAGTGACCAGAAGATTCCAGCCAATAATCTTAGCCAGCATGGGTTTATATCTTCATCTCCTGTTGCTTTTCTCAAGGGAATTGCATTGAGATAGAGAACAAGAGAGACAGCAGTGTATTGTAAATATTGTCCCTAGGCAACTAGCAGTTAAGACATCATCTTAGTCTGTCGTATGGCAAACAGAAGGAGTTATGGTGCTGAGGGTTTCAATTGATCTTCCCTTTCCTGTAAAATTGTCTTGATTTTTCCCATGCACAGTGAAACCTTTAATTTAATGGAACTAAATTTGTTCCTGATTTACTACTCTAAGACAGTCATTCTAAAACAAAGCATACAGTAGGAATCAAAATGGAATGACTCTGTATGTAAGTGATGAGTTCAACAGATATGCACCAAAAGTCTGGAATAGTTTATGCTTACAGATAAACCTGACCCAAAGTCAAGCCATGTTTGGCACAATGAAGGAGTCAGATGCAATTGCTTTCTTAAGGGTAACTGCAAAAAAACTGGAGGAATACAAGGTTGTAATTCCTAAAATACTCCTTGGGTGTAAGCTTTCCTACACATGTCCTTGGGACATGAGCATACATGAAAATATAAGAAATTTGTATGTATAATAAAATACTCCACAGCTATTTTTGTCTAGTTCTACCCCCTCAGAAAGATCTTCAGCTTTAACTACTGTTTATCTATAGACGTTAAACATTAAGAATCAAGTATTGACATTTGTAAGCTGTTTGTGTCCTGTATGACATATTTTATACTGTAACAAGTATGTATATTTACATTTTCCATAATGATTAATCAGATTCTATATTTTGTTCTGTTTGGGTTGCATGAAAATACTATAGATGAACATTTCTTTACATAAGTACTAATTGTGCATGGGAGAATTTTCATCTTTCTAATGAATTTAGGTGCTAAGAGATCTTGAGCAACTTTGAGTTTACATAGGGGTGCCCCTAGGCCTGCCGCCATTCATTGCCCTCACCCCTCCCTTGCACTTGTCTGCACGTACACAGAAGATCGGAGCATGGGTAGTTTTTAAAAATGATCTTGACCCTCCTGCGAATCCCCAGAGCTTCGGAACCAATGTGGATGTGGCTGGGCAACATACCATCCCTAAAATCCTGCTGACCTAGGCCTTTGTGGCCTTCCCACAAATCTGGGCCTGACTTTGAGGATTACACAACTGACATTTTCGAGGGTTCTGTCAACTATTTACCACGGAATGGAAAGTTATTGGTTATAGTCATGGTTAAAAGAACTTGTATTAAAACCTGGAGTAAATAGTATTCTCCATACTAGGGGACAACTACTCTAGATTTTGCCTATTTAGAGAAACAGAAAGAAATACATACAATTAAATTTTTTTTATTTATTTCCCTGTATATGCAAAACCCAGCAAGAACATTTGAGGTTTAGTAGACCTTTAAAGGGCAAGGTAAGGCAAAGAAATGAAATGCCATTTTTACTTTGTTTAATGAAAAAGAAATCTATCTCCAATATACCTTAATTAAAAAATGTGTACTGTTTTTATAAGAAACCTGACTGTATGCAGTGAAAATCTCCCTTCATTTAGTGCTGTGGATAGGAATTGTCAGACAGTCCCTGACTTCTGGCAGGGAAACAATCATACTTATGAACAGCAGGGGGAGCCCCTGCCTTACTTCCCAGCCATGCAGAACTCAACCAGCTTTGTTTTTTGATCATTTATGATGATCCCTAAGAAGCCCAGACCACACTGAGCATTTGTATGTAGTCTAGTCTTGCAGAGATGTATAACAAAGTTACAAGATGGCAGCCCCCTGTGGCCAACTTTGAAAGCATAAATCATTTGTTTGATTAGGCTTGTGGTGCAGTAAGTTCATGTTTATGTTTAGTATACAAAATACAGCATTTCTAGCCTTATTCTATTTTAGACTTTCCTTGCCCTTTAAGCAAGATACAAAGTGGTTATTTTTTCATCTCTGCTCAGTACATTATTACAGATAAAATTACAAAAAGTGTATTTTCATAAATGTTGCAACAGCTTAAAGTTAGGAAGGGACTGCTATTATGTGTATAACAGAACAAGATTTACTAGTTAAATATTATATAATATAAGCAAATATTTTCTGGCTCTTGCTAATCTCTAAAGGGGTACATTTTAAAATAGAGATGCTATCATATGCACTGAATGTTTTCCATCTGATAGCAGTTTAAGATGATTTGTTTTATGATTGTTCTAGTGCTGTGATTTGCACCATGACACTTAAATTTGGGTTCTCAAGAGGGTAGCATTTTAGTTTATTCACAAGAAAGTTGTTCCAGCTCACATACTTTCACACAGGATCCATGCAAAATGAGTTTTTGTTTTATATTCTTAAGTAACCAAGGGGATGAGAAGACCTATATGACTTTTAAAAAGCCAGGCAACGGTAAAATAGAAAGAATCACAAAGAAGGAAGGAATTTCAATGTCAGTGTCACCTTCTTCATTGAAACTAACTACAGAGAGTTTAAGGACTAGGAAAGGATAATTCAGTTGGGTTCCAAAATAGTATATTAAATTGTTTTTTTTCTATATACCTAAGCCTATGAAGGGATCAGTGGGGGTTAGACATAAGATGGCAGGGTTTCCTTAGAAAGATCCTGTACTGGTGCATTTTTTCCAAAAAGAAGTAACCCCCAGTTAATTACCCAGTTTCCTTTAATTACAATGTATTTTGAAAAACAATGAAAATAATCTGGAGCAATAGCTCTTCTGGCATCCAGAGCTTTATTTGATGAACGTCCACCACCACAACCACCATTTATTTTCTCATAAAGAGGGCACTGAGTGAGTCTCCTCATCTGTGGTTGCTTTTGAAAAAGAAGGGAAGGTCAGTTCTAGTCATAAAACCATCTTTTACTACTATATATATATATATATATATATATATGTATCTGTAACACATATTTTCACATAAACAAGGTTGGATGGGAGAGCAGGGTGGACTATTATTGCTTCTCCTCTTTATTTCGTCCTGCTACTTCAACAATTTTTCCATCACTGTGTCTTCTGTTCTTCTACTGTAGCCTATCCTGCCCTTTCCCACCATCGCTACCCTAGTTTTTTTTTACTTTTGTGCTCTATTTACCCACTTTTTTAAACTGGTACCATATTCTACCTCGCTTTATGCCCATGTCTGCCTGTTGTCAAATCACAGCTATATGACTGGCATTAAGACAAGCCGTTCTCACTTATCCAAGCATATTGATATTGACCTAGGCACAGTTGCCAACTCAAGAATTTACAATAGTTGAAAACTTTTGGCAGACAAAGCTGTGAAATACATGTGTAATGCAGTATCAGTCCAAGAGCTTATGGCACACTCAGATATTGTCTTTTACTGTCTGCAATCAGTCTGAACATTTAGCAATACTGGCTTCAGTCTAAAGTGGTTGGAAAACAGTGCAGGTGGGCACACACTAGAAAATAATTAAAAAAAAATCTATTATATATATATTACACTGATAGTTATGTATTGTCTTGTATTAAACTGATTTCTATTCCCGTGATTTCTAAGACTTCGATACAACCTTTTACTATGTAATCTGGGGAGAACATTCCCACTACTATAAAAACATGTATGGGACAAATGGAATTGAAAAGGATGTTCTCTCCTGCAATAAACCATGACACTGGCAACTGAGCCAAGCCACGCTTTTTGCTGACTTAGATGTTAGTAAAGAAGCATATATTTCAAATTGCAATGTATGTGGCCAAAGGTGACTGGTGGGAAGACAAAAACCTCCAGTAGAAAAGGGCAATGCTTATAATTTCTTTATTTGTGAGTATTATAACAAAAGGCTTAAAGGAATTGTTCAGTATAAAAGTAAAAACTGGGTAAATAGATAGGCTGTGCAAAATAAAAAATGTTTCTAATTAGTTAGTTAGCCAAAAATGTAATGTATAAAGACTGGAGTGACTGTAAGTCTAACATAACAGAACAGAACACTACTTCTTGCTTTTCAGCTCTCTTTTGTTTACACTGACTGGATACCCTGGTTACCAGACATTAACTAATCAGTGAATTGAGGGAGGGCCACATGGGTCATAACTGTTGCTTTTGAATCTGAGCTGAATGCTGAGGATCAATTGCAAACTCACTGAACAGTTATGTCCCATGTGGCCCCCCTTCAAGTCACTGACTAACTCAGATTTAGAGAGCTGAAAAGCAGGAAGTTGGATTCTGTTATTTTAGACATCCAGTCACTCCAGCCTTTATACATTACATTTTTGGCTAACTAAATATATTAGAAACATTTTTTATTTTGCACAGCCTATCTATTTACACATTTTTTATTTTTACCCTGAACTGTTCCTTTAAACTGATGAAGTACTTGGGAGAAGTTATAAGGAACAATGGGAAAGTTGGACAAAGAAGAAAACCATTTATATGAACAAGAGAAAACTGTCCAACATTCCATGTTCTATTATTTATATTATTATTTATATTCTCATTATTCCAAATACAAATTCCTTTTGAATTTGCAGGAAATAGCTTTTTGTCCTACTAAACTTTATATAACTGGACTGTGCCTAAAAAAAGCACAGGTCTTATTTACTAATAATCATTAAAAGCCTGGGCATGAAATGAAACTAAAATGAGTTAAAATGGTAAATACCATTCATTAAGCTGTTGCTCCTTCCACCTTTTAAGCCTATTAATGCAACAGAGGCAGCAGATACAAGACCTAGGGGGCACAGGCATTAGTTGATTAGTGGTGGTTACAATTTCACCAAAAGTCCAAGTCAACATTGTAAACATGACAAATTGTGCCGATATTTTGCAACTAGCACTTTGTCCTTTAGTAAATGAGGCCCACATTGTTTTTAATTGGTGTATTGTGTATGATACAACAGCATTTGTAAAGATATATTTGGCTAGAGCTCAGACTTTTTTAGTATAATTACTTTAGCTTTGTGTTTCTCAACCTTACCAAAACTTCATGTTTTTTTTAAATAACCACATAGTAGCATAGATGGAAAGTTTGTAAGATCCATGTGTTCAACTCTGATGTTATCCACAAAGTATGGTGAGGACTGTACTGTAGCCCAGGTTAATGCAATGTTTCACATGTATTAGTCTAATTATTTGTCCTACTGCATGATAAAGGTCCAGGCTTTATTTCAAGTATAATTTCATACAAAGAATTCCATAAATCTCTTGAGCTCTATAGACTGTTGACTTCAAAAATGATATCAGGGGCCATATCCAAGCTATGAATCTCCATTTGGACAGCTTTGCTCTAACCTAAATTGTGACTGTCTATGCAATTTTTATTAAAAGCTGTTTATGGTTGAAAATCAGTTTTATTGTGTAAACAGCATTGCACATATCATGTCTGTGAGAGTGCCCATATGGGTGTGTGAGTATGTGTTCAGCATAGATCCCATATGTAGATTAGTAGATTTTTTTCTGTAGCTGGTAAGAAATATTTCCCATAGGGACGTATTAGACTAATTTGCTAATAGGAGGAAACCCTTTTCCAAGCCGCCTAGAACTATATCTCCATGTAACTTAATTAAAACTCTGTATGTATACACTATACTGTATACACTATACATAAGGGTTCTAATTTAATGTACTACTTTAAACAGTAACAGTTATAATGAAAGTATCAGAACATCATACGATTCAATGTTACCATGGTTTTACACATGGTTCTACACAGGAAGGCATTATTATATTATATTACAAGTCTCAATATTTACGATGTTCCTGTAAGCAGGTAGATAATAAACAAAAATATACATTCTTGTTACTTACAGGATCCCACCACTGTATTCAATTTTTCAAATTGTTAAACAAGACTTTACAAACACAGTTATCTTCTATAATCCCAAACTACCCTGTTTTGGACATAACGTCTGCATTTAACACAACTGTTAACATTTTAATATAACTCTACAGAAAAACATGTGGTCTCCTATTTGATTACATTAAAGTCAGTGGCTAAATCTTGTCTTCAAGAACATTTCAGTTTATTTGATCAAGTCGATGTTAAGCAGCCTATGAGCTCATGCCCAAATGCCTCTTCACAGGGAACAATCATTCAGATTCTTCTTCTGTTTAATGTTTTTAATGGAAAGATTACTTTTGGGTGGAGGCTAGCATTTTGTTTTTCCAGAACATATTTTCCAGAAATAAAAATGGAAAAATAATACTAACTCTATGTTAAAATAATGTAAAGTCACCTATTATTTTATAGGGGAGTTGTTAGAATTCCATTGTATTTTTTTGCCATCATAATTCATGGGATTCTTTGTGTGTTAGCCTTTGTGAGTGTCTTCTATATTGTGCTAACCTAACCCTATTATGACCTAATCTGCGGGCTGTTCTGCGTGTGGCTTCTCCTTTTTAATGGCCTCACAGGAGCTCATGAGAACTTCCAGAAAAGAAGTAATTGATTCCAAAACAATTTTCTATAAGATGCACAGTGAAACTGCTTATGTTATGAACAAATATATATAATATTATATTGTGTTAGCTCTGCTTTATGTTGCAAAAATATAGCTGCTTGCATCTTCATAGTAGTAGTAGTTTTTTTGTGAGATATGTGCACATATAAAATAGACATCAAAAAATATGTAAATGTACTGCTAATATCTTGAGAGACCATGATTATGCTCCATTTGTACCCTACCAACTAGTTTCTCAAGACAAAGGAGGAACTACATAAATGCTGCATTATTGCTATTGAATGGGTGTTTTTTCTGGAAGAAGCACATCTGCAATGGTTAAAGGGGTCATGCTTGGGGCCTATAAAGTATGTCTGACCCTCTGGTCTTTAGCTAGTTAATTCTGGAATCAATTCTGTTAGTAAGTGGATTTCCAGCCAATTCGAAGAAGGGTCTACAAACAGCTTGAATGGATTTCTAGGTTTACTATCATTATTCTGACATTTTCTTGCATCAAAACTGATGTTACTACTGGTTTCCTTTGCTT
The DNA here is from genome assembly GCA_024363595.1 of Xenopus borealis. Taxonomy (NCBI): domain Eukaryota; kingdom Metazoa; phylum Chordata; class Amphibia; order Anura; family Pipidae; genus Xenopus; species Xenopus borealis. The sequence continues at coordinate 96,751,467 of CM044443.1, forward strand.
TCCTGTTGCTGATTTTGCCATTCTAACCCACCTAATCTCTTGCCTGTTGCTAGACTGCCTATTTTGTCACATTTACTGTCTACAGTTTATTAATGCCATGACTATTGGTCTGCCTTATGTGTCTACCGAGAAGTTGCCTATTAAAACTGTTTGGTCTTATAAGTAACTCAGCATTTAGGTACTCAGCACAAATTGAAAACTAGGTTTCATTGTAAATTCCTTGTTTTATGTAGGAGATCATACATTAATATATGCAGCAGAGTTTAATATCACTCTTCCATCTGGAAGCCTTTTCTAAGTATCATGGGGATGGTTGCCTTTACACAGAGATTTGTGCACAGGGCAGAGATTTGTACACTAAGCAACCTGTCTGGCAACCTTGCTCCACACCTGCCTCCCTAACTTTACAGCATGAATGTGTAATCATGCATGCAGCACACATGATGTTAGTGGGGATTTGGGGCAGAGAAATGAGGGAGCAGGAGCATGGGGGCAATGATCAGCCTGTACTGGGGAGATGCGAGGGCCTGGACTAGAGGTATGTAGGCAAGAGGTATGTGCCCAGTGCCCCACCAGCATTGCACCCTAGGCAGTGGCACGTGCCTCTTCTGCCTACCCCTAGTTTTGGCACCACCAAATAATATCTAATCCTGAGGTCAAAAAGTGGGTTTTGGTCACTGCAGCACCCATCGGTCTTCCAAATATATTCCTCAGTTTAATACATCAATCATTACTCACTACAAGACAAGAACTTTTTTGAATTTTACAGCAAAGTACACATTTTCTCCCTGCTGTCCTTATTACACATTTACGTCAATGCAGAAACGGTGGCTAAGTGTTATACTCAAGTGAAAGTTACAGATGGTTTGCAGGCAAAATATTATTTTATCCCAATGGGACCGCCAATCCCTTTAAGAATAACAGCCACATACGTAGTATAGATAAAAAAGAACATCAATCATCATAGACAGCTGATAAACAAAGTGAGTGAAACTTCTGGGTTTCTCTCTCCATGAACAGGTAACTTCCTAATATAGAATTGGACTGACATATTCTCTAAACAAGACTGAAATTTACAATATGGGGTTTCGATTTGTCATCATCATTAATATTATAAAATATTATAACAAAGAAGAAACTTACAATAAATATATATATGGTCTATGAAAACTATGCAAGAGACTAAGATCATATCACATAAAGCAACTGGTAGGATCAATTTTTATATATGCTATACATAAAACAGACAACAGATTTTTCAAATGCACGAAACCAATACAACTAAACCCACCACCATTTTCTTAAATAATAATTTGTATTACAATGTTATTGCAAATCACCTGAGAACACATTTCCCACTGATAGTTGGGATAGAACAGACTGCTATTCATTTTCCTGAATAGGGGTTGCCTCAATTAAAACATTAAACCAGAGCAATAACAGAAGCATTGTAGGACAGAAGCTGGGATCCATCCACAGATGGCTTCATAGTATCAGTGCCAATTTATTGTTCCAAACAATACATTGGAAAATGGAGCTGTGACCTTGCGTTTACATTATTTCTCATTCATCTAGCAAGATGTTCGAAAGGCCAATATCTTGCCGGTTCCCCGGTGTTCTTCTAGTTGTCCCTTCAGAGCAATGCAGCAACCTCTTGCCAGTGAAATGCTCACACTGAGAACATTCTTCTCTCCTTGGTAAGAGGCAATAACCACAATTCACTCTGACAACCAGTGGGCTTTCCTTCGTCTTAATGAAAATGCAAAATTAATTCTGTCAATGTATTCTCCTGGACAGAAAATATTTTCTTACAGTCTGTGCTGCTTTTCCTCCCGATCTCACTTTCTCTGTTTTCATGTATATTTTAGTTTCATGTCCCAAGTGACAAAAAAATAACTATGAAAATTGCAATCACAGCTTAGCTCTATTGGGTTTAAGCTGTGGAAACAGGGTATAAGCATTCTCTGTTATAAAGAAAAAAAAGTACTTGAACACTGATTTCATTTAATGTTTTAAGGTAAACTGAACTTTGCAATCAATATTTGGCATTTACTAAGTATTGCAATCTCAAAAAAAAACTAAAAACTTTTCATCACTTATCCTGCTGAGTGAGATATGTCTGTGATGGCTGTTCCTTGTTTGTTTCCTTATGGAATTCATCATGGGACACAGAACAAAATCTGTCTTGCAGTATCACTCAGTATTGATCCTATTGAAGTCCATGGTTTAAAGAATCTCATGACTAATGATAACAGATGTTATTAGAGAATGAATCAAAGAACACACTTCTAATTCAGTGCATATTAACATCCTCATCTGACTTCACTGAAATGATGATGTTATAAAAGGAAGTCTATAGAACTTATAGGCATTTAGCAGGCTTTAAGAATACCTTGAATTGCTGCATCTAAATGTATTTTGGCACCTTCAATGAGTGCCCCCCCCACTGATGCACTGAACCATTATTTCATCACAGAGTAACAGCAGTTTTTCATCATATAGACATGTTTATTTCATTGCATTTTTATTATTTTTAATAAAATAACATTACAACAAATTAATTCATGTAACTTTTATTTTATTTATTTATGTCCATTATAAAATCCACAGCAGCCAAATTCAATCCCTCCACAAATAATAGCAGTAGCCCAATCCTACCCCACGAAACAGTCAAGCCACACTTAAACTAACCCACCACAAAAACAAGCCCACCACAACCCCTAACAGTCACACACATCACAGAACACACAGCAGTTGAGAAATTATGGAGACATTTCTGGGTTTTCCCCCAGCCTCCACCGATCCACAACCCACCCTGCACAGTACATTCATTAATCCTTTCCTCTCCTGTGCCAGCAGAACCATTGCAGGAAGTCAGCACCAATAGTTTCAGCCACACTAGCGCTGCCTACAACCTGGCCTGGATTTGAGGAAAGGCCACAAATGCCTGGGATATAAGGTTTGGCAGGAATCACAGGGGTCCTGCTTAACTCCATTCCTGCATTAAATTGTGGCTTGACTAAACCAAATCCAGAACTGGGGCAGGAACATTTTAAATGTAAACATTAATCAAAATGCCTTAATTTAATGCCATTAGAACTGCTCCCTCCTGTGCCTCCATGACTGTATATTGGATAAGTACATGTCGCCTTCACATCCCACCCAACATCCTTTTAAATGGTTGCTTCCTAGTGCTGGGGTTATGCTTACCCCAAACTCTACCACCCCATTGATGTGTATTTATGAATCAAATAGGGAAGATTACAAGAGTCAGGAGAATGCCCAATAGGAGCCAAAGATGGTGACAAAATACATGAGCTCATGGATGACCCCTTGAATTCCCAGACATGATTGGGAAATATAGCCTTAATGTTATACAATATTGTTCCAGAGTTGCACCAAAAGAAGTGCATGCAGAGCAGGTAGAACAAAAAACTTGGATTTATGGGTTTGTCTCAAAAAACATGAAAATTCAAGTTCAGCATATTTTATCAATGAATCAAGAGATTGTCCTGTCTAGTCTAGTCTTTCTCGGCTAAACCTAAACTGCTTAGTCTTCATGGCATAACTTTAACTCAGAATATTTTTCTAATGGATTTCAGCTAAATTAATTTATCCCTGATACGATATCTGGGATCTCCTCCCATAGCACATATTGTTATACTTAACATACAAACTAGATACCAAATATTATGACAGATGCTGATGATTATTTAACAGCTGACCAGTAAGACCAGACTGCAATTCTAAAAGCTTTCCGAGAACTCTGACTTTCTCTCTCCCATTAAGAATAACAGAATGGTACTGATTACAACATCATAAGCAGAAAAAATGAGTATTGTATACTTAATATTAATTACATTACTTTCTTGATATTTGCATTAAAAAAACATGTTGGTGCTATGTCGGCAACATTTCTTCACCATGTAAGGTGATAACTACCTACCAAAGTGGTAGCAATTATGTGCTTGGAGCATAGTGGAAGAGGGTTATTCCCTGCTAAATATGTGGTTGATTCACTCTTACACATTGTCTGACCCAGCATGTATCATGGGGAAATTCTGCCTGCCAAATCCACACGCTCTTAAAAAATAAAAACCAATAACCATTTTAGAACAATCATTTAAATTCTGAAGACACGTCAGTTATTTTGTTAACTAAGGGGATACAATGAAAAATAACAGGCTAATGTGATAAAAGAGAAAGGGTAACCAGGTCTAGTAACCCATAGTATATGCTATGTTTTTTAGGAGACTGAGACGCTAGATTCATAATGAGTTTGAGTCTCGTACAGTCCTATCAGAGATGTGCAAATATACAGTATATATATATCAGAACAAGGGGTCTGTTTACTAAAGTGCGGTAAATTTTACTATAAGTTTCCGCATGTTATCGCTGAGAATATTTTTCCGCCAGAATATTCGCAGCGACTAAGTTTACTAAACAGCGATGTGCTCAGAAGTCATTGCGATCACTTGCGGTAACTACGTTAGCGAACCAGCTTACGTTAGCGGTAATTTTAGCGAGTTGCGAATTTTCAGGCGGCAAATTACGTTTGCATATATTTATTCTAGTAAATAGTCTTGTTTTATGCGTTAATAAAAATAATAATAATAAAATAAAACAATTTTTACTGTGACATTTATGGCCAGAAATGCATCTTCAAAACTCATAAACTTTATTGACTGATGATTATACCATCCAACAGCATTACAGAGTGACACCAATCAAACACGTATGTATCATATAAACCCATACTTCATCCATCCAGTCACAAATCCTTCTACCAATAGATCATATGAACAAGAAATCATACCAGTCTCTCTTTGTATCATTTAAATGCACAGTTTAATAAGAATTAAACTCCCATTGTGAATTTTCTGGCCAAAAAATAAGTTAACGCCACTATATAGATGGCGGTAAAATGTTGGAAATATTCTAGCGTTAATTTTGTCTTTCACAAATTTCGCTGTTTAGTAAACCAGGCATTAATGTGTACGTAGCATTATTTTCAGCGCATGCGATAACTGGCGAACACATATTCTTGCGCAAGAAAATGTGCAAATTTATATTTACCGCAGGTAATTCAAATTGTATTTGCTAATATAGAAGAAACAGATATTTTCTACAAGTAAAAATTATTTTTAATTTTGCAGTGGTGTTGGGAGTCTCTGTAGAGCATGAAGTACCTCAGTTCAACATAACAGGTAGATTCACATCCCAATTCTTATGATATCCACCATATTCTCTTGCAGCCAGGACAATTTTCATATACACTTTTACCTATGCCAGATACAGAGACAGGACATGCTTAGTTTATGAAGGATGCTAGCAGGGCAGGGAGCAAAGGAAAAAGCCATAAATAGGCTATGAGTGTGGAGTGTTGGGGTGAAGTGACAAGGACAACCTTATTGCATTCTCAATTAATCTTACATGTTTTATGCCACATGGTTGTCTGACTGTGGGACCTTTCTTATGTTTTAGTTATACAGGTTATGGGGTCTGTTATCCTGTTATGAAGAAAGCTTTGAATTATGGAAAGGCCATCTCTCACAGACTCCATTTTTTACAAATAATCCAAAAAATCTTAAGAAACTGTAATAATAAAGCTGTTCCTTGTCCTTGATCCAAACTAAGATATAATGAATCCTTACTGGAAGAAAAACTTTTCTATTGGGTGTATTTAATATTTACATGATTTTCTAGTAGACATAAGGTATGAAGATCCAAAATATAGAAAGATCCATTATCCAGAAAACCCCAGGTCCCAAGCATTCTGGATAACAGGTCCCATACCTGTATTCGTATATGAGGACACAGAGCATTTTACACAGAATTATTTGCATCCAGGCAGAATTTGACTGGGGGCCTAGGGCCCACTGTGCCTGAAGCCTCAGGGCCCCCCCAAACCATCTCCTGGGCCCCCAGCCACAAACCCCCACTGGAACCCGTTCAGCCCCCACCCCCCACACACATGTGTGCGCAGCAGTTTCCTGTGCATCAGAAGAGAACTGGGAGCAGGGAGAGAGGTAAGTGGCAGTGCAGTAAGTGGTTCTGGACACCAGGGCCCACCAGGTTTTTTCCCAGTCTCCTGCCGGCCCAGTCCAACCCTGCATCCAGGGTCAAAAACAGATGATTAGTTTCTACAGTCAATAGAGAACAACTTATCCAAGGAAACAGATTGAGTGACTGCACTGGATAACTGCAAGAAGTAAAAAGAATGCATAAAATAACTTCTGGCAATACCAAGGCATTTTTGGCAAAGCCTCAATGCAGCTGTGACTGAGTATAGTGTGGGAGATACAATCTGATACAATCTGACCTCTTCACCCAGAGGCCCATTTATGAAGTTTGATTAAACCTGAGCGAACTCTTTTCGTGATTGCGCTATTTTTCATCTAGATAGCTACAATATTCACAGAAAAACCTGACTGCATTCATTTGCAGGGAAAACATGCTGAAAGTACACTTCCCACTGACTGCAAGTGTAACATGAATTTTGACATTCAGGTTTTCAAGGTTCTCTTCAATTAATAAATCTCAAAACTTCAAGTTGATTTGGAAAACTAAAATGCCTGCACTAGTACAGTCTAATACAGAACATAAAACCCTAAACATATTACATCTGATGCAGACGTCTCTCTATAAAGCTGGGAGAGTTATGCAGTGCAATAAACCAGCCAATACATTTTTAAGATTTTAATTCCTTTATAGCGGTATTTAAAGACAGGTATTACTCACATAGAAAGATGTAACATTGCGTCAGCCTGGATTTATTATAAATGAGACATACAAAATCTTTTAAACCCGCAGATGTGTTATACCCGCTCAGCATTATCTTACTAGCAAACACTGCAAAATAAATTGTGCTCATGGTTAAAAATAATGCTTCATATGTCAGAAAGTTTCAGCACTACTAGGGCTATTAAACACACTGCTTGAGAACTTAAGGTGGTGCACAGTTAGTGATAACCTGTTGTTTGGTGTGTTTATAATAAAGGCACAAATACTCTGGATTGGGAATAGTTAGCCTTAGCCGGTCCCATAATTTGTTTATAATAAAGATTCAATGAGCTGGCCTATAACTGACTAAAATAGATTCCTCTCTTCATAATCACTGTATTATCTCTTAAGCACTTAACCTTCTGGGGTTATGTTTATCAGATTCTAATTAGGACGAGTAAACCAAGAATGTAATAATGTTTTTCATGTCTGGATCCTTCATTGTCTCGGATTCCTGGGACTGCTGGGAAATGCCTGTGTGGGGCATGAGTACATCCTTCTGCCAGCACTGACGGCAACACAAATTAATAACATACAGACATCTGACAAATACAGAGACATACCAGCAGTCTATTATTCCGCCAAAATCCTTAAGTATTGCAAGTTCAGTATTCAATAGCAAAGTGTTCCCTGTGTCTAGAGTGAAGTGAAACACTAGCATTTACCTGTGGAAGTGCAACACATATAGGCAATATTCATATTGGCCCAGGTTTCTGCCATTTTACCGACTAAATAATGTGGTTATGAGCAAACGTGGACAGTGAATACGGTGTATTGTATATCTGGAATATTATTTTGAATGTGCCAATGATGTGAGCTATATAGCTGCCATATTTGTGAAATATTTGTGAATAGTGATGGGCGAATTTATTCCCACAATTAGCCGCTGGCGAATAAATATGAGAAATAACCATGATAATTCGCCAGAGATAATTCGCCGGCATCAATTTCTGATTTTCATGATTTTTGTGAAAATGTTCGAATTTCACGAATTTTTAGGGAAATCATTCGTAATTCACAAATTCTTTGTGAAATCGTTCGAATTTCACAAATTTTTCATGAAATCCGATTTCACTATTTTTGCTAATTTTTAGCCGTTTCTCAAATTCCTCGGGAAACCCGTGAAAAATTCGGCGAAACGCCCCAGATTCTCCCATCACTATTTTTGAATCAGAAAAACTTGATTGCATTAATTGTGCTCAAGGAGGAATCATGTTAATAGGACATAAAACTTCTTGAAAAAATCTTTGACCTGCTCTTTGAGCTATTTTGCAGTTTGCAATATTTGCAGATATTGCAACTGCCTGCACCCAGCAAATCCCTATATTCCAGCAGGGTAAGCAGAGGGTCCTGGCTGGCGGGTTCCATGAGGACCCGGTGCCACTGGTAAGGGGCAGTGTCTCTGAACTCTATGGGGCAAATTCTCTAACATGCACATTTTCGCCAGTGACTGCTTCGCTATACCTCGCACAATGTCTCCAGGCACAAATTCGTTACCACTTCACTAATTCATGTGAAGTTGCATCTCAGCAGCCAATGGCTGGTGAAATTTTGCTAGTGTTACTTCAGCTGGGTGAGCATTTCCTAGCGAGTTTTCATTAGTGTTCATTTCTGCCTAACGTAACTTTGCTAGCACTCTTGCACTTGAATAAATTTGAATAGGGTGGGCTGCTAAAAGTTGTATGGACGTCTTTATTAGTAATGTCGGTGCAAATGCTTGAAATGGCCACTTTTTCTAACACATGTACAATGAGCCATAATAAAGAAAGAAACGATCCTCTAATGCCCTAGATATCAGCCCACCCTTAAACAAATGTGGCACGTCCCTCAAATTAAAAAAAATTGTTCACACATAAATCTGCCATTGTTCTGACTTCTGAAGGCAATCCCGCTTTAAAAAAAAAAAACAAAGTTGCCAGTGTGTTTTTCAACTTAATGCATTCTGGCATACAGGATATGATGTCACTGACAAAGGATTGAGGAAGATGTAGTTTAGTTTTATCAGTTTGCCTTGTCTGTGGTGGAAACTCTGGTGAAAAGAGTAACGCTCAGTTAAATTCGCATCTTAGTGTATTTGCAGAGTAACGACCGTTCGCCAGGGTCAAAAGTCGCCTGGCAATAGAGTATAAACGAACGCTAGCGACGGTGTTGTTCACTAGTGAATTGTCCTCTACGTTTGTTAGTGAATTGACAGTGTCCTTGTAGATGAGATTTCTGGCAAATTGTCTCTAGCGCTGGCCACTTCACCTTTTAATCAGTCTGCCCCTATATGTTATAATATTTGGGTGAGAGAATAAGAAGTTCTATAGTAACAAAACCAACAAATCTGACTTTGGACCCTCTTAATGTCAAGAGCAGCAATCTCATTTCTATAGCTACTTACATTGAAGTTATGGGGGAAAGTAACTTTTCCTCTTATCATTAATATTAGTATTATGACTGTGACGAATTTTCACTGTGGGTACAAGTGACATTTTTCCTGCACTAACTCTGGGTTGAGCTATTTCTACAACTAAATCATCTTTCCAAAACAAAATGGTTAAAATGAAAAGACATTTTAAGCACGGTGGGTGCACTTCAACTTTTTTTGTAGAAGAATTGCATTCTAAGAATTCCATGTTTAGAGCTCATGCATACCTCGATAAACAAGGTGTCACTTCTCTGATGCTCCTCGGAGCACTTATCAGCAAGAAAATAAATAATGAATAATCCTGTCAGCGCAAGAGATACATTTGTTGACTTTAATAGTGACCTGCTGCCCCTTAAATCTGCCTTACGCCAGGCACCCCGCAGGAGATACTGCTGCAGCATAAATCTGCTATATGGTTTCAATAAGCATTTATTGGATCGTTTTATTGGAAACATGAAAATTATTTGCATTTAGTAGGAAATCTTACAGAAACCAGTGAAGCCCGAAGCTGTTTTGCATCAGAGAATTTTATTTTTGCTGGTCTGTGGGCCTTCCCTATTAATTATCTGTATATAGAGCATTCCTTACAACTGCCTCTTTTCTAATCTTTTAATGGGATGAGAGCAAGATGCCAAATTAGAATATTCTGCATGATTAACACATATGAAGTTGGACTATAGGAACCTCTCCCAGACTATATACAGAGTCGCCAAAATGTGCTTATAATTATAGAATAAAATCTGGTGTGTATTTTCAACATATTTGTTTCTTTTCCCAGAAGCCTTGGCAAATGCTGGTTTTAAAACATTTGTAATTAAACATTCACATATTAACCAACTCATACAATTAAGAAAATATATATTTATCTTGCTTAACAATATTTGCTATAAATACATGATGTAAGTGGGAGGCCTAGAAATAAATAACTTCTAAAATTGTTATTCATCCCCTGTGTATTTACACATATAAGGTGGGAGCTCCCATTTATTTTTTTTAGCTCAGATATGCAATTTTCCTTTTGTAAATAAAAAATAATTTCCCCCTATATATTCAGTTCCAATATGTGCCAGCACAAAAGCACAAACATGGCATTCCTTCCTCAGAGTGATGTTACAATTTACTTAAATAACTAACTGGCAATTAGAGGAATTACTCTGAATCTTAACCTGATTTGCCATCAGGACACAAGATTCTCAATTAGAAGTGTTTCTCCGGTGTGGAAAGCTAGGTGGCGCTGCCTACATAAAAGTGCAGTTTATGGCAAAAGTACTAATTATGCAGGATTAGGAAACAAAAATGTTCTTGTGCAGAAAAGCTACAATATCCATAAATGCAAATGTGAAGGTTGAATAATACAGAATATTCGAGGGAAACATAACAAGAATAGTTTTGCTGGATGTGTCCATCTAAAGCTGTAAGATCCAGGAGAAGCAAGAGAGATGATAATATAGTGTAAATGTATGTACTGAGTGCATGTTAGTGTGTATGGACTGTACCCTGGGTACTAGACATTATCAAACCCCACGGGAAAATCCACAACTCCAAAAGCAGAGCCATTATGAGACATCACAGCTTTTATTAGTGTAAAACAGCCAGCACTGCCAGTTTGTCAAGGAGTGGGCAGGATTTGGGTGGATTGTGGGAGTATTTTATAATCCCCCAATATGACAAAAATAATCCCACAATCCACCCACACCTTACCCACTCCTCCACAAAAGATGTCAGGGTTTTCATGAACTTATAGGGCTGATGTTAAGATGTTAGTGTGGATACAGTATGGGGCCTATTTATTAGGGATGCACCGAATTCGGTTCAGGATTTGGCCAAATTTGGGCTTTTTTCAGCATCAGAGCTGGGGGTCCAGGGCCCACTGGCTCTTCAGCCACAAGGGCCCCACACACCCCTGGGGCCCCACACTTTGCCCACAACCTCATCCTTTCTCCATCTGGGGCCCCCAACCCTCCTGCAGAATCACCCACCTACCTTACTCTTTTTGCAGCTGCGGGGAGAGGCTGATGGCAGTGCTCATTGTTTGAGATGGAGAGCAGGTCTATGTTGGAAGGTTTTTTTCCAGGTGTCCTGCCAGCCCAGACTGATCCTGGCCCTGGCAAGGGTCAGATTTGGCCAAATATAAGAGCCTGACTGAACTGATCACCTTAAAAGAGGCTAAAATGTGTGCCATTTTCTGTGTTTCATGCATGCATCTGTATTGTTAATTTCTGGGCACAAGGAGAATTTGGTTCCACATTCAACTGAATCCAGAGACAATCCAGATGATTAGCCCTTATTAGCAGGGTTTCACCACATCCCTACTATTTATCAAAATGCCTAAAAAAAAAAAAGGTGATCACATATGCTACATATTTCCAAGCACTACTGTGTAAAAAACGGATTTATTTATAAAGTAGTTTATTGGTTTTAGGTCAATATGAAGTGTAAAAAAGGAGTCAGCTCTCTTGTTCTTTACATTGTTCTTTACACAGCTTCTTACAATAGAAATTTCTGGCTAATTGAATTGGTATACACCACAACAATGTTTTGGTGACCAAAAGAAAAAATACACACCTTTCTAAATATCCCAACATTCTTTTAAAAGGAGAACTAAACTGAAAATAAATGTGCCTTAAAATGCCAAGTTTTATATACTAAACTTATTGCACCAGCCTAAAGTTTCAGCTTGTCAATAGCAGCAATGATCCAGGACTTCAAACTTGTCACAGGGGGTCACCATCTTGGAAAGTGTCTGTGACACTTACATGCTCAGTGGGCTCTGAGCAGCTGTTGAGAAGCTAAGCTTAGGGGTCGTCACAGATTATCAAGCAGAAAATGAGGTTGGCCTATAATATACAAATACCAATCAACAAACAGGTGCTTCTAGTTTAATTATTGCATTAACTTCTTGGGAGCTTAAACTTTTACAAACCAGATATCCCACACACGCTCACCAAGAAATTGCCCCAAACCCGTTGCTTCACTTGAATCGATTCTTTTAATTTAGGTGCACTCACTGTTCTCCGTTGGTGGCCCGGGTGCTGCACCCCGAATGTGTAACTTGGGGAGAAAATTATCCTTGGAACACTATTTCCGGCACGCACTCCAAAGACATCACAAACTCGGTGAAAGATCAAATCCCATAATCTTTATTCCAGATCACACCTTCATCATCATGCCTATGATTATGTGTGGTAACACACAAAACCCGTAGGGTGTGATCTGTGGAATAAAGATTATGGGATTTGATCTTTCACCGAGTTTGTGATGTCTTTGGAGTGCGTGCCGGAAATAATGTTCCATGGCCTATAATATAAACTGATGCTACAGGGCTGATTATTAAATTCTGATGCTGGTTGCACTGGTTTCTGTGTTGCCATCTAATAATTATCTGTATTAATGACTAATCAGCTTTATATTGTCACTATATTTCTATGACACTATGTGTAGTGTATATTGTGAGTGGGTCCCTAAGCTCAGTAAGTGACAGCAGCACAGAGCATGTGAATCAGTGAATCAGCAGAAAAGAAGATGGGGAGCTACTGGGGCATCTTTGGAGACACAGATCTTTACTGCTAAAGGGCTGTGGTTAGTGATGGGTGAATCGGCTAGAGAAATTCGCAAAATTATGCTGCGTTTCGTTTTGGATGTCAGCAATGGGCAGAGGCGTCCAAAAATGGACATGCACGTCCAAAACTAGACACCGGCATTTTGCTAATTAATTTGCCTGTGGCGAATCACGGGAATTCGCCACGAAATTGCCGCAGGAGAATACATTCGCCCATCACTAGCTGTCGTTGCCTTGGGCTTGTACAGAAGCACAAAACATAATGTATAACATTTCTATTCTACTTCTTTAGTTAAGCTTCAGTTCTCCTTCAAAGTTTCAATCACACAAAAAGAGAAATACACAGCTTTGTAAAAAAAACTTTATATGAATGCCTATGTTGCTATGAGTGTTGCTTTAGTATGTCCTCTGCCTAATATCTTTGCTGTTTACAGCTGGAAATATGACATCATGATTGACATGGGTGGATGGAGCTGTTGATTCAATAATAAAATCAACCCATCTTGCCCTGCCCATGTTTGTGTGTGAAAGCTTTTTTGCTGGTGTGGGAATGGCCAAGGGATGCAGTTTTGTACTGCTTGTGCTGTCTGCCTTGGCTCTGCTTTACTCCTTTCTGCATTTGCTGTCGAGTGGGACTCATCTGCTCAGGAAGCTCCTCTGACCTTATCTGCCTATGAAACCTGGCCTGAGGAGCACACCAGCCATGGCTGTTAAAAGTTCAGATATGACTTATTCAGCATCTCAATATGAACTGGACTTGCACAACACCCTGAGTGATAAAGTACAATTAATAGGAATTAAGGGGCCTTGGTTTCACTCACATGCTATTCCAAAATGTTTTAATCATTTATATGGAATATTTAACTCAAACTACTATGCAGTATCTAGCATGCCCACACACGAGATGTACCAATGGAGCAAGAGGGCATTTAAAAGCATACATCACAGGGGCCCTACCTATTCCCAACCTAATCATACCCCAGCACAAGGATCCCAATAAAACTTTTGTGGCCGCTTGTCCCCTTCAAATTTGGAATGAAGCAAGAGAACAATCTGCCCCATCCCTATTCCCCATCTGTGCCATGTTTTGCCCACTATGCAACTTTATAGTTTATTTGGCTTTTGATTCCCCTGCTATGTTGCTATTAATCCATACTCTTCATTCTCCCATACATATACTGCTATAAATACCCTCAGCTAATTCCAGAATGCATAAGAGGTGTCTGTACATTTACAATTCAGTGTTTGATCGTATGCATCCACTGCCTTGAGCACAAAGTGAATGTTTCCCATAGACTCCATTTTAATTAAATTATTCACATTTCTAAAAATTATGTTTTTGTTCACTGTAATAATAGAACATTAAAGAGATGGCATCCATTATCTGGAAACCCATTATCAAGCTCCCATAGACTCCATTTGATCCAAATAATCCAAAGTTTTAAAAATTATTTCCTTTTTCACTGTAATAATAAAACTGTACATTGTACTTGATCCAAATTAAGATATCATTAATGCTTATTGGAAGCAAAACCAGACTATTGGGTTTATTTCATTTTTACATGATTTTCTAGTAGACGTAAGGTATAAAGATACAAATTCTGGAAAGATCTGTAATTTGGAATACCCCAGGTCCCAAGCATTCTGGATAACCAGTCCCATACCTGTACCTTGTACAGTATGATTAAACGTAGTGCTACAGTGTGATTATACATAGTGATACAGTGTGATTATACATAGTGATACAGTGTGATTATACATAGTGATACAGTGTGATTATACATAGTGCTACAGTATGATTATACATAGCGATACAGTGTTATTATACATAGTGATACAGTGTGATTATACATAGTGATACAGTGTGATTATACATAGTGCTACAGTATGATTATACATAGCGATACAGTGTTATTATACATAGTGATACAGTGTGATTATACATAGTGATACAGTGTGATTATACATAGTGCTACAGTATGATTATACATAGCGATACAGTGTTATTATACATAGTGATACAGTGTGATTATACATAGTGATACAGTGTGATTATACATAGTGCTACAGTATGATTATACATAGTGATACAGTATGATTATACATAGTGATACAGTGTGATTTTACATAGTGATACAGTGTGATTATACATAGTGCTACAGTATGATTATACATAGTGATACAGTGTGATTATACATAGTTATACAGTGTGATTATACATAGTGATACAGTGTGATTATACACAGCGATACAGTGTGATTATAAATAGTGATACAGTGTGATTATACATAGTGATACAGTGTGATTATACATAGTGATACAGTATGATTATACATAGTGATACAGTATGATTATACATAGTGATACAGTGTGATTATACATAGTGATACAGTGTGATTATACATAGTGATACAGTGTGATTATACATAGTGATACAGTGCGATTATACATAGTGATACCGTGTGATTATACATAGTGATACAGTGTTATTATACATAGTGATACAGTGTGATTATACATAGTGATACAGTATGATTATACATAGTAATACAGTGTGATTATACATAGTTATACAGTGTGATTATACATAGTTATACAGTGTGATTATACACAGCGATACAGTGTGATTATAAATAGCGATACAGTGTGATTATACATAGTGATACAGTGTGATTATACATAGTAATACAGTGTGATTATACATAGCGATACAGTGTGATTATACATAGTGATACAGTATGATTATACATAGTGATACAGTGTGATTATACATAGTAATACAGTGTGATTATACATAGTGATACAGTGTGATTATACATAGTGATACAGTATGATTATACATAGCGATACAGTGTTATTATAAATAGTGATAAAGTGTGATTATACATAGCGATACAGTATGATTATACACAGTAATACAGTATGATTATAATTAGTATTACAGTGTGATTATACATAGTGATACAGTATGATTATACATAGTGATACAGTGTGATTATACATAGTGATACAGTGTGATTATACATAGTGATACAGTATGATTATACATAGTGATACAGTGTGATTATACATAGTGATACAGTGTGATTATACATAGTGATACAGTGTGATTATACATAGCGATACAGTGTGATTATAAATAGTGATACAGTGTGATTATACATAGCGATACAGTATGATTATACACAGTAATACAGTATGATTATAATTAGTATTACAGTGTGATTATACATAGTGATACAGTATGATTATACATAGTGATAAAGTGTGATTATAATTAGTATTACAGTATGATTATAAATAGTGACACAGTATGATTATACATAGTGCTACAGTATGATAATAAGTGATACAGTGTGATTATTCATAGCGATACAGTGTGATTATAATTAGTGATACAGTGTGATTATACATAGTATTACAGTGTGATTATAATTAGTGATACAGTGTGATTATACATAGTGATACAGTGTTATTATAATTAGTGATACAGTGTGATTATCCATAGCGATACAGTGTGATTATAATTAGTGATACAGTGTGATTATACATAATGTTACAGTGTGATTATAATGAGTGATACAGTGTGATTATACATAGTGATACAGTGTGATTATAA
Source organism: Xenopus borealis (assembly GCA_024363595.1). NCBI lineage: Eukaryota > Metazoa > Chordata > Amphibia > Anura > Pipidae > Xenopus > Xenopus borealis. The sequence goes on from CM044443.1 coordinate 96,767,838, forward strand.
TGAGTGATACAGTGTGATTATACATAGTGATACAGTGTGATTATAATTAGTATTACAGTATGATTATACATAGGGACACTGTATGATTATACATAGTGCTACAGTATGATAATAAGTGATACAGTGTGATTATCCATAGTGATACAGTGTGATTATAATTAGTGATACAGTGTGATTATACATAGTGATACAGTGTGATTATAATTAGTATTACAGTATGATTATACATAGTGACACAGTATGATTATACATAGTGCTACAGTATGATAATAAGTGATACAGTGTGATTATAATTAGTGCTACAGTATGATAATAAGTGATACAGTATGATTATCCATAGTGATACAGTGTGATTATACATAGTGATACAGTGTGATTATACATAGTGATACAGTGTGATTATAATTAGTGCTACAGTATGATAATAAGTGATACAGTATGATTATCCATAGTGATACAGTGTGATTATACATAGTGTTACAGTGTGATTATACATAGTGATACAGAGTGATTATACAAGTCCTCCAGTGAAAGAGCCAGAGAGTATCCAGACTTCCCTTAAAACTCAGCACTAAATTTTGCAGTAATTTTATACATCATTTATATCTTTACCTATTATTGTAATGTTCTCTGTCCTAAGTACCGTTTTTGATTATGGAAAATCCTATAATTATTGGGTATATTTAAAGCAGTAAATGAGTGTAGGACACTAAGAGGGATTACAGATGGACACATAATTGTTTGCCTAGCATCATTCCAATAAAGGGAAGAGCAGCTAGATCCCAAAGCAAACAAAATACTGATGTTATCTATAACTGTTCAAATGGAACACAAAGTCAGCACAAAGCTCTGGCAGCATTATGCATGGCTTTGATGACATGATATGTGGGTGCACTGCAGTAGCAGCAGCAAAACTAATTGTGAAACAATGTTGAAGATGGGCTCTCCTTTCTCTCTCTGTGGGCCCCCACCTATAGGATTTAAAGTGCTGGAACCTTTGTTTTGCCATTTTCTTTTTGTCATTGTTTCTGCCAAATGTTTTCAGATCCACTGGTTGGTTGTACATTAAAAAAAAAAACCCTATTTCCATAGTTTCAACAATTTGCCTTCTTTATGTTCCCAAAAGCCATCTGATTTTAGTGACTGTTTTGCCCTCTCCCATAAACCAGTTTAACACAGATAACACCCTTCCTTGTAACATAGATAGTTAGACTGAAAAAAGATGCATGTCCATCAACTTTAACCTTTTATGGGTAAGGCTAGTTAGGAAGATTCGGGGAGATTCGGCACCTGGCGACTAATCATCTTGCAACTAATCTCCCCGAACCGCTTCCCCCTGCCTTCCAGCTACTTAATGAATAATCGCCTGCTTGTTTGGGGAGATTAGTCGCCCCAAAGAAGAGGCGATGAGTCACCAGGCATCTGGCCTAACCCTAAGTCTATATATAACCTGCCTAACTGCTAGTTGAGAGAAAGGCCAAAAAAACAATTTGAAGTCTCTCTAATTTGCCTCCGAGGGGGAAAAATTCCTTCCACCAAGATCAGACCCTGGTTCAACTTGTATTAATAAGCTATCTTCAATAACCCTGTATTCCCTCACTTGCTAAAAAGCAATCCAACCCCATCTTAAAGCTAGTTAATGTATCAGCCTGATTCGGAGAGAGAATTCCACATCTTCACGGCTCTCACTGTAAAAAAACCCTTCCGATTATTTAGTTGAAAAAGTATATCACGGGGGAAGGAACAAGAGGGTCATTACTTAAATCTACACCATGTATTGGATCCCGTGAATTTGGGTTGGTTTTGGTATCTTTCTGCAAAGCCAAATGCTAGTGAAAAATGTTACTTCCAAATAATTTTGGTAGCAACAAGCCTTGTATATGCTTTAGAACTGTTTTGTTTGTCTTTGCTTTTCGCTGCCAGCTACCTATCTGTATCCCACCAAGTCATCATTTCTCTCTCTCCATATTATGATATTTATAAAGCGCCATCATATTCTGCAGCGACGTATAATCAATGGCGTATATACTGAAATACAGCTATGGAGGGATAGAGCAATGCATAGGGCATCATATACCTTAAGTCATGCAGTACAGTTTTCAACCCTGTCTAGCACCTTTGTCATTAAAATATCTCGAGATGGGGTGCTTGGTCTGTATCACCCAACCAGGCAGAATTTATGGCAAGTCTATAAACAGGGGTGTAACTACAGAGGAAGCAGGGGGTCCAGGAGGTATGGGGGCCCCATGAGACCCTAATTCATACATCATTTTAATGAATATTGGTAAAACAGGTCAACCCTTAACCACTGAAACAGATTAGAACTGAGCAAGCATTGTCTATAGATATCTCTAGGCATGGCAATACCCACCTATCTTGCTTCTGCAAAATGTCATTGCACCCACTGCACTAAATATGATATATTCTAGGTATATATATATATATATATATATATATATATATAATAGATAGATAGATAGATCTATGCCCTACACTTTGCAGAACACATCTTCTGTATGCCAAAGGGGGGAGTAATAGGACAGAGTCATAAAAAAAACTGTGTTGCACAGCAGAACTACCTTTTTTTGGCAATCTAAAAATTCTAAATAATAAGTGTAGACAGAATTTATGTAATGGTGTTAAATGAATAACCGGTGCTATTAATCCTATTACGTCCCAGTGACATTTCACTAGCTGTGAAGGAAATTATGTTCAGTACGCTGAGGCGAAAAATTTTAAAAAATAGACAATCTAGTTCCTATCCTTACCTAATAACACAAATATTAAAAATGAGACTCACCAAGAGAAAAAAATATTTCACATTGCACAATATTAGTGTTAAAAATCCTTTAATAATGATCTATTGTTGGCATTCATCCCTGTATCCCATATGCCAGGCCCATAATGAATGGTTTGTATGAGTTGGCTCATATAGATGAATAAGGAGCCTGCCACTAGTCTATACAATATTTTCAAGGAGGACATATGACTTCTTCTAAGAGAATGTTGCGTTTTTTTTTTTTGTTCAGGCTATCTGAGAGGAATCTAGAAATGGTTTGGTGGTTATGAAATAAAAAGTGTAAAATTTCTAACTGGTTATGTACCCCATAGCAACACTCAATAGATTTGCTGCTTCCAAACAAGCATTTTGATTGGTTGATAGAGTTAATTAGACCCTGGGCAAACTGTTTACCCCCTTATTACATTACCAAGAATGAGCCTGACCAGAATACCAGGAGCCCTGCTTGCTTTTCTGACGCAACACTGGTCACTGTTGACCTTCATCGTACTTATTTGCATTTCAGGCTTGAAATACCTGGATGTTGCAACTGTGAGAATATTCAGGCTACTGCTTTGTGTGATGAGCCATTTCACTTTTAAACTTAAAACATGCCCCACATATTTATGTTGTATTTATACAAATGTTTTCAAATAACTATGAGGCTTGTGGGCATATTATCATAATAAAGGTGAAGTTAGCCCTCCCTGTGCCACATGTATTGACCCAACCTGTATGTTTGGCAATTGAGGCTGGTTATTATCCAGTTAGAATGTCCAAGAGTAACACTAGACCCCACACCTTGCCAAAATGCTTTTCTGTCGGTTCCGTTTAACTTCTGATTGTCTTTTTCATAAATAATCTACAATTATATTTACTGAATTGATATTCTCCAAAACCTGCAGTGGCTTATATTATGTTTTATCTGGGCCACCCAAGAGGAGACAAAATGATGAATCCCATGCATCTGTTTTTTCTCAGAATATATTATTTCTGTGGTTCTAAGTAAATGTTATATGACTTGAGGTCAGTCTCAAGGTTACCGCTGAAATGCCACCATACATGGGGATGTAGGGTTGGGAGACCTCACAGCTTCCATTCAGAACTGTTAACTCCCAACCAACACGATTCACCCTCAAAAACTCTGTTGCTTTATATTTACCACAAGTATTTGTGGAAATCCCTGGCTCTACAGGACACTCAAATATTTTACATACCCACCCCCTCCCAGACTGCAATGAGACCAAGAGGCTAATTTTTAAATAACTCCTGTCCTGTGTTTTTTATTGCTGTATCTCCATTTCTTGATGGTACAAAGCCCCCCTGACATCAGTTCTGTTTATTTTCTTGGCAAGAGTGGCAATAGATCAAATAACTCAAACTCTTCAAAACTACAGATCCTGATTTGTGTAATAGATCCTATACCTGTACAATTAGATTCTGATACTATTAGGCAGTCTGACTTTGGATCTTAAGTCTGCTAAAAAATAATTGAAACATTAAGGAGGTTATTTATTAAAATGTGAATCTTATATTTAAAAAAAAAAAAACAACAAAAAAAAAACACAAACTCCCATGCCCAAGTTTCGGATTGTGCAAAAACTCAAAATTAAGCAAAAACCGGAATCACACCAATTTTTTTCTCCAACCATGTGAATTTGTAAAGTTTTGGACAAAAAACCCTGAAAAAAGTCAGATTTTCAGGGTAAACCCAGGACAGACCATGAATCTTAAAATTGAGATTGGTGCCTGTCCTATATACTTATACAGGTCGTCAACAGGTCTGAGATGCCAGATTTTCAGATTCAGGCTTTTTGCAGCATTAGGGTATAATGAAACTCAAAAAAAATCTAGTTTTTTCCCACAATAAATTTGAGTTTTTGCCCCAAAAAGCCGAAGCAGATAAATTTGATTAGTAAATAACCCCCTAAATAAACCAAATAGCAATTTTTTTTTAAATTTTTTACATTTTATTTTTGCCTTTATGTGTACAGTATTACATTTGGAAAAATTAAAGATTTAATTTTGTACAATTCTTCATGGTAATTTGCACCAAACAGTACACGTCAATGGACTCAATGTAGAACTACGTGGGTAGCTGCGCTGGCATGATGACATCAGTGCACCGCAATGGATGCATGGTGCGTTGTGTTACGGCATCCGCGCTGGTTTTTGGCACCAAAATAGTTCTAAAAGGATGCCCAGGACGCCATGACTTTGCCCAAGTATAGTTTCGGATTTATCAAGTTCCAGGGTGTTAGATTGCTCTCTACTATTGATTTCTGGACTTGACCCTGCCTGAACTTGATCTTTATCTGCCTGCCTTGTGAACTTTTGCCTGGCTTTTGACCACGTCTCTTGTTTAACCCTTGTTTGTACCTTGAACTTGAACGTTGACCCTGAAGTTTCCTCCTTGTTCCTGACAACTTACTTACATAATACTTGGGCCATGGACTCCGAGGAAGCTACGCTGGATGTCGGAAAAGCCCTTCGGGGGCTGGCGTCCCGCATGGAAACGTATGAGACTCAGCAAGTTCATATTGGGCAAGTACTTGACACGCTTCTTTCACGTATGCCTCCTGCTCCTCCTGTCGTGGGGAATCTCCCTGCTATTGATCCTCCGCTAGTGGTCTCTCCGACTCGTAAGTCACGCATCCCTCCTCCTCCTCGCAACAATGGGGATCTGCAAGCCTGCAGAGGGTTTGTCACCCAGTGTCTTATCCAATTTGAATTCCAACCCTCACAATACTTTTCTGAGTGGGTAAAAGTGGGTTATGTGATGTCTCATTTGGAGGGTAAACTGCTTGAGTGAGCAACATCTCTTTGGGAGAAGCATTCTCCGTTGACGTTTGATGTAAAAGAATTCCTTCAGTCATTCAGAACTATCTTCAATGCCCCTGGTCAGGTAAAGCCTCGTCTTGCCTTCTGCAAATCTGTCAGGTCAGTCTCAGTGCCATTGAGTATGCTATTGACTTTAGAACTTTAATGGCAGAGACCTCATGGAATGATGAGGCATACAAGGTGGTGCTCTACCAAGGCCTGTCAACTCAACTCAAAGATGACCTAGTCTCCAGGGACCTTCTTGAATCGTTGGAGGATTTGATTGCTCTCACCATTAAAGTGGACACTCGCCTTAGGGAGCATCAAGCCGTCAAGGAGTGCAGCAAGAGATTTCAACTAACTTTGGCACCTCACTTCCAAAGACCTCTGTTACCTTCACCTACCCAGCAGCCGTCAACTATTCCTTCGGAGGAACTCATGCAAGTTTGGAAGGCTTGTCACTCTGAGCAAGAGAAGGTGTGTGGCTGGTCTGTGTCTGTTCTGTGGTGGACAATCGCACTTTGCTAATTCCTGTCCTGTGAAGCCGAGGAGTTCTCCTCCCCAAAGTAAGCCTGGCGTCTCTTCTAAGTTTCAAGACAACTCTCACCAGTTTCATCTTCCTTTACAGATTTGTATGGCAACCATGACTATACAAGTATCTGCATTCCATGGACATTGCTTTTGCCAAACTAGTGGGTATTTCCCTGTACTCCATGTCTTCTCCCTTGTGGGTCTTTGTCATTGACGACAGAACCTTATTGTCAGATAATAGCATCAGACATTATCTTATTGACTACTGGGGAATTACCCTTACTGATTGGAACTTTACTCTGAAACTGACTTTTTAAATAATTTCTTGTCCCTCCTCTCCAGTGGTGTTGGGATTACCATGATGTGGTTATCCACTAGGAACATTCATCTGAAGATTCCCTCTCCCAAGTTTTGTCCAAAGTTCATTGGACCTTATTCCATCTCTGAGATCATGTGGCTGTTCGACTACAACTTCCTCCTGAGATGCGGATTCCTAATGTATTCCATGTCTCCTTGGTGAAACCTGCAATCTCCAATCACTTCTCTTCAGTCCAGTCTCCTCCTTCCCCTATCTCTGTGGACAGTCAACAGGAGTATGAGGTGAAAAAAATCCTTGACTCCAGGCTCTCTCGAGGGTCTCTACAATTCCTCATCAAATGGAAAGGATTTGGTCCAGAAGAATGCTCTTGGGAGAAACACTCTGATGTTCATGCTCCCGTCTTGTGAGGGAATTCTACGCTAAGTTTCACAAAAATCCCAGACTTGGTGATCCAGTGACCCCCCCGTGGGGAGGGGGGGTACTGTCAGGACAACCAAAATGGCTCCACCCATGGCTGCCACGTGGGTATGCAATGATGTCAGTGCACCACGACAGATGCACAGTGCTTCAAGTAATGGCGTCTGTGCCTGTTTTTGGCGCCAAAATAGTTTTAAAGGGACACCCATGAACCCATGACTTTGCCCAAGTATAGGTTCTGATTTATTATGTTCCTGAGTGTTAGATTGGTCTCCACTATTGATTTCTGGACCTGACCCTGCCTGAACTTGACCTTGATGATTATCTGCCTGCCTTGTGAACTTTTGCCTGGATTTCAACCACGTCTCTTGTTTAACCCGTTACTGTACCTTGAACTTTGACCCCGAAGCTTTCTTCTTGGTCCTGACAACTCCCGAAGTCCCCTTACAAGAACTACAGTAGAAACCCCATTTTATGTTTTTCAGGGGACCAGGAAAATGTATGTAAAATCAGGGAAATGTGTTGAAAGGATGTAAGCACAGGAGTCCATTTTACTTTGAGATACAATGTTTACTGTGTTAATAACAAGGGTTAAGCGTTGCAGTGTTAATGTTACACTATGGGGGGGGGCATATGCACGGCCTGTCAGTCACATACACAACATAAAGCAACAAGTGATGAGCGCAGGACTGTATAAGGGGCAGATTAATTGGAACTGATCATTTACAGGCAGAATCATGGCAAAATATACATCTGGTTAGTATTTTAAACCTCTTTATTTTACAAATAATAACATTCATAGAGGAAAAAACTGTTTTTGATGTAAAATCTGGGAAAATATTACTTAAAATGAGGGAAATGCACCCATTGAAATGCATTATGAATTGGTGGGACCACAAATAAAAAATGTAAAATGTGGGAAAACTTAAAATCAGGGGACTTAAAATTGAGGTTTCACTGTAATACATCATATGCAATGGAACTAGTGCATGCCTCTTGCTCCTGCATATGAGTAATCTGATTGGGAGCTGTTCATAAATGACCCCATATATCTCAGATGGAATAGAATGATGTCATTTAACCCAATTACAATCAAATGACAAGTGGGTCATCTAGTTCCAAATCTCACAGCAAGGTGAGAAATTAAAAGTGTCGGGGTTACAGAGGGTTTGTTTTCACATCTGAATACCTTCCTTTCTGTTTAGCTTCATGCACGGCTGTTTCAAAGTGCTTTCGAAATTTTTGTATTTTTATTTCATTTTTACACATGCTCAAACTTTCCTGCCACAAAATTATTCTTGGCCGAGTTACAGGCCTGAAGACAAAATACGGCTTTTTTAAAATATATTATTTGAAAGGTATCTTAAGAAATATTTTGGGTAAATGTTTTCTTTCTCTTCTAATTAAGATGTAGGGTTCAGAAGTTCTCTTCTCACCTTTTTTCGGATTCTGCAGGGATCAAAGTGCTTCGGCCACCGAGGTCATTTGCATTTCAACAGCCAATCTAAATGATTGCAATCTATTTGTGCTCTTTTTAAAATCTGTTTCATGCTCATATCTCCCTTTAGATCGTAAAACAAATGATTTGCACCAAACTTCCTGCTGCTACGTATAAGTTGGAAGAATCCCTGTCATCAACACATGCATCTATTTCAATCTGTTTCAAATGGGGTAAAATAGAAACTGAAATACAAATGCAATATGAATATTTAGTGCAGAATAATATAGTATATCAGTGAAAGATACTTTTCTACATGCAGCCCAACTGTCCAGTTCAGCTCTTATTACAGGGGATGTACACCCCAAAATAAAATGCCTTGTGGAAAAATTTAATTTGAAGTGACTTTCAAATAAACTTTCAAGCTTAGTTTTTCCACAATGCCCTGCATGAATCTTCACAGTTTTTCACATAAAGGAAAAAAAACTAAATTTTTTTAGATTTTTTTTATACCCTGATGCTGCAAAAAGCTGAATCCAAAAATCTGCCATCTCAAACTTGTTGAGGTCCTGTATAAGTCAGTGGGCTAGCCACCAATCTCAGTTTTATGTTTTCATGGTCTGTGCTGGGTTAAGCCCAAAAAAAATTTGGGCAAAACAAAATCCAAAAATTTGTGCAATTCAGGAAAAAGCCTGAAAATTTTGAAAGATTCCGGTTTTCGTTCGATTTTATTTTTGTGATTCGATTAAATTGAGTTCCTGTATTGATAAATAAGCTAAAATTGGGCATGGGAATTTGTGTTGTTTTTTATTTTATAAATTATGAGATAATTTCTGATTTTAGTAAATAACTCCCTAAATGTAAGGGCTCAGCTTTGGCACTATGGTGGGGCATACAGTATGAAAGCTTGGCCCTTGACTTGGTCCTTTCCCCATTGTGTTTTCCCCATATGGACCTGGGGGTTTTGGGATAAGGGCTCTTCCAGTAATATGGATCTCCTTACCTAAAGTCAACTGAAACATAATTTAAACATCAAACACAATAGGATTGTTTTGCCTTCAATAAGGATTAATTATATCTTAGTTTGAATTAAGTACAGTTTTATTATTACACAGAAAAAGGAAATCATTAAAATTTTTACAAAATATTTAATTAAAATAAAGTCTATGTGAGATGTAATTCTGAGCTTTCTGTATAACAGGTTTCCAGATCACGGATCCCATACCTGTAGTAACAATTACAAAAATCGATCTGATCATCTACTGTGGATGAGGTTTAGTAATTGGAAGAACCATTAACTACTAAATCCTACTTTTATCAATTCTTATTCCTAGGTATGGGACCTATTATACAGAATGCTCGGGACCTGGGGTTTTCCGGATAATGGATCTTTCTGTAACTTTCTGTGAGGAGGGCTCATGCATTGAAGGGCAAATATATTTAGTGCTGGTAAACTGTATCTTTTGCTTAAAAAAATTAAAAAAAGAAAAGCTAAGATTCATGAATACAAGCTATTTTTTAAGCAATAAGGGCTTTAATCATCCATAGGTTGAAGCAGGAAATCTCATAAGGAGGGGGGCCCGGCTGCTCGTCCCACACTAGGGCTCACCCCCTCTAGTTATGTTACTGATAAAAAGTATGAACAGATAAAGTGCAGAAAAAAATACAAATATCTCTAAAGCATCTAATAATTAGAGTCTTTCAGATAATTACTTAGCAGAAAAAATCCCAAAAAACTTTAAGGGGGTTATTTATTAAAGTCCAAATGGAAAAAACTGAAAAAATATAGTTTTTTACTCGAAAATCTGAAAAATCTGGCATTCCAGACCTGCCAAGATTGAACATAAGTCAATGGGAGAGGTCCCTATCCTATTTGGAAGTTTCTGTGGTCTGTGCTGGAATTAGCCAAAAAATCCAACTATTTCTGAGTTTTTTAGTAAAAATCTGTAAAATTTGAGCCAGAAAAAACCATATGATTCAGTAAAAAACCCTGGAAAAATTGTACGATTCTGTTTTTTGCTTGATTTTATCGAGTTTGTCCCCGCTCCAATAAAAACCGTGCTTTTTAAAAAATGATAAATAAGGTCACATTGTAGATTTTAGTTTGCGCTGACTTTGGCTTTTGATAAAGTCTAAAAATTGCTAAGGAAACGTCCAATAGGATTAGCACAGCTCCCATTGACTTCTGATGCATATCAAGCACTTTTTTTTGTTTTGTATGAGAGTTTTCTGCTATTGTCCATGCCTAGTTTTGTCTTCACCCCAAATACCATCCTTGCATTAATTTGGAGGCCAGCTCCACTTTTTGGGGGCAACTGCCTCAAAGGAAAACTTTACCCCCAAAATGAATATTTAAGCAACAGATTTATTTCATATTAAGTGACATATTAAATAATCTTACCAAACTGGAATATATATTTAAGTAAATATTTTCCTTTTACATCTCTTGCCTTGAACCACCATTTTGTGATGTTCTGTGTGCTGCCTCAGAGATCACCTGATCAGAAATAATGCAACGCTAACAGGAAGACGAGTGGAAGCAAAAGACAGAACTCTGTCTTTTAATTGGCTCATGTGACCTAACATGTATGGTTTGTTTGTGTGCACTGTGAATCCTATGATCCCAGGGGGCGGGCCTTATTTTTTAAAATGGCTATTTTCTATTTATGATTACCCAATGGCACATACTACTAAAAAAGTATATTATGATGAAAATTGTTTATTTATAGGAGCTGGGTTTTACACATGAGCTGTTTTATGCATTAACTTTTTATAGAGAACTACATTGTTCTTGGACTATAGTTTTCCTTTAAGTACTGTCATCAGGAACACCTGCTTAATAGCTTTTCCCTCATTCAGATGTAATCATTATCATTTAAAAGTACATAAAATCTATTATTTCTTTATAACCACAAAAACGTATTATTATTTAGAACTGCAAATCAGTTTTTAGTGCCTTAAAATTCCAGAGCTGATGAATAAATGCACATAGGGATCTTTATTTGCATTCTCCATTAGCCGTAACTGTGCAGCTAATGCAGGTTCTTGGAACACGTTTCTTTTTCCCAAGGAAACTTTCTGTTTTCAACTGCGCTGGTGTGTAACCTATATTAGTCTCTAAGCACAACTTGTATTGATTTCTAAGTAGTAGAAATATTAGAGGATTTGTTCTTTTTCACTTGAAGCTGCAAACTTGATACACCCAAGTAAGCAGTTCACTGAGTAACATTTTCCTCTTGCTGATGTCTTATGCCTGATAACAAAGAGAGTCTGGGAAACTCTGACATCAGGTAATATGTGGTTTATTATTGCTGTACAAACATTTAAATCCAACAATGGGATCTCCAGGGTAATCTCTATAGCATCCAGTAATATTTTTATCCTTTTAGTGCAGGGAATGCCCCAAGAAAGGGCCTTTTGTAACACTGAAATGGGGGTAAAGTAATAAACACTTTTATTAAATTATGTCACAGTTTGCCACAACTACGTCTGTGTATTGGTCTTTGAAAGTTGCTTCCTGAATATGCAACAAGAATCAGACATGCCTCTCTCCCAATATTTTAGGATGTAAGATTTCAATTAGGCTGACTTTTATTGAAGATAGATGGATAAATGAACCCTCCAGTCATATGCATTCATGACAGTTAGTACAAGATTGTGAAAGGTTTAAAGAAAAATATCAGTAACATGAAAAAAGGTATCCAGGCTACGCATCTAAATAAATTATCTGCAAAAAGGTATGATAAAAATAACTTTACATGTAAGCAAGTTCAACTTCTTTTACACATTTTATCAGGTGCAGGTATGGGACCTGTTATCCAGAATGCTCTGGACCTGGGTTTTTAAGGATAATGGATCTTTCTGTAATTTGGATCCTTGAAAATAAATTGTGTGAAGATTTAGGGCCAGATTTACCAAGGGTTGAAGTGAAAATTCCAAAAAAAAAATTTTTTTGAGCTATTGTTGTGTACTACGACTAGGGAATGGTCCAAATTCGATTTGAATTTGCAAAAAAATTAGAAAATTAGAATTTCGAAATGTATCATGTACTATATCTTTAAAAATGTGACTTCGATAATTCACCATTGAAAACCTGCCGAATTGCTGTTTTAGCCTATAGGGACCTCCAAGAACCTATTTGGATCGGTGTAAAACTTTGTAAAAAACTTTTAATCAAATTTGATCGAATGCGCTATTACTTTGATTCAAACAATTCGAATTTGATTAAATACGAAGGAATTCAGTCAAAAATGGACCTATTCGAACAAAAAAAACTTCAACTTAATTTTGGTAGGTCTTTTTTCGAAGTTTTTGAAATTCGACCGTTGATAAATCTGCCCTTAAATAAACCCAATAAGGATGCTTTGCCTCCAGTAAAGGTTTATTATATCTTAGTGTGGATCATGTACAGGTTTGGGATCCATTAGCAGGAAACTCATTATCCAGGAAGCTCTGAATTATGGGATGGCCTTCTCCCATAGACTCACATTTTATCAAAATAATCCACATTTTAAAAAAATAATTTCCATTTTCTCTGTAATAATAAAACAGTAGCTTATACTTGATCCAAACCAAGGTAATGTTTTATTATTATAGAGAAAAAGGAAATAATTTCAAAACATTTGAATTATTTGAATAAAATTGAGTCTATGGGAGATGGCATTTAATTTAGAGCTTTCTTGATAGCAGGTTTCCAGATAACAAATCCCATACCTGTACTGTACACGCACAGATTCCAATAAGCCTGTATTTTTGTTAGAAAAAAAAACTGGAAAAAAAAGAAGAATAAAGTCATTAACTCCAATGCATTTGGAAAATGAAAAAAGTAGAGAAACAATGCCCATTGACTTCAACTCCTTTGGTGCATGAAAAAATGAAAGAAAATTTGACTCCAATACATTTGGTGCAGAAAAAAACCACCCCATTACAAAATAGTGAAATTTTGCCAAAACGTTCACCATTTCATAATATATTCTAATATAGTTTTTTTGGGAAAAAAAGAAAAACAAAAATGACTAGTCTTTATGAATCTATACACACAGACCAAACATAAGAGACAACAAGGCAATGTTCACATGTCTTAGTTTTTCTATGCTTATTAAATAAAGACTGGGGATGAAAATATTTTTTTGACTGTTACAGATTTTCGACAAAATGTGCAGCTTCAAGAGCACCGAAATCTTTGCACACATCTCGGGTAGAATGTTGCCATGTGTTTTGTTTTGCTGGAAAACAATGAGAGAGGAATAAGGTAATTGACTCATAAGATTCATAAATACATTCTAATACAGTTTAAACAACTGTAAACTACTACCTTTCTTTTGAATGAAAATTCATATTCACATAGGTCTTGAAAATAGAAAATGAGCCTAATTACAAAGTAAAGATTTTTCTTTTCATCAGCATTGCAAAAACCAGACTTTACCACTGAAAAGCTACAGTATAGTGGATTTCACAGAAAACCTATAGACATTAGCAATTCATTTTGGGCTGACTTCCACTGTAATATGTAGTTAAATTCAATTTTTTTAGCACTTCAAAATGAAGAATAATATTAGGATCATTTCTATAATTCCTCTTGAAATAGGTCACAGTTATTTGTGTGACATTTGGCAAGTCATATAACGTACCTGCATATGGCGGCTGTAAATAGGTGGATCGAATTTAACATTGAATTCTGACATTAAAAAAATAATATGGAATTACCCTGTTGTAATTGTTGGCTCACCTCGCAGCCATAAATCCTTAGTAACATAACATTATAACTTAGTGTTTTAGAAATGGGAGGGGCCTCTAGTCAGATGACTTTGTCTGTTCTAGCCTTAATGGAAGAGTCGTAATCCAATCAGAGAAGTGAACTCTGGTGTTCTAAAATACACTCTCTGTTTCATTATAGATGTTGTTATTTGGTTATTATGATAGGCTGATTTACACGATAAACACTCTAGCACAACTCTAATGTCTCTGATTTTTTCATTGTGAACAAACTCCCTATGTCCTGTTGAAAATAGATTTCTGTAATGATGCATGTGTTACGCATATGAGGAGTGGAAAACAGTAAACAACAGTAAAGTTAAATTTGGTTTTCCATAAGCATTCCAAATAAAAAAAGTTGATGGAAGAGGTCAGAGCTGGATTTGCGCACCCCCTTTGAGTGCTGTTGCTTGCAATGAGTGCAAAGTAATGTCTCTCAGCTTAGTTACAGCTCCCAGGGTGTCCGGTGCTTTGCTCTGTTTATGTCTATATAGAAGCCAGTGGTACTGAGTGAAGGAGGGCTGGAGGGAAAGTGTTTTTTTAAAAAGCTTAATAATGGGCATGGTGCCACTAGCCATTCTCACGGGGGCTGTAAGTTCTCTCCGCCAGAGTTCATGCTGTCAAGGCAAAACTCTGATATATTGTTATTACAGGTGCATTTAAAGCAGCAACATCACTTTATTTCTGTTACAATTTTGACCAAATTAAGTTTTTTTTTGTTAACAATGATTAAATAGTGATAACAATAATGGGAAGCCAATAGGAATATCAAATCTTTCATTGGGGCTATGGATGGAGTTGAATTTCTGGTGTCAGTATGTCTTTAAAGGTTTAATCTAAATGTTTAAGTAATGGTTAATACACATATATAGGTTGTCCATTAGGGGGAGCTAGAGAGTATCAGTAGTGAGGGAAAGTCCCCCATGGGTAGAGAATCTCACTTTCAGGAATCAAAGATGTGTTGATAAAGGCAGATCGAGGGTGGGTTTGAGGATTGAAAGCATAGGAGATTAGGTTTAGTAAGGAGAGCTCCCAGTACTAACTTCATTGCAGGTAAGGTAAGATATTGCACAATATCCTTGGCAACCTTCCCACAGCTCCCTGGTAAAGTCACTTTGGGGCACATTTAGAGAAGCATTACAGGAGGTTATTTTACATTTATTTCTGAGAATAGCTGTCTTAGAGCATCTTTTTTTCCCTCTCCAAAGAAAGAAAAAAAATCCCAGCACTATATTTTAGCAATTCATGGGCTATATCCCGTTATAATACACAAGAGCCATAAATATCCTGTAAAGTATATACTTATAAATGGTGTTTAGTGATATCATTGGTTATAATTGGAGCTTAGTGATGTCATTTCTCTCACATATATAATAAATAAGATGCAGCCTGTTGCAAAATATGAGGATATTAGAAGTCACCTTGGAATTCCATGGCCTATATAAAAGCACAAGGTCTTGTGGCTTTGAAGGTCATGGAACTCCTTGGTAACGTAAAATACCCTTAAATTTTACAATAGGAAGTACGAACAAGAAGATACATAGATTAGGCTAATATGTAATAAGTTGAATGATGCAATATCAAAATTAGCTGTTAAAGCTTGAGATAATGTTTTCATATGAAACAATATATTCTTACTACATATAATCATCCCAAACAATGATTCAGAAATTAAGATATTTAATTGAGGAATGTCAGGCTGCAAAGTCATCAGGAAGTGAGGACTTAGGAGAAAGTGGGGTTTGATGGATTCAGGAATAGACAGGGGTCAATAGCCATTGTCCTCTGGCAGGGCAGTGTAGGGGACTGGTAAATTAGTTCCCCAGAATTATTTAGCAGGCAGTCCCCTAGTGTATAAACACCTAACTGGGTCCTAAAATACAGTTAGGAGAGGGAACTGTTTCCTTATCCTGCTTTGAGCTATGCCCCTTGGTGTTCACATAGTGACCAGTAGATGGCACTGTGCTAAAGTATAAAATCCTTGTGAGCCATGAGCTCAGGGTCCATCTTGTGCTGGCTTTAGCCTGAGCAGGCAGAGCTCGAGTGGAACCTAGACAGGTCAGGTCTAGTAAGGCTAAGCTACTCACCTTCACAGGTCACTCTAGGAGTGACAGATCGTTAGATTATTTAGCTGAGCAGTTTGAGGCTCCTCCGAGGATTGTGAGTGGGATTATTATCCCGGGTACTAATTGTCCAGAGTAGGGACTAAGTGTACAGACCTAGGGATGACAGTTTCTCCTCAGGTTCCACTTAGGGAAAAGGCTGAAAGCTGGGTGTACCTGCTCAAGGCTGCATACATTGTCCTCGTCTAAGAGGGGACAGATACTGACCAAAGTTGCTGTGAGTATTGCCTATCCACTGTTGATGTATGATCCTGTTTGTGCGTATTGTACACTCCACTGAGGATTGTAAGTTAAATACATATGTTAATTCGTTAAGTTATAAGAACCACTGGTGCCCAATTATTGCACCTGGAATACAGTGGCATTTGCACTACACCCTGCCTCCACACCGTTTGCGAGGGCTTAGATTTAAGGTTTCATCCAGAGCATATTTATTGGGAGTGGAGCTCATAGTAGAGTATGGTGCAGTGTAAGACCAGCAGTTTTAATTGGACCAAGGTCTAGAAGGGCTTTAAATATTTGAAAATATTTGAAAAAATCATGTAGCACTTAAAGTGGACCTGTCACCCAGACACAAAAATCCTTTTCAAATGAAACATGAAATCCAATTTCTATTTCTATTTTTTATTAAAGCATTTATAACTGCTGTATGCTCATTTAAAAATATCAGCTGTCAATCAAATATTGTCTGCCCCTCCTCTTTCACTTTCACCCATTGATAAATTAAATTTTTTTAATGAATAGCATAACCAGTAGACCCTAGCCAAAAATGGGAAGAAAAATAATGAAAGATATACCATTGTCCGCAAGGAGCCCATTTAAAATGTTACAGTTTCTTAAAATCTAGATATAATAAGTAGATACATTACCATATCAGTGCTTCTGGAATTAAACTGATTAAAGAGTGCGACAGCAACAAAAAGAAACCTAATAAAGTTTTAGCTGAGATCAGCAGCACTGGAAAGGACAGACAGAGAAACTGTATAAGTGTGCAAGGACAGAGAGAGAGAGACATTTGTAGCAGCTGGTATGCAAGATTGAATAAGGTTGGAGTGGAGCTGTAAAGAAAAAAGGAGTGGTAGTATCTTGGGCGAAACAATAATTGCCTATTTAATAGCCCTAGCCCTGAGTAGGATTTATTATAGTGCCATTTCCCCTTAATGCCTGGAGTCTCTACTTGTGTGACAGTATTGACCCTTTATGGCTACAGCCAAGTCTGGAAGCCCCCCTCCAAAAGATGTAGGAGAGTACATATAATTTCTTTTTGGGGGAATTTGTAATGTTTGAGTGTTAAATGCTCAGAATCGGACTGGGGAACGTAGGGCCCACCGGGGCTGCATTCAAAGGACCACTAACCTGGCAGTCCCCAGGGCCTCCCTCCCAACAGTCCCTTGGGCCCTCCCTTCCTGCTGTCCCCAAGGCCCCCTCCTGACCTCAGCCGCCTCCAAGAACACGCATTGTGCGCGCAAAAGATGCTACAAGCATATGCAAAAGACACGCCACGGCAACAATGTTACCTTTTCTGGGGGACTGGGTCTGGGCCGGCGGAGGCTCATGAAGGCCGAGGCCCACCAGGTTTTTCACCCAGTGTCCTGCTGGCCCAGTCTGACACTGTAAATGCTATACCCTTATTTGTTCTGATTATTATTAATTTATTTCTCAGTTACACAAACCAACAGTGTGATCCAGGCTCACCCTTGGTTTGAGTGTCTAGGGACATAGACCAGCTACAGCACAGAGAGTAACAGTGTAGCACTTTGCACATATAAATTGAAATCAATATACAAATAAAAACAGTAATTATAGCTCTGCAATATTCATCTCACTACCACATTGCACTATATCACTCATTGTTTAACTTTCACATAAATAAAATCAGCCCTCACTAATTTAAAGACAGGGGTTTAACAACTAGGAAGAATCATTACAACTTAGATGAAATGGGTAAGTAAAAATATTTTTCTGTCAGGTTCATTCATAGGAATTCTGCAACACAGGCATTCTGTAGCCACTTCAGCTATTCTGTCAAGGCCAATAAAACACATTTCAAATAAGCCGCAAGTGAAAAACAACTTGCTGGATCATCAGCCAAGGCAGGACATATATAATCACTGCGGTTATATTTATGTACTTTTGACACTTCTGAAATAGCAGATTTCTGACTAACGACACTATGTAGGCATACAAGTTGTTGGCAAAGCAGATATTTTCCTGACCTGTACTGAGTGTGTTATCTGGAAGCTGGGGGATTTTTCATCTTTGCCAGGGAGACATGTAAATGCTGCATTTGTCAGTGACAATTTATTCTGCCAACTGCAGCCTCATAAGTGAATATGTTTGTACTCCTGACTTGCCCAAAGCTGAACGTACTTTAACAAGAACAGCATTTAAAAAAAAACCAAAATCTTATTGAAATAATGAAATATACCTGTATTCATATACAGAGCAGGAGATTTCTAGACAAGTATCAGTTTGATCTCTAAGACAGTGTTA
The DNA here is from genome assembly GCA_024363595.1 of Xenopus borealis. Lineage (NCBI taxonomy): Eukaryota > Metazoa > Chordata > Amphibia > Anura > Pipidae > Xenopus > Xenopus borealis. The sequence goes on from CM044443.1 coordinate 96,786,512, forward strand.
CACGAGTCTGATAAAGAACTATATTTCATAAGGACAAATTAATCAGAAATCCAATTTTGTATTTTTCTCACTATTGAGAATTTACTGTTACCTTTTTTGCTAGAATGTTAATTTCTCTATGAAGATGCTTTCTTGACTTTTAGACTTCTATGATAATGCAGCTTAACATTTATCCAGCAGTTCTGAGAATTCTCAAGTAAGCGAAGTGATACAAATGTTCAAACCCATGCTGATGTGTCCATTTGTTTTAATGGATATTGGGACCTCTGATCTCCTGAAGTGCCTCTCCAAGAAAACGTAAGTGAGCACATCTCTCTATCTAAATCTGTTTATGAAACACCTGTTTGTCCAGACTACGCTTAGGAGAAAGCTTGACTAATGATAAATCTGCTCCATTATCTAAACTCCAATCATGTAACAGCTAACCCCACTGTACATCATCTCTCCAGAGAAGAGGTCTCTCTTGAGAATCCCCTTGTATAATCCAAACTGCTTACAGGTTTAAATTAATGACGCTTAAAAACATATGACGGGCAGAAGGTTGCCCATTCCTGCTACCACAAATCTGGTCTCTACATCCTTCGTAGGTCCTGTACAAGTTGGTTAAAATAACATTTTTTTCCGGTGGCTTTGGCTGCATCATTTTGTGAGAAAATGCAACTTGAAGAGAATTTTTTTTAATTTAAGAAAAATGTATTCATTTTAAAGGAAAGGAGTCAAACCAAAATTACAGTATGGTTGTGTCCTTCATAATCATGTAAAAAAATCCTGCCAAGAATGATGAAATGCTGGATATGACTTAAACAAAGGAGAAAAAGAGCACAGCTCGAAACATGTCGTGTTCCTAATAAAGCACTTGAAAGTTGCAGCGAAAGTCCTGCATTTACCTTTCATTCATTTACATTTACTTGCGAATTTACTTCATTGGACGGGAGTCGAATGCAAAGGTTAAAAGACTGCTGGAGAATTTGCCTCACTTTTCTACAGAGAATTAAACAAAGGAGAAGTCAAGGCGTGAAATGTAAAATAAAAGTCATTTTGCAACAAGGTTCCAGTTGCTATAACAGTAACTTTTTGATGTTTTTGCCCTGTAAAAATGAGATGATCAGACCTTCCGCCCAAGTGTGCATATTAATATTTGGTCCATTTATGGCTGCCTGCTCCCTAGCAATCATTTTCTTATCCAAAATGCAAGTTTGGTTTGGGAAAGGAAAGAGTCTGTAGGAAGGAACATAAAATAAATAGTGATCACTGCTGAGAGATTTATTGACCTGAGAAGTAGTCATTAGCCAAGATCTCAGTCAATATTTACCTCACAGGTCAGTAAATCTCGATGTTCGGTGAAAATTAAAGTCAATATGATGTGTGCTTTTTAACTTGCAAATTAATTTTCCAATGTAAAAAGCCTCATTTTTGTGCTATAAAAATCACTTTTTAAACTTATGTATATCCCCTGGTGCCTTTTAAAAGAGTGTTGTAAAGTCGATGAAATACTGGCAAAGGAATGCTCGCTTTCATTGGCAGTCATTTTTTACATATTTATGTATGCAGAGAGACAACTTATGAATATGAAAGATAACTAAGCAGGTACAGTTCAATTCATAACAAGCTGGGACAGAATATTACTCTTTGACTCACAATGATGTATTGATTGTCATCAAGCTTCACTTGTCCATAAGATTTTAATTCTCTATCATCTGAATAATATTTTGTTTTCTCGCAAGAAACTGGCATTTGTTCAAGGACTTGCTTGCCACCTTTCAGTTAAGGCACATATTTGGCTAAACCGTTCATGCCAGAATTTGATTTACTACCTACAAAACTAATGTGCACTTGTGTTCATCCATCCTGGGGCCATAGTGCCAACTAGTTTTTGCACCTTATTAACCTTACCCTGCCCCTACCACCCACAAAGTTTAGTATAAATAACACAATGTACATAATAAGTGCACCCATTCACAGCTGTGTGTCTTAATAAAATGAAACCTCCCAACCCACTGTACATTTAACTGTCCCTCCTGCTTCTGGAATGCCCTCTGGATGACCTTCAAAATTCACAACATTAGCATCAAAAAAGAAATAGGCTGCCTCACAGACTACATGGTGCACAGCAGTAAGCAATGCTATTTGACTGGGGTCCTCAACTTGATGTTGACTTGTCCCTCTGCTCCTGTCTACTTACCACCATCTTGTGTGCATTAGTTTTAGTAAATGCTTCATATCATGTGCAGAGCTGTTGAGCCTGAGATGCCAGAGGGATCTCCATGTGTTTACCCAAGATTATGAATGTTAAAGTTAGTTGGTGAGTGTGTTGCAGGAGGGGGTCACCTACATGTAATTCCCACCTGACCCTCATGAATACAGGGTTGCTAAACACCAGAAGCACTGTTTTCATATATTGTGTGTATTGGTGTTCTTTTGGTCCATTCTGGAGGGCTAGGACATTTGACTTGGAAAAATGAAATATGTTTTTATTTTTAGTTAGTGGTCAAAAATAAGTACCACCCTATCTTGTGTAGATGATTCCCTTCTTTATTCCTTTCATAGTACTCTCCTCTGGCTAAAACCTCCTTCAGTTCTGTAAATATCATTAGATAGCAGACAACCTGCTCTGAATTCAATGTGACTACCAATTATATCCTATGTATCTCCACGTGCTTTTCCATTATCACTGTTTTTGCTGCAAAAACTCTGCCTCTCTTTTGATGGAGCTGTCAACAGCACTTAAAGGGATACTATCATGGGAAAACATGTTTTTTTCAAAAAACATCAGTTAATAGTGCTACTACAGCAGTTTTGCACTGAAATACACTTCTCAGGGGCGTAACTACAGAGGAAGCAGACCCTGCGGCTGCAGGGGGGCCCAGGAGCTATAGGGGCCCCATGAGGCCCTAATTTATATAAAATATTGGCAAAACAGGTCAACCACTGGACATTTTGGGGGCCTGAAAAATAATTTGCTTTGGGGCCCATAAATATCTAGTTATGCCACTGACACTTCTCAAAATTAAATTTTGAAATCTGACATGGGGCTAGACATTTTGTCAATTTCCCAGCTGCCCCTGGTCATGTGATGTGTGCCAACACTTTAGGAGGGAACTGCTTTCTGGCAGGCTGTTGTTTTTCCTTCTCAATATAACTGAAGGAGTCACAGTGGGACACGGGTTTTTACTTTTGGGTGTTCTTACATCTACCAGGCAGCTGTTATTTGTGTTATGGAGCTGTTATCTGGTTACCTTCCCATTGTTCTGTTGTTAGGCTGCTGGGGGGAAGGTTGGGGGTGACATCACTCCAACTTGCAGTACAGCAGTAAAGAGTGATTGAAGTTTATCAGAGCACAAGTCACAGGACTTGGGGCAGCTGGGAAATTGACAATATGCCTACCCCATGTCAGATTTCAAAATGAATTATGCAAAAATATTTTGCTCTTTTAAAAAATGGATTTCAATGCAGAATTCTGTTGGAGCAGCACTATTAACTGATGAATTTTGAAAAAAAAACATTTTCCATGACAGTATCCCTTTAACCTTGTTCAATTTTATTGCTATGGACATAACCCATTGGCTCTTTCACTTATTCACTTATTTCAGTGACTTCTCATTTACTTACTAAAAGGAGAACATAATATACTTTTGTATCAACAACTTATTTAGATGTACAGTATTACCGTGCAAAATGCAAGATTTCCTGATTCCAGGGAAGTTTTTAGAATGTATTGTATCTTAGACACTCTGGCCATTCCACTTAATGCAAAGGTGCAGATTATATAGATTCTCCAGATCAAGGGTTCAGGTTAAGACTTTTTGTTCAAAAGCAGCTTAAAACCCTTTTTGAGGATTTTAAAAATAAATGTACATTATTTGATACAACACTGGGCTGTTAAAAAGGCTCTCCATGCAACTGCATTGGTCCTTAATTTGCAAATAACATTCTCTTGCTGGATGCTCTGAAAATCACATGCCAACAGGGAAAAAGAGGCTTGGAAAAAGTATTCATCTTAAGATAAAAATGACACACACCCAGCAAGTATCTATCTAACAACATTGCACATTATCACAAACCAAACAGTCCAATTCTTTTGAGGCTGCAGAACAAGTTATTAGTGAAGGATAAAGTAAAATGTTTAAAGAAAGGTGGGGCTTTGGTAGTTAACTTCCTGCACACAATGGCATCTGTGGTTTTCCCAGTGGGATGAATACTGACATGATGGGTATTACAGTATAATTACAGTGTATATCTCAAATTGGCTGGTTTGGACTTCTATAGAATTAAATAGAATTTAGCAATACCCAATCAATACATATTATATCCTGTAAAGATGGGCAAATGATGGTTTGTAAAGGAACTTGCATGCAATGCCAAGAGCATCAATAACGGAACATGACTTTATATAATGTAGTGTCTATCTCTTTAAAAGTATCTTTGAAAGTAACCCTATGAATATAGGTCCCAAGAATAACCTTTCAAAATTATAGCTGCATTTTCATCAGGTTCATTGAAACATTTGTATCTTGATATTGTAAGCCTATAGTAAAGTAAGTGGCACTGTTACTCCTTCTATGAGCTTTAACCAAATAATGTGCTCCAGATGAGACCTTAAATCCCAGGAGATGAGACCTTAAATCCTAGGGGATGAGCCCTTGCACCGGTGTGGAGGCAGGGTGCAATTATAACTGTATGGGATACACAATGATTGAGTCCCAGTGGTTCTTTTAACTTAACTTTGGAACTGCTTTATTAACACAATAGACCAACAACACAAGGAATAGTCACGAAACCTTAGTCAATATTAACTGACACGCCACAGTCATTTTATATTATTACACAGTGCCACTTCACAGCCAAAACTGGGATAGCTAGGGGTCATACTGTGACCTAGGAAATGGGGAATTACTCCCTTACTTCACCATGGGGCTGATTGATCAAAAATCAATCAATATGCTTGAGAATATTTTTTGCAACCTCGAATAGTCACCATTTATTAAATAATAAAACCATAAAAAGTCGCCAGAAAAAGCTCAGAGACTTTCAGACTCATTGGAAATTGATGGTACAGTGAGATTCTCTGTAGCTTTTTCGGCGAAAAAAAAAATACATGTGGGAATATTTTGTTGCTTTTATTTTCTTAAATAAGCTAGAATTTGAGTATACAAGTTGCACAAGTTTTACTGGCATTTAGACTAGGGCAATATTTTTAACAATTTAGGTATACAATATAGACTAATTTAGGAGAATATAGTGGATGAAATATATTAACCTCAATTTTTTGTTTTTTTTAGGCTTTTTTGGTAATGATTATATTGAAGGGTCCCAGTGGCCCTTGTGAAAACAAGGGCCAGATTTTTCACAATTTCAGGATAAGGGCTAAGTTAAAGGATCAGTAACATCAAAAAATGAAATTGTTTTAAAGTAATATAAATATAATGCAGTGTTGCCCTGCACTGGTAAAACTGCTGTGTTTGCTTCAGAAGCACTACTATTATTTATATAAATAAACTGTTGTGTAGCCATGGGGGCAAATAGTCAAAGGAGAAAAGGTTCAAGTTATACAGCAGATAGCAGATAAGCTCTATAGAACATAATTTTATCTGTTATCCATTACTCATCCTGTGCCATATAGCCGATTTTCAATTTCTGCCATTGCTACTTAGCAGCTTGTTTATATGAACTATAGTTTTAACAGTGCACTGCAACACTACATTATATTTTCTTTACTTTAAAACACTTTCATATTTTGGTGTTACTGTTGCTTTAAGGGAGTGAAATTGGGCAAAAGTAATATTTTACTCTTGTCAAGTTCTCAAGCGATAAATAAAAATGAATTCCTATATGCTCTTCTAATGGCTTTGTGAATTACTTATGGAAAGAAAGAAATGGAAAAAAAAGACCTCTTTTAATCCTACCCCAGATGGGACTCGAACCCACAATCCCTGGCTTAGGAGGCCAGTGCCTTATCCATTAGGCCACTGGGGCAAGTTGGTATGACTCTGCTATTCAAAGTGGTGTAACACTTGCTTAGCATTTCCTGACACCAGTACAAAATTAGTAAGTAAAGTAATGGGATCCCTTATCCATAAACGTGTTATCAAGACACTTCCAAAATTACAGAAAGACCATAGACTCCATTTCAAGCAATTGATTCTGAGGTTTTCAAAAATGTTTTACTTTGTAATAATAAAACAGTACCATGTACCGGATAGTAATTAAGCTGTATGAGTCTAAATTTTTTTCCTAGCAGACTTACAGTATGGTGATCCATCCTGATACTTTTTTTTTTATTTACAAACTTAGATTTTGATAAATTTAACCCCTAAGGGTCCCCTTTGTGCCCACTCTTTAGGGGAATGCAATGCAAATGGGGATACATTTATCAGTCCCCTACAATATTTAAATATGATGTAGGCAACCCTGTGGAGACAGGAATAAAGAACTTTAGTTACAATAGCGGCAATTAGCAGTATTTTGTTTATTTCCCTGTTTGATTACAAAAGTCAAGACATTTGACCTTGGGGCAACATTATACTTACAGAGACAACCTGGCTAGATTCATTATTTAAGGTGTGTTTTAGCAGTTCATTGTGAAATGACATTTCCCTTAAAAGCAAGGGAGAGGCAATTTATTGTAAAATACATAATCAATCCTACCCAAGGTAATACACATGTCAGACAGAAACAATTCAAGATGCATTTCCCAGGAATAATAATTACGTATTTAGCCTGGCAACCCCTTGTACAGGTTTAGAAATAAAATATATAAATATATTGCAAGGAAATTATGTTTTTTTTTAATCTTTTACCTTCACTTCTTTAGTAGAAAAATGATTTCTGACCTAAGGCTGTAATATTAAGTAGTCTGACACTATTAGGTCATTGCTCCTAAAAGCTGTGAAAGTTTTTCTTTGCTTCAAAAGGACATTCTGGTAAAACGCTAAAGATTGCCAATTTTGTTTTTGGCACCAAACCCCCACGTGATTAGTAAAATGAGTAACTGTGATTGGCTATTGTGCAGAACAATAAATTGCCAACAACGTGCCCATTACGTCACAAAAACATTTTTTAAAAATGAAATACAGGAATATAATTATTTAATAGAAAAGATTAGCAAAATTGACAATTCACATTTCTTGATGAAATGTTGTATTAAGACATTTTTTGGATTGTTAATTTCAATTGGAATAATCCTATTGTGTGTAGCAATTTAAAAACAAGTGCAATTTTCCATTAAGACTTTTTTTTTTTATATAAACGGCACAAATGATAAACCAGGCAACTATATTGTAGCTAGCTTCCTTTCTACATTTGCAAAACCTATAGTATAAATTCAACCTGTGTGCTCCCAATGTAAATGACCCTCTTAATGTTTGCAACAAGATCAAATATTTGAACTGTACATGTTCCAGTGTAAAGGTATGAATACACTTACTACTGCAAATGTGTTCTTTATAGAATTCTAATGGCACATTTTTCATCTCAAAATACGCCTGTAGCTTATTTAAAAAAAAAAAAAAAAGTTAAACAATTTGAGACGTAAGCAAGCAACATGTCCTTAAAACCCTGAATGAGACCCTACAAAAGAGACGGGAGGTTATCAAAAGTCTGAAAGGGCTATTCTAAAGAGACTTTGCAATCACAATATCTGCAAGAAACGGCTTTTGTATTTCTTCTGACAGGTTTAAAAACATTTATACAATGGAATTAACACTACTCTTTGCTGGGGCTGTTAAGAGTGAGGTGTTGGGAAAACAGCAATACCTTCTTGTTTAGCTTAAGACAATAAAAGCCTAAGGATTTGAAAACAAAACAATCCTATTACTGTTGTTGAGTAAAGTAAGTGTGAAGGATGGAATAGCCATTCTAGCTGTGGAAATTATACAATGCTCTCACCAACTGTTTAGAGAAGGCTTTCCCAAATCTAGGGGGATTATAAATATCTAAAGGAGTTTTGGAGTAGGAGTCTAATTGCTGTACCCACAAGGAGTTCCATGATCCGAAGCTGACGCTACATTAATCCATCTGAAATTAGACTTTTATGAGAGTTATAGCAGATTTAGTAGCATTTTCATACACGTTTTCTTGTATAATGCACGCTTCTTTTGGAAATAGAAACCTTTAACAGGGTTTAACACAATCTTCATGTTCAACATGTATTTTTATTGAAATGTTCAATAAACGAAGATAACGGAACATAGTAAATCTTTGTACAAGTGGTTATTATATTTTCCCATACGGGGGGACCTATGATGCTCGAGCCAGTAAAAGGAGCTGCACTAGTTACATAGGTACATTTGGCATTTGGGGAATCAACGGTATTTTTTAATTTTTTAAGAAATCTAAGAACTCTTTGAAGGGCTTTGTATCCATGCTGAGCCTGTGATAAGCTGATTTCTAAAGCTAATTGCAAAGCTAGGCCAAGCAGTCTCTGCAGGGGCTCCAGCATATTTCAAACATTTTACTAGTTGGTTTATTAAATGCTTTCATGTCTCTTTGGAAGTATAAATTATAATAAAATTAGGAGTCTTACCAAAAGTGATTAAGATGCTTGAGAAAAATTTACACATATCAGCATAGTTACTGACATGTTTGTAAGCAAAAGTTGCTTGTCAGCATGCTTGTCTCAAACTGCAATTTACCATACTGCATAAGGAACATTTATAGAATCAGACTAGTTTAAAGGAGAACAAAACCATAAAAATGAATATGGCTAAACATTACATGTTTTATATACAGCTTAAAATTTCAGCTTGTCAATAGTAGCAATGATCCAGGACTTCAAACTTGTCACAGGGGGTCACCATCTTGGAAAGTGTCTGTGACACTCACATGCTCATAGGTCTGAGCAGCTGTTGAGAAGCTAAGCTTAGGGGTTGTCACAAATTATCAAGCAGAAAATGAGGTTGGTCTGTAATATAAGCTGATGCTACAGGGCTGATTATTAAATTTGGATGCTAGTTGCACTGGTTTCTGTGCTGTCATGTAGTAATTATCTGTATTAATTACTAATCAGTCTTATACTGTGACATTTCTATTCTATGTGTACTGTATATTTTGAATCAGTCCCATGTGCAGAGAATCAGCAGAAAAGAAGACAGGGAGCTACTGGGTCATTTTTGGAGACACAGATCTTTACTGCTAAAGGGCTGTGGCTGCCTTGGGCTGGTACAGAAGCCCACAAAATAATGCACAACATTTCTAGACTACTTCTTTAGTTTAACTTTCCTTTTCCTTTAATCCCATTTGAGGCATATTTGATAAAAGCCAGTTCTGCAAGCACTGTTGAGCAACACTCTGTCTCATGCTATTGACCTAGTGATTTGTAGGCTGGAGAGTAATAAAGACTATTAGTTGGGGTAGGCAGGCCATACGTTCCCCATGATGATAACAATGATAATTTCAGTATTGGGGGAATCTTACCACTCCTACCAGTCTGGGGAAGTACCAACCATGTGTGTAATATGTGCACACAAACTAGAAGTCTCAAGATATAAAAATGACTGAATATCTGATTATCTTTACACAGGGTTACCCTGCTGAGGTTCACCTAAGGAACTGACACTACTACTCACAGTAGGGATACCTGGCATATACAAGAAATAGTGAGGAGGCACTGGCCAGTCATTTTACAAAATACTGTGCTGTGGAATGTCTTTCAAGAAACACCTCTTTTTGACTTCATGAAAGGTACAAATATAATTACTCATATACATGTACTCACTCAAGTGACCTGGGAGTAGTTGAGTATGAATAAAGGTGGAGTAGCAAATCCAGCCCTTTGGCAAAGAGGGCAGTAGGGCAGGTAGCCTTGGGGAATCAATACTCCATCTCACAGGTTAGGAAACAGAAATATATCTCCATGCCTACTCATATACCTGCCCTCTTTTGGCTCCATGATCATGGTAGTTTGGGGTCATTGGTATGTATAATTTTATTTATCATGTGCTACCACGATAAACAGCGCTGTATAATGTCTTGAAACGTTAAAAGTACTCATAGGGAGGATAAACATTTTAAAGAATACTGGATAGATAAAAATATACAGAGATTAAGAGGTTTATTTATTAAAGGTCAAGTTGTGTTTTCCTGAAAAATTTTAGTTTTTCGAGGGTAGTTTCACTAGAAACACACATTTTTCAGGATAAAAAACTTGCATTTTTCTATGCCATGAAGGTGATTAAAGACCAAGCAAAAGAATATGCATCAATAAGAATAAAAAGCCACATCTCGCACAGAGGCATAACTTTTCGCATTGCAAATAGTTTTTCCGTTTCCGACTTTTATTACATTCCCTCAAAACTCTGAAAATACTCCAGCAAAAACCTGTTGCGGTGGCAGAGGTCCCTTAAACCAGTTGAAGATATTTTTTGCCTTCATGATTTTTGAAAACTTGAGCAACTTGAGGTATGCAAGGTTTTTAGCCTATAACTTGATCAATGCGAAGTATTCATGTTTTTTCCCTCGGTGCATTCAATCGAGTTTTTCACATTTCACATCAGTTTATTCAAGGTAGAAAAAACCTCATAAACATCACAAACTCGACCTTTGATAAATTACCCCATACATGCCATGTTGTAAGAGACACAGTAGGAAGGAAGTCACTGACCCATAGAATGTATACAAATATGGTTCTGTAAAGATGGAAGAACAGAATTTCAATACCCCACCTATTACTGGATTGGAGCCAGCAAAGCAAGCTGCATGATGTTTGCCACCAAAGTACTTCATTTGCACATTGTCACGTAAATCACATGTCATTATCTAGAATAGAGGATCTCTAGGAAGCACAGAACATGAACATTACACACAGGGGAGGGATGAAGGAGCACAAGAATTCTTTGACATTCCTGTTCACCTTTTTATCTTCCAATCACACAAGAAAGAATGGTAGGGTCAATACAGTGAATTCACTAGTCACAAGGTGGTCCAAGTTTCCATTAGAAGTTACCTGTTATTGCATTTCTAGCGCAGTTCGGTAACCTGCCAATGAAAAAATGAAGTCTTGTGATGTGCAGAAGTAATTTGCTAGACATTCATCCACAACTTCATATGCCAGGTTGCACTACATAATGACAGCTGCCCCAGAGAGTACAGATAGAAATATTGGGGTCTTGAACAACTATATACTAAAATGAATCATAAGTGGTTGACAGTTGATAAGTGCCCATGCTAGAGAAAAGTCCATAATCTGGCTGTAAGTCATGCCCTCCCAATTCGAGGAGGAAACATTAGTCAAGTAACAAGCTTAGGTCTGGAATAGCAGGAGGATGACACAAGTCAAGAAAAGAAGCATACAGAAAAAGTTCCACTCAATGCCAAGGAAACCTTAGACTAATAACACACAAACTATTGAAAGAACAGACCATGAATGCTAGGACCACAGTGTTGGTGACCATAGATGGTAGGATTGCCACCGTGGCAGTTAAAATGATGCTTGATGCCAATGGTATTAATAGGGAAAAATGGCAAGAATATAGAAAAGCTGGTATTTTTTTCAAGAAAAGGTGGTAACCCTAATGGAGGCACATGCCAGAAGAAAGCAACCTCAAGACCAGAAACACAGAGGAAAACATACAGAGTTGGACTGGTGCCTTGGGGGCCCACTGGGACTGCAAAGGAAGGGCCTCCAACATCCAATTCCCTGCCCGGTTGCCTGAATAGTCACGCTGCACATTGAACATGCACAAACACAGTGCAGATGCCCTGCCCGCAGCAGAGCCACTCATTACTTTATGGGGAGCCAGAGCCAGGGTAGGAAGTCTGGGCCAGCAGGGGCCCCACCCAGTCCGACACTGCCCATTTTTTCTGAACAAAATCACCAGTTACTGTTATCCTGAGGAAGCACTATGCAAGTACACAAACCGAGGAATATCAATATGTCACTCCGATGCAGTACACCTGTTATCCAGAAAGCTCGGACAAGGGGGTTTATAGATAGAGGTTATTCCCTTAATTTTGATTTTCATAACTCAAGGCTGCTAAAAATCAGTTAAATATGAATTGACCCCAATATGATCGGTTTGCCTCCAATAAGAATCAATTATTTATTTTTTTAAAAACAAGAATTATTTGATTAAAATGGAGTCTATGGGAGATGGCCTTCCCGTAATTGAGAACTTCCTAGATAATGGATTTCCAGATAACAGATCTCTTATCTGTACTGATACTGGTTTTTGATCGGTACAATGCTGTACTTACTCCATTTTTCAGGTAGCACCAGTTATCAAATGTTAAACAAAATAAATAACTACAGCTTCACATATTCATGAATATAAAAGAGAATCAGAAATGCAACTTTCTGTTCTAGCAATAAATGGTTTAGGATTTGCATAAGGTGTGGCAGCTATTAGTTAAAACATGATTGTACTTCTGGCCATTGCCCAATTATATATTATTCTAATATAGGTTATTAAACATCCAACCAAAGTAACTACACTATATATATACGTATATGGCAGCTTTGTTCTAGAGATGAATACTGGGTAAAACTGAAAGAGAATATAAGCTACTGCAGTACTTCTTGGTGGCATTTCCGCCCAGTAAAAGTTCTAATTAAGCAATGATGGTGTAAGAAAGGGTCAAAGCAGGAACAATGGCAGCAAGTTTGTTCTGTTGTAATTTTTCTTCCGTACTACCCATAAAGTTCTGTGTGTGGAAGTTCGCCAGCATCTTGTTTCCCAGGGTAACCCACAGAAAATTCTCTTTAAATCTATGACATTATCATTCAGGGTATTTATCATGGTAACAGACTGCAGTGATAGCAATGCAAAGCTTGAGAGAGGGAAAAACGTGCAAGAAGTCAACACTTCTCTAGGATTAGAAGTAATGAATGTGGGAACCAGGACTGGACTGAGAATCAAAATAGGCCCTGGCATTTCAGGTACACAGAGGCCCAATCTGGTCACATTGAGGCCCAAACAGCCCCCCACCAGCCCACTAAATACTGACTTTCTATGGGACCTTATAGCAGCCCATCTGGCATTTGCCCTAACCCACATATTGCCAGTCCGGGCCTGGTGGGAACTGATTCTTTCATATTGACAGGGGTGTTGGTATACTTCTATATGATTCATTTTATAGTTTTGAAGTATTAGCAAAGGGAAGATTGTATGTTTAATACAAAATAAAGCATAGTATGTGCCTGCTGGGTATTGACTCTGGAAAAGAGGAGCAATGATAGGGCTATTTACATTTTTTTAAATGCCACCTATTTTGGTGACATAAAGCTTCCCCTTGACTGCTTTGTTCATACACAAGAAGAGATTAATTTCTAACCATATGTGACACATCTCTCTTTATCAGGAGATGCTGCTTCTCTAGGCCATGCATTTATAGGCTGTCCCCAAATCTGAGCCTCAATCAGGCCTGGTAGTATAATACAACTTCCAGAAATGTTTTTTAAGCCAGGAAACTTGTGTTTATCTCTGTTGTTGAGATCAGGGATGTGTACCAGGGTCTGAATAAGTAGGAGCACAGGAAAACAGCTTTCTTTTTAAAGCCACATATGCAATTTATATCTCACCAGAGCTTCCTACCCTATGTCGTATCTCATTCTAATTTTTCTGCACAGGGTCTGTCCCACTTAGCGATCTTCATTCTCAGAAAATATTTTCCAGGAGCCTGAGCATGCAAGGGAAGCCTAAATAACCGCATATATGTAAATATACTCTATACATTTAGAATATTAATATGTGACAGTTTTTTATATAATATTTTATAGTCATTTATTGTAAAGAAGAAACAAATCAAACAGAAATTCGTATTATGTTGTGCAGGAGATTATATATCACAGCTGTTGTTGGTCTTTGAGTTAACGTTTAGTATGATGTAGAGAGGGATATTCTGAAATAATTTGCAATTGGTTTTCATTTTTTATTATTTTTGGTTTTTGAGTTATTTTGCTTTTTATTCAGCAGCTCCCCAGTTTGCAATTTCAGCAGTCTGGTTGATAGAGTCCAAATTACCTTAGCAACCCTGCATTGATTTGAATAAGAGACTGGAATATGAATAGGAGAAGGGCTGAATAAAAAGAGTAGGAATAAAAAGTGGGAATAACAATACATTTGTAGGCTTATAGAGCATTTGCTTTAAAGATTGGGTCAGTGACCCCCTATTTGAAAGCAAGTAAGAGAAAGAAGACAGATTATTAAAAAATAATAAAACAAATGTGAAAAGAGAATTGGCCATTCTATAACATACTAAAAGTTATCTTTAAGGTGAACCCACCCCTTCAAGTAGCCCAAACACATTTCTGATTTTGTTCTTCGGTATGTAGTATTATATTATATGTTTCAGTTTGGCATTTGTCATGCAACATACAGTACACAGACAGTTAGCCATAAAAATGGGCTGCGGCTGTTTGTAGTACAGTAAGAGAGGATGTGTGCAGAGTAAATTTACAGCACTCTGACACTCTTCTTCCAAAGAGCTTCTTTGTTTGCAAAGAAAAGCAATATTAAGTCCCAAAATAATTGAAAAATTTTCCCAAAAAAAACCCTGGCGTTGAAAAAGATCGAACATTTTTTAGGGTGTCCACCTTCCCCCCTACATTTGTTAACATATGGCACCTTAAATATACTGTGGGCACATGTGTAAAGGCATTAGAACACCTCTATAAACTTTTATTACGTTTCCCTGGGCTTGTGTAGTGTTCTGTTTTTTGCGCAGCTTACACGTCCATTCAATGTTAAATTTGGTGCCATATGCAAATTAGCCTTCTACTTCTTCGCTTTGCCTAACTAATTTACGCTAGCACAACTTCGCTACCTTCCGGCTCCCTGGACGCAACTTTGAATCTTCGTGAATTTGCGCAGCCCTGACGAATCTATGCCTGGCAAAGAGCGGTGAAGAGTGGCAAAGTGCGGCAAAGGCACTTTTTTTATACAGATATGGGATCTGTTATCCATCTCAGAATTATGGAAAGGCCATCTTTCAAATAATTTACAATTTTAAGAATAATTTCCTTTTTCTTTGTAATATTGTAATGAAACCATACCTTGTTCTTGACCTAGGTATGGTTTTTAAAGAGGATTTGGATTTGGCTGAATGCTTGTGCATGGACAACACAAATCCTCATTTGCACATTTAAAAATCCTAATGACATCCTCATTTGCATATGTAAATAAGGTGTGGGAAGGGAAAATTACATGACTTTTGGGTACAAAACAAGGAAGTAAAAAACATTTTTTCCACCTTTTCCTTTCCTGCCCCTAATTTACATATACCAATTATTATTCGGATTTGGTTCGGTATTCAGCCAAATCTTTCACAAAGGATTCAGGGATTCGGCTGAAACTCAAAAAGTGGATTTGTTGCATCCCTAAGTCTTGACCCAGCTAAAATATAATTAATCCTTATTGGAGGCAAAATAATCCTATTGGGGTTATTTAATATTTAAAGGACATTTAGTAGGTTCTGAGCATTCTGAATAACAGGTCCCATACCTGTAAATATATTTATATTCCATTCATGCCCATGTGCCCCTTTTGGGGTTTGAACTTTATCCCCAATGTTCTCACCATGCCTGATTCTCTACTCAGTATCAGAGGCTGCTTAGAATCACAAGACTGATTTACTGCAGGATACAATGGTGATAAATTGTTGTTCACATAAGAGATTTATAACAAAAAAGGACCTTCACCACATTGTCAGCTGCCTGACAAAAAGTGTCTTTTTCCTTCTTTTCAATAGGCTTCTTTTATGGGGACAATTTATCAAGTTTTTCATTCAAGAAGTGGCCAGCAGTGACGTATGTTGTCCATTATGGTCACACTGCAAACTTGCAGCAGTTTCAGATGATTGATTCACATTCCAAGTCACAGTCCAGCACAATACATCATCAAGGTACCTAGAAATAAGCTTGTGCGTAGAATAGTCAGACAGGCCAGAATCAGGATTGGAGAGTGAAGAATAGTCAGCAGACAGGCAAAAGGTCAGGTTTGGAGAATTACAGAATAGTCAGACAAAGCAAGGGTCAAAACCAGTATATCAGGCAGGAATCAATCAGTAATCACACCCAGGAAACGAACTAATAGAATCTAACAGCAGGCAATCCTCTGTATACTAAGATCCCCTTAAATACTATTTGAAATTGGCGCCATTGTGCGCTGACGTAATCACGCAAGTGCATAAACTCGGAAGTGCGCCAGCGCGCGCGCCATAGGAAGACCGGCGCTGGGACAGAGAGGATGCACGCGGCGAGCGTCCCCGATGGAAGCATGGGGGACGCTCCCGCATGCTCGGGGCACAACCACTAGACCACCAGGGTGAAGTCCTTACACCAATATGGCTTGGGTACATATGACTCATTAACTATGAGAATTTTTTTTGGCATGTATGGATTTGCAGTGAAATTCTGCATTTCATCATTGGTGATTATTTTTGGGAAAAAATGCAAACATAGACCACATGTACAGGTATTTTCTGAGTAAAATTGTTTGGCACAAAAAAGTCCTTAGACTCCAATGTATTTGGGAATCAAAGCCATTTATATGCTGGGTTAGTACAGTATGGACTTGCCTGATGTACTTTACACTCCATTATAAAAGTCCTTTTCAAATTAAACATGAAATCCAATTTCTATTTTTTATTGAAGCATTCATAGCTGTTGTAAGCTCATTTAAAATTATCAGATGTCAATCAAATATTGTCTGCCCCTCCTCTATGCCACTCACTTTCCATTCAGCACTTCCTAGATATCACTGCTCTCCACACATTCCCCCATTCTCTTCACTGTTTAATTGTGTAGCCAGGACATGGGGATGGACAGTGGGTCCCCCATTGTGGTGCACAAACAAGATTCTGAGATGATGCAAGACTCGCCTTAATAACTGTGTCCACAAAATGACTCCTGCCTGCTTGCTATAATTTTGAATTCCCAGACTGAAGGAAACAAGAATCTAATAATTTATGTAGTGTAGATAAAGTTAATTTTGCTTGACTAATGCGATAAAATAGGATTTTGAATATTTCTTTTGGGTGACGGGTCCCCTTTAAGGTTTAGTATGTAACTTTTTGTTATTGTTTTATAGCAATAAAATGAATACTGTGCAAGCAGTTGTATCTAAAAGGAAAATATTAGGTAGGGCTCATTCACAATGCCCCATGCAGTGTACAATAAAAGGGTGCTATTAGTGGACAGCATCTAGAATTGAGCACTACCTGCGGGAAGCATATTGTCACGAACGGCACCCTAAATCCAGAACCCAAGCTAAGCTCCCTGTTATCAGCTCTCACTTCTGCCTATAAGCATTGCCTTTCACCTTGGGAGGAGCCCTTGGCTAAATGGATACCACCAGGTCTATTTTAGAGAGGTACAAAGCAAAAGGTTCTGGACAAGCAGAGGGGCACGATCGTCTCACCAAGGATACTGAATTGATGAACGCCACCAGACACCACAGAGTGGAACAGGCAGGCTGGGCCAGCACAAGCAGAGCAGAATTGTCACAGACAGGCAAAGGTCAGGATTGGAGAGAGTCAGAAAAATCAAGCAGGCAGGCAAGGGTCAGGGTTGGAGATATCAGAGTAATAAGGCAAAGCAAGGGTCAATTCACAGTAGATCAGGCAGGAATCACATGGATTAAACACCCAGGAACTCTATAAATAGAACCTAACAAGGGGCAACTCACTGTAGACTGAATTCCCCTTTAATAGGATTTGAATTTCATGTCAAGTGTGATGATGCCATGGCGCCAGCGTACAAACCAGGAAGTGCGCCGGTGCGCGCGCCAGCGCGGGGAACTGGGGGCAGAAGAAAAAGGAGCAGCGCAGCGGGCGTCCACACCACAGGAGTGGCAGTGGACCCCGCTGCCCACTAGACCACCACGGTGAGTCCTTACATTACCCCCCCTCTAGGAGGGGTCACTGGACCCTCAAGTTTACTAGGAGACCTGGGATGGGACTGTCTCCTAAGGTGGTCAACCCTGGCATCAGATTTGACCAGACTTTTCACCAACACTGGAGGAGAACAAACTTGCCTTATTGCTGGTTTTAACACAGAAAAATTAAACAGGTTAGGTAACATTAACATCTCAGGTAACTTAAGACGGACAGAGGTTAGGTTCACAATCTCCACAATAGGGTATAGACCATTAAATCTAGGCCCTCACTTAAGGAATGGGATTTTAAGCTTGATATTCCCTGTGGATAGCCAAACCAAGTCCCCAACCTGATATTTGGGTTCCTCCCTACGGGGCTTATTGGTTACTCTTCTCTAAGCGGATGTAACTGCCAATAGGGAACTACGTACCCCAGAATGAGACTTAGAGCAGTGCTCAACAGAAGGGAGTTTCTCTAGGGAAGAAACTGACACCATTAGAGTGGAAGCTAGCCATAAATCTTTGCACTTGGAACCCCACTGGATAACCTCCCCAGTTGCCCAATCAATGTGGGGGTTGTGTACCTGTAGCAAAGGTAACCCCAGAATTAACTGGGACAAGGAACCATCAAGAATGTGAAAAGCTAATTTTTCACAAATCATATTGTTCACACACATGGATAATGCCTTTGGGTTACCAGACCCCAGTGGGCTTTTATCAATAGCAGAAATCCTCATAGGAGGTGTAAGGGGAAAAAGAGAATTATTATACCTTTCTGCAAATGGCAACATCTAAGAAATTCCCCCCAGCCTCAGAATCCACCAAGGCTGAAACGTTAACTAAACCCCAAGGTCAGGACAAAACTACAGGTACAGTACTAGTTTTTATGAGGCGAATTGGGGAGAAGAAATCTCTCTACCCAAATGGAGTTTTCCTTCTTCACTTAGGTCCTCTTGGGACAATTTTTAAAAAAATGCCCCCTTATCCCCACAAGATATGCATAGACCCAGGGATCACCTTTGGCCCCTTTCCTGAGGGGACAAGCGTGTAGCTGCCAACTGCATAGGTTCCCCCTGAGGGTTAGGAAACAAAGGAGTTGGCGATATGTCGTTACATATAATAGGGAAATCTGTATCCCCCTCAGCCCTTCTTTCTTTTTGCCTCCATTCAATTTGGATGGTTAACCTCATGAGGCCATCCAAAGTGGATGAAGGAGGGTAATTAACCAGGCTGTCTTTGATAGAGCTAGAAATCCCCACCTGGAATTGACTACGAAGTACTGCATCATTCCACCCCATCTCAACTGACCAGTGCCGGAATTCTGTACAAATCTCCTCAATTACTCTTTTCCCTTGACGGAGTTTACGAAACGTGGAATCGGCAGAGCTACAAATCACCGAATTGGCAGAGCTAGCATGATCCAGGTCATTGTATAACATGGCCATGGTGGCAAAAAATGCCTCTAGGGATAGATGGCAGGGTCAGAGGAGGGTAATCTTAGTGCCCATACTTGTGGGTCACCTTGTAGTAAGGTCATAACTAACCTTACTTCATCGTCACCAGTAGGGAAGTTGTGAGGGAAAAAACTGAGGTATAGTTTACATGCCTCCTGAAAAACAAAAAATGTACTCCTATTCCCACTAAACTTATCAGGGAAGGGGATTTTGGGGTCACAGAAAGAACGTCTATTACCCGAGTAGAAGACAGGGCAGACCCCTCAGAAATCACATCAGAGGATTGCCAAACTGTATCCAACCTCTCAGAAAGAGACCACAGACCTTGAATAATATAATTCTCTTTTCCCTCTTGTTCATCCAGGCATCGGAGGAGGCAGGACTGGACTGAGAATCAAAATAGGCCCTGGCATTTCAGGTACACAGAGGCCCAATCAGCCCACAAAGATGCCCAAACAGTCCACACCAGCCCACTAAATACTGAATTTCTATGGGACCTTATAGCAGCCCCTCTGGCATTTGCCCTAACCCACAGATTGCCAGTCCGGGCCTGGGAGGAGGGTTCATTACAACAGTTTGGTGGTGTGCGGAATGGCAGTAGCATGACTTTCAGCGTCCATTTTCTTCTTTCTCAATTCACAACCCAAGCTAAGCTCCCTGGTCTCGGCTCTCACGTCTGCCTATAAGCGACACCTTTCACCTCGGGAGAAGTCCCTTGACTAATTCGAGGCCACCAGGTCTTATTTGAAAGAGGAGCAAAGCAAAATGTTCTGGATGGACACGATCGTCTCACCAAGGATACTGGATTGATGAACATCACCAGACGCCACAGAGTGGAACAGGCAGGCCAGGCCAACACGAGCAGAATCGTCAGACATGCCGGGTCGCCGGGATCAGGATTGGAGAGAGCAGAATAGTTATAGACAGGCAAGGGTCAGGATTGGAGAGAGTGAGAATAATAAAGCAGGAGCGGCGGTGGACCCCACTGCCCACTAGACCACCAGGGTGAGTCCTTATACATATATTCTGAGCCCTACGCCTTCATTTATTAGAAGAAGATTTATGTATGTATGTAATACTGTATATGTCCAGTTAAATAATATTTTGGACACCTAAGTTATATTTAATCGTAGCTAAACTTGCAATAAATAGCTTTCCAGGAACTATTGTTTATTTAAAAAAAAGCAGCTTTAGAGAAGGTTATCCTTGAGAACGTGAAACAAAAATAATTTCCATCTAATAATACCGAGATATAAACTTGTGCTGGAAACACCCTTTCCATCTGTAGCTACTTCCAGTGAGATAACATGGGCAATCAAAAGTGGGAATGGAACAATAGTGAAATGTCCATGTAAGTGGCACTGTAAATCTGACTTTCTGTGTAATCATCACTGTCAGACTTAACAGTTATATCTTAAAGTTCTGCAGGTCTATATCAGCCAGGACTGGTGTGTTTGAGTAATATAGGCATCAAAGGAATTGATGGAAAAACAGCCAAATATCAAATCTCAGACATCTTTTCATCCTCTCACCCTTGGATGTAAAATGCAGCTTTGGCCGTTGATTTTAAAAAACAAGTTTCTGCTGAATCCTTATAGGTCATGTTAACCAGTTCGGCATACATGTATATTAATGATGCTGGGTTTTGTAATGTTTGTTCATCTTAAATAAAGAATCTTGAAGGATTTGGATTCATCAGTCATCATTCATGGACATAGACATACAAAGAGCAGCATTAATTAAATTATTGAAAGCAGCTTACATGACAACAAGAACTTGAGAAAGATGTTCCTAACACAGAATGTGCAACCAGAGAGCACATTTCACATATGAAAAACAAAAGGTTGTCCAGTTCAAAGATATCTATGTGATTAGCAGGGAACCCTAGTCTAATAAGGGAATGGTAAGAATCAGAATCCCCAAGACAATCTACGATCTTGCAAAATAAGGGAACTAAAAGGTTCCAAAAAGCGGTTCACAAAACTCACCAAGCATATGGGGAGACCCAGGTGCACAGCCATGAGCCTTCAGCTAGGGGAGTGGATCCAACTGTGAAGATAAAGGCAGGCACTCAAGATCGCAGCTCTTTCTCATGCTGTGGTCTCATGCTGTGGGAAGATGGGACCTGATGTTTTGCAGAGAGAGCTCTCCACAATACGTGAGACACTCAAAGTATGTCATCCAGGGTAAATTAAAAAAACAAGCACTTTGATAAAGCAATAATTACACCTTTCCAGTTCAGTTCCAAGACTTCTGACCCACAATGAGCATATGCTTACACCTATGGGTCCCCCCTAGAATTATTTGGCATCCCTTTCAACTCTGAATATCTATTGACCCCAAAGGCTAGTACCCACTAAACAACAGCAGACATCTTGCTTTCATCAAATGTGGAACCTAATCATAAGGGGACAAGAATAAGTCTGTAGCCTAACCATAAAAATATTTGAATCACTTATCCAAAATAAATAAACTTGGTTCATGGACAATCGACCCTGTCCATCTCCCAGGAAGCAGGTATACTCCAAAAATTCTTGATCTCGTTAGATGGAAATATATTTTTACAAAAGAATGCATTTAAGAATCATGAGCATTTTGCACCTACTTAATGTAAGTTTGACAGGGATAATATCAAGCTAATGTGTATATTTCCCTTTAGAGTCAATAGGATTACAAAAAAGTCTAATTTATGTACTGTAGAAAATCAGATCTGCCCCTCTCAATTAGGCAGGCACAGTGTGATCATATTTATCATCAAGGCTTATATGATTTTATTTAGCATTAAGGCTTACATTTTCCATTAAACCAGATGTTTAGGAGTTAAAACCAATCTCCTGTTCTGCAGTCCAACATTTGTTCAGACCTCTTTTGTACTTAGGGGCACATTTACTGAGGGTCGAAGTGAAAATTCAAATAAAAAAAATTTGAATTTCGAAGTGATTTTTGGCTACTTTGACTATCTGTAAGAAATCCTTACCCTGGTGGTCTAGCGGTGCGGCAGGGACGCCCGCTACGCCGCTT
>CM044443.1:96817880-96954048 GCA_024363595.1 Xenopus borealis
TGCAAAAGAATAAGAAATCAGGAAGGGGGCAAATAGTTTTTCACACCACTGTATTTCCTCCTCTCCCTATGATTCCAAGGGTGATTCAGAAAATAAAGAAGGACAGAGCAGTAGTGATAGTAATTGCCCCATTATGACCGAGGAGAGCCTGGTTTACAGATCTGCTTCACCTGTGCAAGGGGGTTTTCTGGAAATTGCCAGTAAGACCAGATCTTCTTCTACAAGACAAAATGCTTCATCCAAATCCAGACAGGTTATCTCTGACAGCCTGGAATTTCATAGGGACAGTTTGAGTGCTCAAGGCCTTTCAGAGGAGATGGTCAATACCCTCCTGAACTCAAGAAAATACTCAACTTCTGAAATCTATGGTTGAGTATGGAGGGTTTTCCAAAGATGGAAGAAACTTCTCCCTAAAAAATTTTCAATTCCAGATATTCTAAAGTTTCTGCAAAATTGTTTTGATAAGGGACTTAAACCAAACACCTTGAAAGTACATATCTCGGCTCTTTCAGCAATGCTTTCAGTTAATTTGGCAAATAATCCTCTATTTAAAAGATTTCTGAAGGCGGTATCAAGACTGAGGCCCAGGATTGAGGAGGTTTCAGCTCCATGGGACTTAAACCTGGTATTGCCATTGCTTTGTGAAAGACTGTTTGAGCCTGTTCAAGACATCAGTCTAAAACGCCTGGCATTGAAAATAGCCTTTCTTATTGCTATTACCTCAGCAAGAAGAGTTGGTGAACTGCAAGCATTGCTGGTCGGACCTCCATACGCTCAAA
The DNA here is from genome assembly GCA_024363595.1 of Xenopus borealis. Lineage (NCBI taxonomy): Eukaryota > Metazoa > Chordata > Amphibia > Anura > Pipidae > Xenopus > Xenopus borealis. Next base: position 96,818,660 of record CM044443.1, read on the forward strand.
TTTTCCCTGACAAAGTTATACTAAAAAGTCTATAATTTTTCTTCATTTGTTGCTGCCTGTAGTACGTAAAGAAAATAGATATTTTCATTTTCTTGAGTCAGAAAGGCAGCACATATCTCTGCCCTAATAAAATATTTTGCTTCAGAAGCATGTGGTGGTCTCTTATTCTTTATAAAACACTGAAGGTGTGGGGGAATTGAGAAGTACTTAGAAGTTTTTAATTGGTTATTCTATTCTCCTCTCCTACCAGGGGGAGGGTCAGACTATTAACCGTTCATTTGGTGCTGCCTTTTGGACTCAAGAAAATGAAAATTTCAGGTAAGTGCAAATTTTCTCTTTTTCTTTGTAGGAATAAAACATTACCTTGTACTTGATCCCTTGACATTATTAATCCTTAATGGAGGCAAAACCAGCCTATTTGATTTAATTTGGGGCACAATTCGAATTTATTTTGGGATTGTTCGATTATCGAATAGCCCAAAATCCAATTAGACTTTGCCAAATTCGAAAATTCGAATTCGATTGTCGAAGTACTCGGCCTTTAAAAAAAATAAAAAAAATTCGATATAACAATTCGGCAGATAAAACCTACCGAATTGCTATATATCAATATGGGAAGCGCCCATAGGATTTTTCCTGCTTTTTTTGATCGAATATTAAAAATTCGATCAAATGTTTAAAATCGTTCGATTCGAACGATTTTATTGATCGATCAAATTTAAAATCTGCCCCTTAATGTTTATATGATTTTATAGCAGACTTATGCTATGAAGATCCAAATTACGGAAAGATCCATTATCTGGAATAAAACAGGTCCTAAGCATTCTGGATAACAAGTCTAACATTTGTAATTCTTATTAGAGACAAAAAAAAGTTGGATTTAATTAATATTTAAATTAGTTTTAAGTAGACAAAGTATGGAGATTCAAGTTATGGAAAGATCCCTTAACTCGGAACACCCAAAGCATTCTGGATAACAGGTCCCATACCTGTACAACATTTCTTTTTTCCTATTTTGCTAATTGTTTCATGCTAAAAATACAAAACCCCAAGTATAATCAAAAAATACTAAAAACGCTGGAAGGAACGAAAAAAGAAAATATTTAAGCTTCTGAAGCACATTTTAAGTACAGATACGTGACCTGCTATCCAGAATACTCGGGACCTGGGATTTTCTGTAATTTGGATCTTGATACAGTAGCTTAAGTCTACTAGAAAATCATGGAAACATTAAATACATTAAAACATTGTTTTGCTTCCAATAAGGATTAATTATATCTTAGTTTGGATCAAGTACAAGGTACTCTTTTATTATTACACAGAAAAAGGAAATCATTTAAAAACTTTTGGATATTTGGATAAAATTGAGTTTATGGGAGACAGCCATTCCGTAATTCGGAACTTTCTGGATAAGGATTTCCAGATAGCGGATCCCATACCTGTATTAAAACTGGGTAGTACACCATCACACAGTATTGTTTTCAAATAATATTCCATAAAAATATATATTCAGTTGTTAAATAAAATACATACATATATATATATATATATATATATATATATATAGTCCATACAAAAACACCGCACTCCAAGGGCTTGTACTTAGTGCAAAAAATCGTAGTTTATTCTCAACGTTTCGGCTGCCTAACTGGAGCCGTCCTCAGGAAGGCTCGAGTATAGGAGCCGAAACGTTGTAATAAAAGAAACCTTTTTATTTTTTGCACCCTAAAAGTCCTGTGTGTGCGGTTTTTTGTTTGTTGTATCTACTACTGATTATAACCTGCACCCAGGCAATTGCTCAATGGATTGAGAGTGCTCCAGCTGCTGGAATGAATATATATATATATATACATTTAATTTTCAGTGCAAACTTGGTGCACATTACTAGGAACAAAGAATATCATTAATAAACTTAAATACATAATTTTAACGTATTTTTATTTTTTCAGCATAGGTACTGTAAATCTGCCCCTAAGTTTTGTAAAGGCAAACTACCCCTTAAATTGCATGTATTCTTATTGCCAGCATCAAAATTGCAAAAAATCTGGCAGGATAAGATTATCTGAGTTTAGACTTTGTTTCAGTCAGTTTGAATTTGACTACTTTTTTTTCTATTTTAAGGCCTCGAGTTCTTAACAGAATGATTGTGTGCAGAAACTGTTTGATCCTTTCAGTTCAAGAGCATTTTGCTTCTGTTTGTCAGAAATGATTTGTCTAATTTACAAAGTTCCCACACCAAAACTCAGATGTGTTAACTGTCAAATCTTTTGTTTAGTTTTAAACATATGCAACAAATAATTCATTTTCTTCTTTCTTTAACTGAAACACTTTTGAGACATTAAGGGGCAAATTTACAAAACTCGTGTGAAGAGATCGAAGTTCGATCGAATTGCGATCGTATGATTTTTTCGGATATTCAAATATGCAAATTTGGCATCGTCGATCATCGAATAGAATATTCGAATTATCGAATAGATCGAACGATCAAATATTCGATCATTTGATGATCGAAGGATTTTAAATTCATTCGAATGCCTACTTCACCAGATTGTACCTACCAAATACCAATAGAAGCCTATGGGAACCCCCCCATAGGCTTCTTTTGCAAAGACTTGCTCGAATACCATTCATACGATCGAATGCAACAATCGAGTTTACAAGTTTGTTGATTCTTATTTCTCTAACCCATATCACTGTTCTCTATGTCCTTTTTTGGTGTTTCAGCCTTCTGTGCCTTGAATGTTTCTTCTACATATTAGTCATAATTTTCAATCCCAATTTACACATCTTTAGAAGTTATTATTATTATTTCTTATTTCTTTTTTGTCTCCCACTCAGGACTGGACTGAGAATCAAAATAGGCCCTGGCATTTCAGGTACACAGAGGCCCAATCAGCCCACATAGAGGCCCAAACAGTCCCCACCAGCCCACTAAATACTGACTTTCTATGGCACCTTATAGCAGCCCCTCTGGCATTTGCCCTAACCCACAGATTGCCAGTCCGGGCCTGCTCACACTCCACACAAAAGTTCTATAACATGCTGCTTGCACTTTTCCTTCTGTGCATACTCTTTCTGACTGACATCAAGCCTACTGAATACTATAGTTCAAAAAGGGAAAAATTTAATGCATAAAAATCACAATATGGCACATGACCTGTGAGTCTGCAAAGTCAAAAATATGTATATATAAAAAGCATGACTATGATACACTCCAGAAACTGCACACAAAATATATGCCTGAATACTTTGAAATATTCCAGTTACTCAGACTGCAATGTTATACATATAGTGGGAGGAAATAAATCTTATTTCAGACAAGATGTATTTTTTGACATTCGTGTGAACATTACATTTTTTTTCCCTTCATTTTAATCTTTGTAGCTTCTTGATATATTCTTAACTTTGTATATTTCTATATTTCTAAACTGACTGCTGGAAAGTCACATGGTACGCTTTGTTAAAATGAAAATCATCTCCAGTATTAACAATCACCATATTTTTTTAAAGTGCCACCTAAATACTAAAAAACTTACACTCTTTTCTCTTACACATTTAATATAAAATTTCTGAGATTATTCTGAAATTGTGCTGATTATACCTCCACTTGGATTGAGGTGTTGGGCATTCATCCATCTAAAAAAAGAGGCAGATCAGAGAAAAGCAACTTAATGAAGTGAACAAATTGATTTTATACCGTATGGAAAAAAAAATAGGTAAATAGTTTGGCACAAGCTTTTAGGATAGAAATGAAAAGCAGCACAAGCAGGAGATGCTGATTCTGATCTTATCTCTTGTTTGCTCCCTATATGGAAATTTGCCGTGAAATTTCTCTGCAAATACAGAAAAAAACTTTTCCATTCGCAAACTCACAAATGTTGCAGCAAATTAATCAGTGGCAGCACTTTTTGCTCATTCTTAATTCCCAACCAAGAGAATTGGTGATTTATTAGTGAAGTTCAGAAATTGGTTGGATGCCCTTCTGGCAAGGATGTACATAAATGGGCAAAACTAGAGAGGTTGTGGGAGCACTCCAAGTCTAAATAAAATATACAATGGAAGTACAGGAGAAAAAGTTAATCAGTGCACATCCCCTGGTCCCCTGTTTCACAAGTATTTTGGTATCTATGCAAGTACATGCATATTTAAAAAAACAAGGGTTTTCAGTTACAAAATTATGATCAAAAAATTAATAAGCCGCCATACCAGGTCAAAGTGAACCCCATAGGGGGTCTGATTTTTTCATGGTTTTCACCTCGCTGCATAGTAGCATATATTGGGATAAGTGTCTCCTGACCAAGGTACTGGTCTAACCGGGCTAAGAATGTTCATGAATGGGGGTTTCTAGGGAGCAAGTAATTTGGAGTCACAAGCAGCCCTGCACTGGGAGTCAAATAGGTTCTGGCATTTCATTTACACAGAAGCCCAAAAAGTCCCCCACCAGCCCACTAAATCATGTCTATGGTCTATGGCATCTTACAGCAGCCCCTCTGGCATTTGCCAGAACTCACAGATTGCCAGTCTGGGCCTGGTCACAAGTAAACTTTTCCTCTTACAATGAATTTTATTGGCCTTCTTTTTGATCGACTTCAAGATGACTTTATTATTTCTAACTTACTATCTTGTTTCTATAACTTGCATTTTATATGACTAAGAAAATCAGATAAAGGGACTACACTTCCCAGTTTTTGTATTTAACAGTAAATTTCAATATTTTCATTTAAAAAAATTAAACTTAATACAACATATATGCTGGCTTTGCTGAATAAATATGTCACCGAACATAGTCAAGGCATATTATACAACAATAAAAATGTAGGCATATCCAATACTAGAACCTTGGTTCTCTAGTACATGGCAAGCTGTTGATTCCTTGGGCATTCTGACATGCCCCCTCCTTCATTGCTCTCTTTGCTTTTTAGTGGCAAGTTGGGCTGGGCACAGCAAAATGTGGTATGCACTTTGTTCCATGGGAAACTGGCTGGCTTCCTACTCTTCATCTGTCAGCAGTAGATTTTCAGAAAAAAAACACTCCCAAATAGGAACTGAATGCTGCTGACTAGGATGGGCCTTGCTTGTTAACCTGAATTTTAGTGGATGCTGGGGGATGGTAACACAATTTCAATAGGTAGTTAGGCTTGTGATTTTTTTACTTTCTAGTTTCATGGCAGGGTTGCATAGGTTTCTCTTGGGGATGAAAGAAAATTGTCCTAGGGGCAGATTTACTAAGGGTCGAATTCGAGGGTTAAAAAACCCAAGAATTTGAATGTTCACCAAATTTTAACCCTTCGAATTCAATATTCGAATTCGAAGGGTTTTAACAAAATTCAAAAAAATCAAACGATCAAATAAAAGAAATTTGATCGATCGATAAAATCGTTTGAATCAAACGATTTGAACGATTTTAACCATTCGATCTAATTTTTTTTATTCGATCTAAAAAAGCTGAAAAAACCCTATGGGAGCTTCCCATAGGGTTATTCAACAATTCGGTAGGTTTAATCTGGCAAATTAGGCATTTGAATAAAAATTTAAAGGGCGCGTAATTTGACCATCGAATAGTCGAATAATCGAATAGATTTTTATTCGATCTATTCGAATCATTTGATTCGATCAAATTTTACAAATTCGATGGTCGAAGTGGCCAGAAAACATATTTGAAAATTCGAATTCAAATCTTTTTTAAAATTCGATCAAATTTCGAATAATTCACACAAATTTAGTAAATCTGCCCCCTAGAGTTCAACAGAATAGGAATTCATTTAAAAGGCAGTAAATCAACATTTAATGCAAAACCATTGAACTACTGCTGAGTAAAGGTATTTTTTTTAATTTTCTTTTAAAAAATATAAATGTGTTTTAAAAAACTATCCAGACACATGTCTAAACATTTCAATGATTTTTATTACTGATATAAATCAAAATGTCAAAGTGCCAAAATCATAGGATAAGGGCTAGAGGATTCAGAAAAAGACCCAAAGCCTGCCAACCTGAGCACAAAAATAAACCTGAAACCCTCAACCTGTTGTCTACCTGCATCTTTCCCCCTAGAGTTTGTAAAATCGTCCCACAATCATAAACTACAGCAGTCTAAGGTTTCAAATATTTGTTTTAGAAGTGGACAAATTCAGCGTTTCTGAAGAAATAAATTATTCTGAAATTGTTTTCCACTGAGCCCAAGAAAAAGATACTTCTAAATAATCAGAACGTTTGTGGTCACTGGTGCACAAGTGCCCAAATAAACTAGATCATGATAGAAAACAATGTCCTTGATTTTAATTGAACACCACCACAAAGCTACAAGATTTTACCAAACTCTAATTTTCTAGATTTATCAATTAATAACAATGTCAAAGATTCAAGTAAAAACATTTGGCAACTAAAACCTAGCACGCTTCTGTAAAAGTGCAGAATATAAAGAATGGAGCTGTGCAATTTTGAGACAAGTTCCATTTCAAGTTCTTTTGTAAATATGCTAACCAAGTGAGTTTTTGAGATCAAGATTTTAAAGAACTTCGGAAATAAATCAATGTGAAATTAAAAAAAAGTCGTATGATTCAAATTGTCACATGATTCTATCAAGACTATTCCCACACCGACTTTTTTTGATAAATTAGTTACCTTCATGGATGGGAGTTAAGTCGACTTTGTTTTAATAAAAAAAATGGGAAAAATTTAGTTTTAGTAACTATCCCCCAAGGAATCTATTCAAGAAATTCTAATCTTTTTTTTTTTTAAATAAAATTTTATTTTATTGTTTTTTACTTTAGCCATACCTGTAGGGAGATAAAAATGATATTGTAAAGGAGGTATACTGATTATTAAGCCAATCACATCCTTGTTAATTAGTATTAAGAAAACTTTGAGCATTTCGAATGCTTTCGTGCCTTAAAGCCATATGGATCACTGATGGGAAAAAAAGATCAGCAAAACGTTGTTAGAGTGTGAGATTTTCCTGAAGTGAAAGCTGAGACAGCCATGTTATGTTTCACCATCCCCGTCTGCACTAATCCCTCTGATTTTCTCAACCTTAAAAAAAGAATAAAATAAAACAGGCTGTTCATAGAGACCCAAGATTTCTGTGATTAATTAATTCAGGATTTGCAGGGAGTCATAAGGTCACCGTCAATGCATTGTACAGGTCTTTTGCTGCAGGTTCCCTCCATTTACAACTGGTCTCCTGGCAGCAGGTGAATTTTAACCTTTTCAGACCAGGAAGGTTTGTAAGTACTTATTATGGAGTGGAGTGTGTGTTTGCCTGTTGTGTGTCTGATTATTTCCTGATGATTACAAAAAGGCTTAATATATATAATTTGATCTTCCCATACCATACTGGGGGTCATATATTTAACTGGATGAGGCATGTAAAGTGCTCAATCAGGCTAAAATCAGACATTGCATTGCACATTGCATTCTGGTCTTCTGACATGAACACTGACTGCTTTCATAAGTGCTGTTAGAGTTCTGCGCGGGTCCATTTTTGGGACCGGCCCCTGACACGGACCCGCAACCCGGACCCGCGACCCCCATTCTTACCCGCTTGGACCCGCGACCCGACCTGCAAATACCTTATCTGCAACCTGGACCCGCGAATCAGGAAGTGCTGTGATTGTAAACCAGAAGTAATATCAACGGAAGTAGCCGTGATCAGAAAAAAAAGGAATAAAACAGGAAGTGCTATCATTGTAAACCGGAAGTGACATCATTGGTAGTAGACGTGCTCAGAAAAAAGGAGTAAAGATCGTTATGGAGAAGATCCGTGGCCCGACCCTCAACCCGCAAACCCGCAGAACCACCGACCCACTTCTATACCCACACCTGAAACTTGTACATGCAACCCGCAGGGTACCGCAAGATTTCGTGGGTAACCCGCGGGTACCCGTCCCACTGCAGGACTCTAAGTGCTGTATTAGTAAAAGCATGGGAGGCAAATGGGGGTCCCCCTTCAGTCCCTTAACTTGCGCATACCAAGCAAAAGAAGAAAAATAATTCCGACACTGCAACCTATTCATTTTCAGTCTGAGTTGAACATATATGCTGAGTGCACTCGCTCTTGTGCAGTCCAAGGAATATTAAATGACACCCTCTACCTGTCCCCTAACTTGCACATCATTGAGACACTCATGTTAGGGAGCACCAGCAGATGCAGAGCCCTGTAGTAACCTAATATACTTCTACTCACAGGCCTGGATTTGTGGAAAGGCCACCTAGTCCCGGGCCTAGGGTGGCAGGATTTTAGGGGGCGGCATGCTGCCCAGCCACACCCACATTGGTTCCGAAATTTTTATTTCCTGTGTGTGAATTCCCATTGCTCCGTCCTCATGATGAAAATGTTTGCAAATAAAAGGGATGGGACAGGGGTGACAAACGACAGTGGGCCTAGGGCAGGGGTGTCCGAACTGCGGCCTGGGGGCCAAATGCGGCCCAGAATGGATATGAATGCGGCCCAGCTTGAAATGCTCAGTTCCTGAGAAAACGTCATGTTGCCAAGGATATAGGAGGAGGGGGACTCTGCCAATTGCCCAGTTAGTAATAATGTAATAAATAAGCAGGTGTCCCTTATTCCAGTGTATATCTCCATCTGGTTATCCAACTGGTATTGTAGTTTTTTTTTGTGTAAGTTCTTTATTTTTACAAATCAAAAGTGTTTGTGTATTTCATGTGTGGCCACCAGAAAATGTTTCTTCTTCCAATGTGGCCCTCAAAGCCAAAAGTTTGGACACCCCTGGCCTAGGGGCACCCACTAGGTAAATCTGGCCCTGTCTACTCACCAAAATAACAAGAAAGATTTTACTAAACTGCAATCAAGAATTTTTTGGTGCATACATGTACTTTACTTTTTCTTCCTATTGCTCCATTCCTGCTTAAGCCATTTTGCAAGGATAACACAAGATTTATGTAAACATAGAGTCAAAATTGTTCAAGACAGGGCTGTGGTACAATACACAGTAGAATGACTATGATATATATATATATATGTGTGTGTGTGTGAAATTGGAATGATTGTTCATATATCTAAGAAGATCCAAAGACTCATTAGGACACCTTTGACTTAGAAAGACCTGATCCTATCACTATCGATCCCACAGTGCTAGGAAATATAAAAATTTATATAAAAATAATATCTGGTATACCATTTCCTTTTTTTATCACTAGCTTTATTGCAAACATCTTACAGCATCTGCAGTTTCTGGTTTTCACCTAATTATAAAACATAATATTTTGTAGACAGGTGTATTTATGAGGAAATCATGTAAAAGACATGTAGCCAATGCTCACCAAAATATTGCAGTTGTACTATGTTTAAGCATGCTGTTTCTCAAGAAACTCAGGACACTCACCCACAAGAACCAAATAAGACCAGCCTGGTCTTCCTGCACAGCCAAGTGATGGTGCCATTTCTCACAGCATTCCAATAAGGGGCAGTCAGTTATAATATGAGGCCAATTAATTTAACTGGATTAATCTGCCTTGAAACTGGAGTACGTGCAGAAAAATCAAGAACACCCAGGGAGACCATACAACCTCAAAGTGCCCTGGGTGGAAAGCAAATCAAATTACAGAACCAGTACCTCCAGGGCAACCGTATACCCTATATGCTCATTCTCTATCAACTGCAGTGTCACAAGATACATCTGCTCTGTTTATAGCATACCACCACCCTCCATATTGCTTATGCTTGGGGAGCCCCTGGCAAATGACTTTAAAGCAGACTAGCAAGCTTTGTGCAAAAAAAAAATATCAGTATCAGTAGTTCTATAACTCTTTTGAGTTAGAATACTAGTATTAAATACTATAAAAGAGATACAAAACAAACTGCTGCTAAAAATAATCAACATAACACAATCTGCACATTTTCCAATTGCAGGAAGTGTTCATTGGCTTGGAGTAGTAAGCAAATGAACCAACAGTGACTGAACTGGCATCTGGAAGAGACTGGAGACCTTCTGCATTACTGTAGGTCAAGAGGGGTCTCTTTCACAAACAGTTCTGTGAGTCCAGACCGTGGACATAATTAGTTTCTGTTTATCTTAGTATTCTCCAGTACAGCATCTCGGCACTTCAGCAGTTTGCATTAAGGGCTAAAGGTTAAAACTATCAAGACACAAGCTGCACACAAAGTAGCCTAATGGAATCTCATCCACAAGTACCAGCAGTTTGTGAGACAGATTCAATTAAGAAAAAAGAAATAGAACGAACATTAGTGAGACTGGCTACTTCAGCCATGCTTGCTGTTTACTTGGATGTAAACAAAGTGAGATGTATTGAAACATTGCTATTAATCATTTTACAAGCTGAAAGTGATACACTACTCGTTCTGTCCTCTAAATCAAACATGAAGGCAAGGATAAACAACTCTTGTTGTTCCTATTACTTCACTACAAATCCCAGTATCCTCTAGGTCAGTTAGTTTGCAGGGGCTGAAAGAAAAGAGTAGGACGGAGCAACCTTCTCTAGGATAAACTACTGTGTATATAATATACAGTTGTGGCCACTAGCAAAATGGTCTTCACTGGGGGGGTTGGAGGAGGCGTTTCAAAAACCGTAGCCTCCTGCATCTCCCTTTTGCACCTTCCACATAGATATGCTGGCAAGGTTGCATCTTTACCCTGCCCAATAGATGTATATGGAGGATTTTTGGCCAAATATCAGTTTATAGTTATGATTAGCGATGGACGAATCTATCCCATTTCGCTTCGTAGAAAAAAAATATCAGAATTTCCTGTGAATTTTCAGCAGGCGAATTTTCGCTGGCGTTTAATGAATCGCGGGAATTCGCATCTGGCAAATAAATTCACCCATCACTAGTTATGATGCTTGGCATATTTGTAGCTGATCATAAAATTCTAGTGTAAAGAAATGTTTTAGTTTGAAAAGAAGCCACATAACTGGCATTGAGTACTTTTCCTACAGGTTTTTATGCCAGCATTATTTTGCTGCCTACATTTGTCCACTTGACTTAAGTGGGTTAAAAGGTTGGTTCACCTTTAATTTAACTTTTAGTATGTTATAGAATAGTAAGTTTCAAGCACCTTTTCAACTGGCCTTCATTATTTCTTTTTTTATAGTTTTTAAATCATTTGCCTTCTTCTTTTGGTTCTTTCCAGCTTTCGGATGGGGGTCACTGATCCTGTCTAAAAACAAACGCCCAATAAGGATACACATGGGTTTTGTTATTGCTACTTTTTATTATTCACCTTTCTTTTCATATTGCAGTCTCTTGTTCAAATCAATGCATGCCTGCTAGGATAATTTGGATAGTACCAACCAGATTACTGAAATTTCCAAGCCTGGTTTTAAGCCTTAGTTTAACATAAAAACAAAAGGTCAAAATAGAAATTTACAAATAAGCCATTCCTGTTACAAAGCACCTTTTTAAACATGCCAAGCAATATGTAGGGCATTTGGGATCTACCAGTAGACCTTTAGCTTGTGATCAGTAGATCTCAAGACACTGTCAGCAAACAGCTTGTCTAAATTACCCTTCTGTTTCATTCTTTTTATTTAGATATTTATTATGTTAAGCTTACATAAGAAATATTTGTTTATTAAATATAACAATATACATTTTCCCATAAATCAGTATTTAAGTAATATTTTCCATGGAACAGAATGCTAACACTGCTTTTATGGATTTAGATCATAATGGGACAACATCACTAAAATAAGTCCTCGCATTAGTAAAGTATGCACACTTTCTAGGGTAGCATTTACTCACTGGACATATCCACCATACTAACTACCACCATACTAACTACAGATAATATCAGACATAGAGAATCCATTCCCTGCTCTGGCTATAATCTGTACTCAGCAACTTGTTGATCCCATTCTCTCCTGTCACTATAGAGTGTGCAGTAGTGGATATACAAGTAGCATTGGTTGTGCATTTACAAATAGGGACATAGTTCTAGTAAATATAGTTAGGCTATGTCTTAGTGGTAGGGGTGACAGCTATCACAATCAATGTCTCTACACTCAGAAGACAAAGCTATGGATTGTAGAAAAAAGCCTGTCGAGGTGAGGTGTTGCATCCGGGAGACGGGGCCCCTCACTGAGGACTTCTGGCATGAATTACATATGCAGGGGCGCCCCGCCAATGAGGCGAGTTGAGTCACTAGTGCTGTGGACCCCCCCTTACCCCTGTACAACGCTGAAAAAATGAACGCCGTGGGGAGGGGGGATCTCATCTTGAAGGCCGACTTAGGCAGCAATATCTTTAGGATCGCCCCGGAACATATGGCAGAGCAGATGATCTGAGGCTGGATGGATATTGGGTCAACATATTAGATGCGGCGTGACTCTGTTGTGGTCGGACATGCTATATGGTCTGTATAGCTCCTTTCTCATATACCTTATAAGGACAGATAAGTATCTGGAATTGCATTGGGATGTACCCACACAAATGCTGGAGACTTCAATAAAGCAGGTGTTTGTCACACTGCGATTTCATTCTTGAATCAGGCCTAGACTGGCAATCTGTAGGTTCTGGCAATCTGTAGAGGGACTGCTGTAAATTGCCTGGAAAGTGACTATTAAGTGGGCTGGTGGGGGCTGTTTGGGCCTCTGTGTAGTAGGAATGGCAGGGCCTATTTTGAATCCAAGTCCAGTCCTGCCTTGAAGGATAATTTGTCTGTTTGATGGAGCACTAGAAGTTGCTTATGAGTACTTAATCTGGCTGAGCTTGAACTATAACAATTATACATTACCGCCAGAGCACCAATTTAACAGTTATACTGCAATTTCATTTTGAAAGTTTATATAGTTTTCCATCAGATTTTTACAAAACGCACATGGGCCTTCAACCTGACCAAGCCGGAATTTAAATAATTACACTTAACCGCTGGAGTACAAAATATATTGGATAATTTACTGTTATCATGCCAGCATTTGACTTCTCCTCCACCACAGTTTTTTAATTATGGGATACATCTATATCAGGGGTCAGCAACCTTTACTATGAAAACCATTTTGCCCCCTCTTCCACTAAAGAGAAATAGTCCGGAGCCGCAAAACATAACACAGTTTATAAACTTTTAAAAGTTTTAACCTTTTTTAAATTTTAACTATTAAAACGACAGAATACAACAAACAAAAGTGCAGTGTGCATGCGTAGGCCTACTTTGAATTAAATGAAACTCTGAATAGCCATATTAAATGCTAGTGTTCTCATCTGTTTAAAGGCGAGGGCTATAGATGTTATTTAAATATGAGTCATATCCACGTCTATAGGCCTCAGACCTGCTGCAGCTGGATTCTGGAGGCTTCTCTCTTGTCTTCAGTGTGCCACTGCGGTAAGGACCATGATTAATTATCTTGCCATGGTCCAGTCTAACCTGTCACTCCTGGGATGTCTATACAGCCCTTGTACCTGCTGGCGGCTTCCTGAGTGTGCGACCGCAGGATAAGTAAACTGTTAGCTTACCAGGTTCGCACACTCAAGAAGCGACAGCAGGTGCGAGGGCTGCATAGTCAACAAAGTTGCAAGACTGAGCCGCAGAAAGAAGGATAAAGAGCCGCATGAGGCTCTGGAGCCGCCGGTTGCCTACCCCTGATCTATATCAACAATTATTAAATACCTAAAATTATAGTAAATGTCATATGCTTATGAATATAGACAAGGTGGTTAATCTGCACATCCAATTGCATATGCATTACCCCCACATCATATTATATTTTGGACTAGGCATATATCTGAGAGGGACCCCCTCTCCCATATGCAATACCACATGTTTGTAACTTGATTTTAAATGTGTCTATTGGCATGGTTGTGAATAAATATTGCCTTTTTATTTATACATTTGATTATTTAGGTATTTTGTGATTTATGGTCTTATGGTTGGGGATTAAATCCCAGATTTTTTGCATATACTTTAAAATGAGATATTAAAATTGATTACAAAATTCTGTACCTTATGCAGTTTTATAAGTATGCTGGATTGTATGCACATTTACTAGATCTGATTTTAATGGATTTTTACTCTAATTTCTACTTGAAACTAAACAGCTGCTTATAAGGTCAAAAACTTGTCTGGCCTTTATATAGCAAGGAACTATGTAATTTTTTTTACAGAGTTTTATAAATATGCCCCTAATGTCTAGTACCTTGGACAGCAGCCTTTCACTTCTTGCTGAGGGAGTTGCACATTTCAGTAATAGTATGTGGTGCAGAAAGCCTAATGGAGTCTCAAGGGATAGGCAACAGCAACCAAAAAAATACTGGAGAGCAAAGATACTTGCATTCACTATTTGATCTAGGATATGTGTACTAGTGTGCAGTAAAAGGTAGATCATTTAGGATGCAAGCTACAAGTTGTAGTGTAGCATTGGGCGACAATTCGATAGCGAACAGGACCGCGCTAGCGTTCATTCACACTCTATCGCCAAGAGACTTTCAGGCAAATGGTCGTTAACCCGCAAATTCTGTAAAGTGCGCATTTTACTGAACGTTACCTCTCTTTCCAGAGTTGACTTCGCCACCTCAGACCAGGCAAACTGCTAAAAAGAACCTAGATCTTCCTCAATCTTCAGTCACTTACATCATATCCTGTCTGCCAAAAATGCATTAAAGTTGAAAAACGCTTTTTTGTTAAGCAGGATTAGCTGCAAAAGTCCTAACTTAAACTTTCTTTGGTTTAACATTTTCCCCTGGACATTTGAGAACATATGGAACATATTGAGCATTATTCATTTTACAGTGGGCTCATGTGCAGGGCATGATATTAACTCTTTTGTCTTTATTAAGGTTCCTTGGACATTTGTAATAAAAAGCGTTAACTATTTGCACCAACATCTCTAATAAAGACGTCCATACAACTTTAATGTACCCGCCCTATTCAAATTGACCTAAGTGTATGATCAATAGCGAGTTTTCGCTAGGCACAAACGAACGCTAACGCATCTTCACTATGAAATGCTTGAACTGCTGAAGTAACACTAGCAAAAAGTCACCAGCGGTCAGCATCCAGGGCGCAACTTCGCATATTAGTGAATTATCGTAGTGGTAGCAAATTTGCGCCTGGCAAAGTGGTGCAATGTGTGCGAATCAGTCACTGGCGACAACTCGCCCTTAGTGAATCTGCCCTTATGGGTTTATATTTGCTTTTGTGTTTAACTCTTGCTTTACAGATTGAGGAACAGTTTCTCTGTCAGTAACCCCTGCTTTCATGAATGTGTAAAATTTAAATTTTTAATTAGTAAGGCCGAAAGAGAGGAGCTCTCTCTCCTTATGAACCACACTGAACACATACTAGCTTTGTATCCACTGGTGATATCATACCTGTAAAATAAGGACATATTCTGCACCCGAGAGGATCTGGCCATGCTAAGGTACAGCCAAAGTGTTCACAAAATGATAACAGAGGTCATTCTGGCGTTTTGGTCTTGCTGTTTTGTTCTTTAATTCTGCTTATAATTATTGTTTGTAAAGGTAAAATAACAAGCATCACAGTTTTTCTATTTTAGGGGTTATAGTACAGGTATGGAGTCTTTCTGTAATTTGGATCTCCATCCCCTAAATCTGCTAAAAGTAATTTAAATATTAAATAAACCCAATAGGGTTGCTTTTTCTCCAGTAAGGATTAATTATATTTTAGTTGGGATCAGAAATGTTTTAAAATGTCAAATTATTTGATTAAAATTTAGTTTGTTAAATTACCTACCTGTCATTCTGAGCTTTCTGGATAATGGTTTTCCCATACATATATCAAATAATATTATGTACCCGAGGAATACTTTTTCTGAAGTTGCTGTGTTCATATATGAAGACTACCTTAACCATTCGTATGTAAAATAAGGGCACTTCCACAAATGAAGGAGAATTTCCTTTAAAACTACAATATTATTCGGCAATGTCAAGTAAGCCACGGATGTCAAAGTCATTGTCTTAGCATCAGACAGACCAAATGCCTCACATAAGAATTCAAATAAAAATGCTTATAAATTACATATATCTTGCCAAACACACCCCGAAAAGTAATTTCTATGAATGGTAAAAGCATTGCAACAAGTTTGAACCTTGTTTTACGCTGGGGAAATGTCAAACATTCTATCCGTTATGCACTATATATATCTAACACAGCTCCAGCCTGCACCCGAGTATGACTCTTTGGTGACAAGCTTCTCATCCCTGTTCTTTCCTCCATGAGGATGAGGCTTTTTTAGTAACTAATATCCACTGTGGATAAATAATGCGCCTAATTTCAGTGAGCTGAAATCATTACATGGGGAAATGCTTTAATGAAATATTGCATGCAGATATCAGGTTGAATCTCTATTGAATTAATTGGATGTGTAACCCCCATAACCCCATACCTGGTGTCTCATACACTATTCTCCTTTTAGATTGTAAACTCTAACGAGCAGGGCTCTCTTTCCCTCCTGTACCAATTAGTATGTATATGTAATCTGTATGTTTGATGTATACAACCTTCTACTGCATAGCTCTACTAAATATGTTACTTTTTACTCAGACCTCAACATCACCTTTATTCTATAACTTATTAGTCATTGCATTAAAGAGTGTTGCATTCCCTTTGATTTAATATTATATGTTACTTGAATATGTGAACCAGTAATACAGTATAATAGTCATATACAAAAAGTCAAATACAAATTAAATATATTGGATAAAAACTTCATGGGGCAAAGTTTAGAGATTTTCATTTTCAAATGTTCATTTATATATGTTTTCTGTTAATGCCCCATATTAATACCTGTAATACGCTTCAATGTTTTGAGGTAGAGAAAAAAGATCTTAGGGATTTAAGAAATGTTAAGTAACATTACAATAGGAGGTTTCAAGTTTCCTTTGTAAGTCTCTCATTTTCCATCTGCCTTCATCCCAAACACACAGCTTAAGGTAACATAAGTATCATATGTAGGCATCTTGCTAGCGATTTTTTTCTCATAGGGAAAGAAGGGGGATCTGATTTGTGAGGGCAATGTTTTGTCTTTGATATATTGCTCCCACTGTGGGTGGCAACACCAAATGTAATAAGATGGGCAAGTGAAACACTGGCTGTGACAGTATTTATGTTTGTGTTTATCATTCTTGAAGAACGAAGCACTGAAGGAAGTTTATTATGATTGTGGGCTTCAAACTTGCTTGATAAAAGCTTTTATTATCTAAAAAGGTTGGAGGTCAAAACCGTTCTTTGACTTGTAGAAGTTGATCTGGACCCATCTTTTCTTTTACCTGCTCTAAGAGCTCTCTGGTTCATTTTTCCTTAGAAGCCCCCAGGCCACATGAGTGAAAACACTTCCTCTGAGTAGCAAGAACCTAATCTCCGAGACAGGTCAGCCGAGGCCGACTAATGTTTACACTGAAATGTATTTCCTCACAAAAGTTTTACTCTGCTTTTCCCTTAAACATGTAGACATCCTTTGTCGTAGATTTTGGTATTAGTGTCCAGTTTCTCACACGCCCATTGGAACTGATGGCAAATCTCCCTGAGGACACATCAATTTTCAGGAGGTGCTGAAAATGTAAATCAATCTACTGTAGGCATCTATGGAGTTGTCTATCACTTGGTCTATTCATCTGTCAAACATTTTACCTTTATGCAGGTGATTGCCTGCCTCTTCATATCCTACAGCCTACTGACCAGCAAATAATCTTTTTGAATCAAATGTAGCATTCTCACAGCTTTTGTGCATGACTATACACCTCTCACGCAGGCTAAGGTTATGGCTTAAAGACCTTATATCTTGTCAACAGTTACTTTTAACAAGTGGCATTTATGCATTAAATATATGTTTTAAGCAGGTCTGGACTGAGATTTAAAATATGCCCTGGCATTTCAAGTACAGAGATGCACAAACAGCCACCCAGTAGCCCAATAAATAGCAATTGTTCTATAGCATTTTACAGCAGGTCCTCTGGCATTTACCAGGCCCTACAGATTGCCAGTCAGACCTGATGTTAATCATAAACATTCTGTGCATACAGCTACTAAAAAATGCCTTACCCTTTAAACAGGGATTGTTTGTCCATATATTGCAATATATTTAAGCTGGCCAACTACGTCAAAGTCACCCCATATCTGGCCAGTCCTACGCTCAATTTTCATCTGATTCATTAAGAATTCTATTGCTTCATTATAGATTTTACAAAGGGACTTAGTTTTACCTGCAACTTACTTGCTGCTTTCAAAGTAAAACTCCCAATCTTGGTTTATACAGCAAATACCACAATTTAAAAGTATGGGACATGTGATGTTCACAAGAATAAGTATACACAGCATCTGCCATGGCAATGGATTTCCTGTTCCTTTGAATGGAAATTGACATGGGGTTTCATGTGATTCACTCCAAATGGCACTGGAGGCTATTTCACTACTGTAGTTCACAAAAATATAAAAAGTTAAATTCTTTATTGCAAGTTGCAATAAAAAAATCACCATATCCTTTTGCCTACACATTTCGTGTCCCAGGCCATGACTTGTAGGCCTATTTATTAAAAGGTCCATTTTTGTTGCTTTAGAGGTTTTTTGAAACCATGACTAAACTCACACTGTTTCTAAAACCACAAATGTCATGAAATTTATAAAAACATCAGGAACGGGAAATTGAAACGTTGCATAAAATTTCTGAAAACTGTGACTTTTTTTCATTTTTGCACAACAGCAGCATCCAAATTACCTGAAACCCTCGAAAACCACAAATCAAAGAAAGGTCTTCCAGTTCTAAAGGGGACATATCCAATTGATTTCAAAATCATTTTAGATGGAGCTATTTTTGTATTCAGAATTGTCATAGTTTTGTTGCATAATAAATCCCAAAAATCCCAAAAATTTTGCTCTTTTTTTCCTGCGGCTTTCTCCTGACAATTTTTGGTGTCTAAAAGCCCAAAAATGTAGCAGCTTAATAAATTGGCCCCCTCATATCCCTGGGACATGAAATACGTGGGCAAAAGGAGATTTTTTTTATTGCAACTTTGAATAAATTTAATTTTTATATTTTTATTACCCTTTGTGGAATCCTTTGGAATGCCAATTGATCATGCTGCTCCGGGCCACATTTCCTACTTGGTAAGTGCCTTTACATTTTGGTTCCTTTTGAGCTCCATCTCTCTTTATTTGGTCTATATTAGTACACCAGTCTCTGCCTAGTGTCTGGAACAAACCCAGTGGGCCCCAGCCCTCATGGGCCCAGACCCACTCCCCTGAACAGCTTGCAAGATAATGTGCTGACGTTCACCAATGCCTGCAGGTGAGGGGTATGCAAGGGAGGTTTGTTAGTCGGAAGGGGGCTCCCAGTGACTGCTAGAAAGGCCCTTGCGTTCGTAGCCCTAGTGGGCCCCCAATTCTCTCTTATAGGGGCAGATGTACTAAGGGTTGAAGTGAAGTTTCTAATTAAATTCGAAGTTTAAAAATTCTATTTTTGAAGTAATTTTGGGCTACTTCGACTATCAAATAGCCCAAAATTCGACTTGAATTGAAAAATTTAGAAAATTCTAAATTTGAAGTACTGTCTCCACTTCGCCACTTCAGCACCTTAAAACTGCTGAATTGCCATTTTAGCCTATGGGGGACCTCTTAGAACCTTTACCATGATTTTTTCTAAGTCTTGTAAAATCGAAGGATTTTGTTTGAAAATCGTTCGAAACGAACTTATTTAGTCAATTTTCCCATTCAAAAAATTTTTGAATGGTTGAATTTCGAAGTTTTTTAACTTCAAAATTCGACCCTTAGTAAATCTGCCCCTTAATGTTGTATATAGTTTATTAGTACACATACCATGTGTTCATCTTCACCAGCTTGTATACATTGCCCATTTGCAACTATATTGAGTCATGTAGGTAACTTTTCTTTTATCCTCAATAAGCAGAAATCTAAAGCATCAAGTCTGTGGCTCTGATCCAGCTGAAAATGACACTAGGCACCAATGTAAATCCCAGTGGTATAAAGACAGCAGCTGGGTTCAGCAAACAGCAGGCTGGGAAGCAGAAATAATAAAATCAGAACACTAAATTCAATTTCAGTTACATGCTGCACATTCCTCTGGGAACTCTGGGACAGTATGGTTTATCTCCATACTATTGCCTAAATGAGCTGACTAATTGCTATGTTAATGGTGCTGGATTGCTGCAAAAATAGAGGAAATGATCCATAAATGTAATTGCTCCTTTAGGGCTTTCACCTCAGCCGACCTATGAGATGGACAATAAAACAAACAAATACAACAATAAAAGAAAACTCACGTTGATCACAGTCCATTTATTTTCCCTTAGTCTCTTGATGTTTGAGAAAGATAAGGCAAACACAGGCAAGTGCAACTGTCTGCAAGATCGCACTGGTGACGACAGAATGTAGCCATGGCTAGTGAAACAAAGCTGTCAACAAATGAAAGAATTTGTCATTCTGTGTGTACAAACCATTGACTACAATAAACATTCAATTGTTGTTGATTTTAAATAGTCCCCCAAAAATCACCATACAAACAAAGGTTTGTGTCTCATACACTCTTCCCCTTTTTAGAATGCAAGCTCTACTGAGCAAGGCATAACATATTTCGAGCCTTTGGGGGCCCTTTGTCAAGTGTGTTTTGAGCAGTGCTTTAGCACCTCATTGTATACAGGGCTGCTTCATCCATGAGGCAAGGTGAGAATCTTATCAGGGGCGGTGCAAAGCCGCCTCTGGTAACTTTAAGAGCTGAATTTCAATTTTTTTAAATTGCAATAAAGGTAATTATCTACCAAAATGATAATAAAACGGATATATATATATATCTTTTCTGACTTTTCACCACTACTGCTTATATTTACATAGAGTAGGTGACTTTTTTTATGCAAACGTTTGTTATGTTCTTTTGGGGATTTTGGGATTATGCAGGAGACAGACATAAACCTTGGATTAAATATCTGCCCATGGTTTGCTAGTTTAGAGCTAGTGGCATGGTGCCTGTTCTGACACAATCACAACAGGTAAAAACACCTTTATAGACAGTGTCTACTTTCATCTCCTCTTTCACATCACACATGATCTATTCATCTTAATGCTGAGTCTTATGCATTTTTGTGGATACCTTTTGATCAGAGTTTTGACATTTAATAAATTCCAGAATTCTTCCTAGATCAGTGATCTGCATAATGAATGTACAAAGTTTGCAGAGATCAGTGGAAGGATTCTTAAGGCCCCATACACGGGCCGATAAAAGCTGCCGACAGACCGAGTCGCAGTTTATCGGCCCGTGTGTGGGGCCATCCAACGGGCTTCCCCGATCGATATCTTGCCGAAAGTCAGCCAGATCTCGATCGGGCAGGTTAAAAAACCTCGTTGGATCGCAGCCACATCTGTGAGTGCATGCGGTGCTGCGATCCGACCACCCGTTTCGGATGCATTATGATCCAATTGTTGGGCCCTAGGGCCTGATATCGCCCGCTTCAATGTGGGGATATTGGGGAGAGATCTGCTCGTTTGGCGACATCGCCAAACGAGCTGATCTCTGCATCAATAGCCTCCTTTACAGCTCAGGAATTCTGTGAATTTCAGTGGATTTCCTTTAGCAAAACAATGTGACCAATAAAATTGATGCTGGCCAAAACACAGGCATTCCTCAAACGGGCTCAGATTTCATTGGCTAACACTTCCCCATTGTGCCATTGCTATTCTTTGCCTTTGTGAGTAACAGGGAAAGATGCTGCCTGAGGCAACACAGGGATAGATTTAAACACAGAGAAAGAATAAGTACTGAGAGCAAGGGGCAGAGGTAAGAACAATAGAACTGCTGCACCACTTTAAAAAGAATGTAAATGATGCTTTTGGGCCAGAAGCCCATCATATCTATGCTCCTCATGTACAGAAGCAATGATATAGAATACAGTCAAAAACCCATTGTATTCAGTACCAAGCAATATAACAGAAGAGGCCTTATTTCGAGTTGAACTTCAAATTATGTTTCTAAATTCTTCAGCAAGGAATATACCTAGTCCTCGTCGTCTACGCAAATAATGATTTCTACAGTTTAATATTAGAAAAACAGGCACTTAAAGAGTTAATTTGGGGCACAATGATTAAACTGAAGCAGAAATGTAACATAACTGGTGAATTACCTTCCAAATTGTTTTATTCTACACAAATCATATGCGGTCTACTTAGCCAAGGCCAGGGGCTGATGTTTTCTTTTCACCAAAATATTAGCTATTCCCACAGAAGCTATGTTTGTTCCATTTATCTGACAAACTTCAATGTTCTTAAGAAAAAAAAAACAAGAATATTGCTAGAAATTGGTATGTGGTAGCTTCATTTTCTACATTTTGGCTGGCATTTATCCTGTTTATTTTGGGTACCACATGACCAATGTTGTTGATGAAACTATCAGTCAGTACGCAGCAGCTGCTTTGTTTCTGTGCTACCAGTTGGCTTGGAAGCATGTAGACTGAAGCTGGCAGGTTCATTAATAGTGTTCTTTGATACAAGAACAAATTGCTCTTTTTAACCAACTCTTTGCACCTGTATTAACATTGCACTGAAGCATCACATTATTAAACATTTGAACTGAAAGCTGTAGGATGTGTTTTTGTGGCACACCTAACTCTACTGGGTGCTTTGTAACAACATTCTGCCAAGGAGCTTTTCATACATAACCTTTCTTTAAGGTCATCCACACATCGATTATTGTTGCTTGAGTTAGAGTTGGTTGGTGCTGACTGTAGACTCTCAACCCTGGAACACGGGCTTCTTACAATTAAACTCTACTCTTTAGTTGTGTGGATGTATTTGAACTCCTTGAAGTTTACTTATCTAGACTTATATATATATACTTAAATATATACACTTTTAATAACCAATAATATTCTTTTAAACATTATTTTGTGTTACCACAAAAATATGTATGAGAATGTAAATCAAACTATTTCACCGTTTTTGAATTGTATCTTTAGTGATGTTGTTTATGCACTTTCATAATTCCTGCCAGTTTCACAACACAGTTGCGGCAAACAGGTATAGGATCCATTATCCAGAAGGCTCCAAAATAACTTGAAGACCATCTCCCATGGACCTAAATTTAACCAAAATTAAAATTTTTAAAAAATGTTTTCCTTTTTCTCTGTAATAACAGAAACCTCATACTTGATCCCAACTATGAAATAGTTAATCTTTAATGGAGGCAAAACAATCATATTAGGTTTATGTAATGTTTAATTAAAAAAAAAATTTCAAAATGTATCAGTTAATAGTGTTGTTCCAGAAGAATTCTGCATTGAAATCCATTTCTCAAAAGAACAAACAGATTTTTTTATATTTCATTTTGAAATCTGACATGGCTAGACATATTGTCAATTTCCCAGCTGCCCCAAGTCATGTGACTTGTGCTCTGATAAACTTCAATCAGTCTTTACTGCTGTACTGCAGGTTGGAGTGAAATCACCCCCTCCCTTTCCCCCACCCAGCAGCCTAACAACAGAACAATGGGATGGTAAACAGATACCAGCTCCCTAACACAAGATTACAGCTGCCTGGTACATCTAAGAACAGCACTCAATAGTAAAACCCATGCCCCACTGCGTACTATTCAGTTACATTGAGAAGGAAAAACAACAGCCTGCCAGAAAGCAGTTCCCTGCTGAAGTGCTGGCACAAGTCACATGACTGGGGCAGCTGGGAAATTGACAAAACGGCTGGCCCCATGTCAGATTTCAAAACTGAATATAAAAAAATCTGTTTGCTCTTTTGAGAAATGCATTTCAGTGCAGAAGTCTATTGGAGCAGCACTATTAACTGATGCATTTAAAAAAAAAAATGTTTTCCCATGACAGTTTCCCTTTAAGGTATAGAGATCAAAATGGCTGAAAATCCCTTATCTAGAAAACCCCAGGTCCTGAGCATTCTTGATAAAAGGTCACATGCCTGTATATTGTACAGGATACATCTTACTTTTGCACATCCTTCCCTACACATATAGGAAAAACTCCACAGATGTACACAAGAGCTCAGATGCCTTACACTGGGGCCCAGAATGTGGACTCTGCAAACGAATTAAATGAACATAAAAAGCAATGTTTTACAAAAATATACTACATTTATAAATCACTAGTCATTACAGCATTATACAGTCAAAACAAGTCATTGCATATGTACAGTAGCCAACTAAACATTGATCTATACTGTGATCGTAGGAAATGTAAGTTTCCAAATAATGGAGATATTGTATCCAGATTTTGCAACAATTGTCTATGGGAGGTATGCCATATACTTCAAAATGTATGGTAATTATTTTATGCAATGCAGTGTCTTCGGCAGAACAGGTAACATCATTGTTTACAACGTGCTGTGTATGGGAACCTTTTCCAAGGAATTAGTTCCATGAGATTAGTAATAACCACTGTTGGCATTAACTCCATTATCATTCCTGTTTAGGTGTCCGGCTCCGTGGTCTCCTTGTTCCATTCTATTACATAGTTACATAGTTAAATTGGGTTGAAAAAAGACAAAGTCCATCAAGTTCAACCCCTCCAAATTAAAAACCCAGCATACACACACACACACACCCCTCCACTATTTCACACAAACCATATATGCCCATAGCTATACTAACTGTAGAGTTTAGTATCAAAATAGCCTTTGATATTATGTCTGTTCAAATAATCATCCAAGCCCCTTTTGTATCAACAGAATGAGCCATCACAACATCACCCGGCAGTGCATTCCACAACCTCACTGTCCTGACTGTGAAGAACCACCTACACTGCTTCAAATGAAAGTCCTTTACTTCTAGTCTGAAGGGGTGGCCTCTGGTGCGGTGATCCTCTTTATGGGTAAAAAGGTCCCCTGATATTTGTCTATAATGTCCTCGAATATATTTGTAAAGTGTAATCATGTCCCCTCGCAAGCGCCTTTTTTCCAGAGAAAACAACCACAACCTGGACAGTCTCCCCTCATAATTTAAGTCTTCCATCCCTCTAACCAGTTTATTTGCACGTCTCTGCACTCTCTCCAGCTCATTTACATCCCTCCTAAGGACTGGAGTCCAAAACTGCACTGTATATTCCAGATGAGGCCTTACTAGGGATCTATAAAGAGGTATAATTATGTTTTCATCCCTTGAGTTTATTCCCTTTTTATGCAGGGCAGAACCCTATTTGCTTTAGTAGCTACAGAATGACACTGCCCAGAATTAGACAACTTGTTATCTATAAAAACCCCAAGATCCTTCTCACTTAAGGAAACTCCCAACACACTGCCATTTAGTGTATAACTTGCATTTATATTATTTTTGCCAAAGTGCATAACCTTGCATTTATCAACATTGAACCTCATTTTCCAGATTGCTGCCCAGTTTCCCAACTTAGACAAATCACTCTGCAAGGTGGCAGCATCCTGCATGGAACCTATAGTTCTGCACAATTTAGTATCATCTGCAAAAATAGAAACCGTACTTTCAATGCCCACATCCTGGTCATTAATAAACAAGTTGAAAAGCAATGGACCCAGTACAGAGCTCTGCGGTACCCCATTAACAACACTGGTCCAGTTAGAAAATTGTTGCATCTCAAACAGAGGTATATCCATCATTATAGATCCCCAGACTCTAAACACATTGCCTCCACTTGAGTTTGTGGGTACAACATGGCTTGTCAGAAAGCTGTTAGTTCCTATCTGTTTATCTATCTATCTGTCTGTCTGTCTGTCACCCTATTTATGTATTTATTTTTCCTGAAATGAAAGGTGCAATTTTTCTTGCTTATTTTGCATTATACAGAACAAAGCTTATGCTGCAACACATCTTATTGTTGGGAGGCAATTGGTCTTACATTCAACAAGGAGGACTCTCAGAGCTATACAAATGCCTGATTCAACATACTTGCATTGGCTGAAGTGTCTCCAGGGTGACAGGAATGACTTGATTTTGTGAGGCAGTCTTGTCATTGTACTGTAGAATGACATTAATAAAGTTAATTTAATAAGAATGGGTGTGAAGTGGAAGTAGCATGACAAAGGTATCCCACAGCCTTTGTAAAAGATTCAATTTACAGAATAAGTTCTATAGATAGGAAATAATATGGGAATGGAAACCAATTTCGGAGGTGTATACAAATTTGCATCAGACATGCATTTGCGTGTTTAGTAGTGATGAGTGAATTTATTCCGATTTTTGTTTTGCAAAAGTGCTGCGAAAAATTGCTACAGGAAAATTTTCATGACTTTTTGGCAACTTTTGCTATTCATACTTTTTGAGTTCAGATTTTTAAAATAAATTTCATGGCGTTTGTGGTTTTACAGAAAGTG
The DNA here is from genome assembly GCA_024363595.1 of Xenopus borealis. Lineage (NCBI taxonomy): Eukaryota > Metazoa > Chordata > Amphibia > Anura > Pipidae > Xenopus > Xenopus borealis. The sequence continues at coordinate 96,844,891 of CM044443.1, forward strand.
GGTTTAGTTGTGGTTTCAAAAACCTCTAAAACCACTAAAACTCGAATCGGATATTCGAATATTTAAATTTGGCCTCTTCGATCATCAAATACCGAATGATTGAATAGATCGAATGATCGGATATTCGATAATTCGATCATTCGATGATCGAAGGATTTACAATTTTTTAATCCTTCGAATGCCCGATTGAACCTACCGAATACCAATAGAAGCCTATGGGAACCCCTCTATAGGCTTCTTTTGCTAAGTCCTACTTGAATACCATTCGTACGATCGAACGCCTCGATCGTTCGAATCGTACAAATTTTTCTGAGGCTCGAAGGAAAAAGTACGATTTTTCATGAAATCGAACGATTGGTATCCGATCATATGAATTCATCGAGAAATCGAATATCCTGCAAAATGATAGCCGAAAATTATTCAAAAAGCATTCGATAGTCGATTGCTTATCGAATTACGAACAGATTCGTAGGATTTTTGGGGAATTTTTGTAAATTTGCCTCAAAATATTCAAGTTTTCAAATATTCAAATTGAGTTTTCCATAAAACCTCGACCACATAAATTGGAGGTTTAATAAATGGGTCCCTAAATGTATACCATGGATACTACACTTACAAGTCAAAGTCTAGTCATGGGTTAAAGAATAACTAGAAGATCTAACTTAATTTGCCTGTCAGTCCTCATAAGATTTAGCTGAGAACCACAGTCAGGTAAGGCAGAATCTGTGATAATTACAGAATGTGAAAAATAACAATAATGGGTACCTCCATCTTGTAGAAAGGTTTGGGCCGACACAGGACTTTCATGCGAAGGCCATTCTTCAATAATAAGGATATTTTATAAGCGTCCCGTCAGAAATGATACTATCATTAATGGTAAGGGTATGTGACCTGTTATCCAGAATGCTCAGGATCTGAGGTTATGGATCTTTCCATAATTTGGATCTTCTACTATAAAATCATGTAAACATTAAATAAACCCAAAAGGCTGGTTTTATAGATTAATTATATCTTAGTTTGGATCAAATACAAGCTACTGTTTTATTATTACAGAGAAAATGGAAATAATTTTGAAAAATGTGGATTATTTGGATCAAATTGAGACTATTGGAGACAGTTTTCTGTAATTTGGAGCTTTCTGTGTAAAGGGTTTCCGCATAACAGATCCCATACCTGTATTTATTTATCACAAGTACAAAAATAATTTACACTTTCCCACTGTGTTATTTAGTTTCCATAACACAAAAAAACACATAGCCAAATCCTTTCCTTTTTTTTTTTTTTGCAAGCAGCCAGGTACAGCCAAAACTTTCTTCTAATCCCTGCTCTTGCGAGTAATGCTCATGTTACCGACAGTGTGAATGGGATCTATGTTCCAGAGTGGTTAGGCTTCCTGGATTTCCCTAGATTTTTGTGCAACGTATCTGCCCTGTAAGCTTAGAATCTCTCAAGCCTTCCGAAAATGAATTGCCACTCGGTATAGCAGTAGTCTTCTGATTTATTTGCCTTGTGGTCTAATGTGTTTATCATGGATACTGGGTATCACTAGGAAACACATTATCTGAGCTTGTGTCTGTTTCAGCAAAGAGGTATTCAATCTCTTTCCTTCAAAAAATGGATATGTGTCCATTAAGTAATAGGTATTACCTTCTATGGAAATGTGATAAAGGCGTTTATAGCATGATTGCTCATGTATGCAGAGTAAAAGTCACAAAGTTGTTTACTGAAATGCCTGTCCAGCCACTTTTAAAAGAAAGCCATATAGTGCTAACAGATAGGTTGTACTTAAAGCCTTAAATCATAAGGTTTGACTTAACTCTCTGCATCAGGGCAAGGTCCGCTATTATAAGCAGTTAAGGGGTCAAATTGTTAAAGGGATCCTGTCATGGGAAAACATGTTTTTTTCAAAATGCATCAGTTAATAGTGCTGCTCCAGTAGACTTCTGCACTGAAATCCATTTCTCAAAAGATCAAACAGATTTTTTATATTCAGTTTTGAAATCTGACATGGGGCTAGCCATTTTGTCAATTTCCCAGATGCCCCGGTCATGTGATTTGTGCCAGCACTTTAGGAGGGAACTGCTTTCTGGCAGGCTGTTGTTTTTCCTTCTCAATGTAACTGAATAGTACGCAGTGGGACATGGGTTTTACCATTGAGTGCTGTTCTTAGATCTACCAGGCAACTGTTATCTTAGGGAGCTGTTATCTGTTTACCTTCCCATTGTTCTGTTGTTAGACTGCTGGGTGGGGGAAAGAGAGGGGGTGATATCATTCCAACTTGCAGTACAGCAGTAAAGAGTGATTGACGTTTATCAGAGCCCAAGTCACATGACTTTGGGCAGCATGGAAATTGACAATATGTCCCCATGTCAGATTTCAAAATGAAATATAAAAAAATCTGTTTGCTCTTTTGAGAAATGGATTTCAATGCAGAATTCTTCTGGAACAGCACTATTAACTGATACATTTTGGGAAAAAAACATTTTTCCCATGACAGTTTCCCTTTAAAAGGAAAAAAGGGTTCTATGCACATTGTATCAGGGGACAAAATAAATAGTTTTTTTGTGTTATTTGAATATAATAATACATTTACATATTATTTTCAAATAATAACATTATTTCTGTATCCTGTACAAAATTTACAAATAAAGAATTGTTAAAAAAAGAAAAAAATAACATTATGCTTTAAATAGCGCCAACATTACCTGCAGACTGTTTGTCATTCTTATCAGCCCCAGTGGAGCTTAGAGTGCAATCTCTTAACTGCATTCATAAGACAACAATGTATAATAATTTTAAAAAAAATTCCAAAAATAAAACTTGAAGACCAATTGTAAATTTTCTTAAATTAAGTACATCATACAAAGATTTAATTTTAAGGAGGCTAGCTACTTTAAGAGTAGCACTCCCTTTGCCCATGCCCTACCTGCATGATGCCTATTTTGTAGAGGTTATAACTGACAAAATTACATGATGATTTTTTACCAGTGCAAAATGTTTCAGAAATGTTTTCAATGGCATACAGAGGTTATGATTATGTTGGGAATCTGGGACAAAATCCTGTTGCTTGTGTGAAAAACACAAAGGGGTATATTTATCAAAGAGATCACCACAGTCCTTTAGATCTAGGGTGAAATTCCGGCATTTTTAAAAGAGTATTTATCAGTGGGTGAAAGTAAAAGTTCATCCTTTGATAATTACGATTTTCAAAATCCCTTAGAAATGAATCGAGAGTGGCGGAATTTTACTCGAGAGGACCAATAAGTCATTTGTGGGCCTTGCCCTTCCTTATAGCTCAGCTTCCTTTATCCTGTTCCATATAGTATTTTTTACCTATTCGCACAGGGAAAATCAGAAACGTCTGCCACCAGGTAGTAGCTTCAGGTTTCCAGCAGTGGCCTGTACACCAAAAGAATAATTTGTCACTTTTCTGCAACATTCTGGAAATACATCTACTGGACAATGGTTATTTTCAGCACAGTTGCATCCAATTTCTTTTCAAATAATGCATTATTTGTTTTTGCTATAAGTGCAATGTAACTGCATCCAGTTCATCAATACAGAGGCAACTGAGGCTACTGATTGCCATTAATTGGATGTATATAGGAAAATTTTTCCACCGGTCTGTGCTCATACTTTACTTCTTTTGTGATGGTTCCCTGGGTGCTCCGCCTCCAAGACCCAATTGTGATACAAATGTAGATGAAGTATGGGAATCATACACATTTGCAGAATTCCTGCAGTTTTAGCTGTTTATTTGTCACCACACTTGTGGTGACAAATAAACAGCTAAAACTGCAGGAATTCTGCAAATGTGTATGATTCCCATACTTCATCTACATTAATTGGATGTAGTTGATCTGAATATTTTCAAAGTCTGGCTGGCATAATTTTTGTTATTCTGCATACGAGTGATGTCTGTACCCGATTCTTTAGGTGGAACTGAGCTGTGCCAATTGATGCAGGGTGCTGAGGGTGCCCTTTCACATAAATTTGATGCAGTTGCTTTGAATATTTTCAAAGTCTGGCTGGCGTTTTTTTTCGGTGTTCTGCATAAGAGTGATGTCTGTGCCTGATTCTTTAGGTGGAACGGAGTCGTGCTAATTTATGCAGGGTGCTGAGCGAAACCCGGACTACCACCAGGCCAATAAATATAATCCAAAGTAAAATTTACAACATTTACCCTGCTATTTAATGCCAGTAGAAATGTAATGCAATATTGCTCAAATTGATATGACCTGGTTATATGCAAAAAGTTGATGTTTTTAATAGACACTGTTATAGAAAACTAGAGTAACTACTGACATCACCTCTGCTGAAGTTCCAGGACAAGGCATGAAACGCGTCAGGTGATCACATTATCATAGAACAGCAAGTGTGTTTCACTGTTTTTAAATGAAACCTGGAATAAAGCTTGTTGATTTTAAAGAACTGCTGGCTGGACACACTCCCCAACTATCTTTTGCTGTTTGATCTACATTTGGAAACAAGCATCTTTAATGAAGTGGTTTTAGACTAAACTTATAGTGGGGGAGTTGCCCACACAGTCTGCAGACGTAAATGAGCCCTAATAACTTATAGTGCATAGAATCAATAATGTTGTTTTGTTAGTATTAGTCAAGGTACTACTCCACAATGATCATTATGTGATCTTTGGTAACAATTCAGTCAATATTCCACATGAGAGTAGTGATTTGTACAGTGAATATTCTGCATGCTTTGGTGTGTGTATATCCCAAACTGCCAAAAAAATACCATAAGCCTTCCATTGAATTGCTTCTGGACAACGTTCAAAACATTTTGATGTTTACTTTTAAACAAAATAGCATTCTTCTGTACAGTAGCCAAATTCTACTGAATGAGAAGAGTTTGTGATCCCTCTGGTAGCTCTCATTTGTATTTCATAAAGAACATTACCTGCAGCGATTCTTCAATAGGAGAGTGAATCCGACAAGTCACAGCAGAGGAGGAAGGCGCTTTCATCAAGCAAGCAAAGTAAATGGATATGAAGCCAGGTCTGAAGATACAGTTGGGCCTTTTGGCTTCTAATGTTATTTCTTTTTGCAAACAGTATTTTCTTATCTCTGGTAGCATGACTTATAGTGTAAATACTGCTGTCAGGGTCCTCCCAATACATAACACTGTGTAACATGCTTTTGTGCGTTTTATTGACCTCCTGCTGATGTACATGCAAAGTCATGAAGGCTCATTTTCAATCACACGCACAACTGCAAAGCACTTCTATGGATGCGAAATTGAGCATTAAGGCTAATAACTTGTAATTAATAACTTGTAACTAGCAATCCTTATAAATAGGGGTGAGAGTACTTACTAGTTTGATACAGATTTGCCATGAAATTTCACTGTCTGCACGATTTTTTGGATTTTGAACAAAACTAATATTTTTTTGTGTGAAGAATAAAAACCGAAGAAAATACACCCAAGAAAAAAATATTTATGTCATCAACGTTATCAATTTTCCTGTTAAAATTTTAAGAACCTACTTAAAATGCATGTTTTATTTTCTGGTCAAACACAGCAATATTTCACAGTGTTTCTAAAACAATAAAATATTTAGTGCTATAGTTTGCTGGGCCGTAGTGTGCAGTGCACTGCATACTTTAACATGGCATATTCTGGCACTAACTGCTCCACTGCATACCCTGGCACTGGATGCTGTGGATACCACTGCATAACATATCTGGCACTGCGTATGGAGATCACTACATGTAATTAAATACAGTAGAACCCCCATTTTACATCCCCTGATTTTAAGTTTTCCCTCATTTTACATTGTTGTTTTGTGGTCCCACCTATATATTATGCATAATACATTTCCCTGATTTAAGTTTTCCCTCATTTTACATCTTTTTTTTCTGGTCCCCTGAAAAACGTAAAATGGGGGTTCTACTGTATTATATTTTACTAGACATTAAGCCCATTAAATTAACGGGCGCTAGAACATATGTAGTTAAACATTTATAAAAACAGAATTGTTCTAGGCGAATTTTCGCCTGCGCTATGCAAATTCACTAACGTGCGAATTTACGCTCTGGTCGGCGAACGGTAACATATTTACGTTTTTCAGACTATCACCCACAATGGTAAAACACAGCACAGCGTAAGGGTGTGCGAAGTTGCGCATCTATCTACTTCGCTAGCGTAAATTCGCCAGAGACGGTCCGTGGGGCACCTCTGCAGTAGCGCAATTCCACGCACACAGGGACTGGACGCAGACACACTTGAACTTCACATTAAGCCCGTTAAATTAACGGGCGCTAGAACATATGTAGTCAAACATTTATAAAAACAGAATTGTTCTAGGCGAATTTTCGCCTGCACTACGCAAATTCACTAACGTGCGAATTTACGCTCTGGTCGGCGAATGGTAACATATTTACGTTTTTCAGACTATCACCCACAATGGTAAAACACGCCACAGTGTAAGGGTGCGAAGTTGCGCGTCTATCTACTTCGCTAGCGTAAATTTGCTAGCGTAAATTCGCCAGAGACGGTCCGTGCGGCACATGCGCAGTAGCGCAATTCCACGGACACAGGGACTGGATGCAGAGACACTTGAACTTTATTATATAGGATTATTATAATTGAAACAGCATGGAGTACCCAGTTTCAACATATTTTTTGTGCTCTTGTTTAGTGAAGGTGTATATTTGTGTATAGTGTCCTCCATTTAAATTAATATCCTCTTCATACCTGCCTTATGTGAAAAAATCTTTAGGATGATCTTGTATAGTATATACAGTAGTTGTATATATCTTGTATGGAAACATACAGACAGCCTCCTAAAATACAACTGAATAATTTCCAGACTTGTTTGCATGATCATCAGTACAGGTATGGGATCTGCTATCCAGAATACTTGGGAACTGGGGTTTTCTGGGTAACGGATCTTTCTGTAATTTGGATCTTCATACCTTAAGTCTGCTAGAAAATCAGGTAAACATTAAATAAACCCAATAGGCTGGTTTTCCCTCAAATAATGATCTTAGTTTGGATCAAGTACAAAGTACTGTTTCATTATTACAGACAAAAAAGAAATAGTTTTTAAAAGTTTGGCTTACTCTGATAGATGGAGTCTATGGGAGACAGCCCTCCAATAATTCGGAGCTTTCTGGATAACGGGTTTCCGGGATATCAGGTGCCACACCTGTACATGAACAGTGCACCCCAAATAGGCAAGCCCTGGTGCAATCACAACCCATGTGATTCTGAACATGACAGGCTCACATTTCCTCACAGTAGATGATGACCAATAAATCAAATTTCTTAAGACACAGACAGTATGTGCTAAATGCAACACTTATTTATGTTACACTAATCCAATTAGTCAAGCCATTGATTGTGAATGAAATTGGTTCTCTTAACATTCCATCTTTTACATATTTTGCAGTTCTTCCATGGACTTTGTTTAATAGATGTGTCCCTAAAATCTTTAATATTTAAATACGAATACCTTGTTTTTTAAGACCTTCTATTATGTCCTAAAAAGGAAATAGACCAGTAAATTCTACCTGCTGATTGTCTGATATGAGTTACTGTTCCTGGGCAAACTCAGTGCCTCTTATTACGTAACCCAGAATCTTTGTAACTTTGGTTACTTGTGATGAGTGAGCCTGCCCAATCTTGCTTGCTTTGCCAAAATGATGCCAAATTCATTGGAGTCAATGGACATTATTTTGCTGCATTTTCCATGTGACAAATGCATTTTTTCCTCATGCCAAAAGCAATGGAGTTAATGGGTATTTTTATTTTGCTGTTTCTTCTCGCTCCATATTTAAAGGAGTCAATCTGTATCAGGCAAAAAAAATGCCCTCATCCCTATTGGTCAACATTATCTTTAGGAAACATTTTATAAACGGCACTATTAAGTAACACAATTTAACTTTAACTACATTTATTCATTTGTGATTTTTTTTTGTCAGAAGCTTACATTCTGCTAATACAAGATGTTCTCTGCATGGCTATAAATAAACCATTAGGTAGCAAGCAACTCTCACAAATCTTAGGGTATAACAGACATACATGTTTGGAAAAATTGAATCGTTTGGGACTGTTTTAAACACGGAGACCACTGCTCTACAAATAAACCACAATTCACAAATTACCCCTTATAAGTTTTTAAGTGTGACTCCAATATACCATCTAAATCAAGAATTATGACTCAAATAATAGTTAAAGCTCGAGCTGCATTTTCACGGAATTCCTGCTGAGGGATGTAATGTTAAACCCACTCGTGTCAGAGATGAAATTTATGTTTCCCAACTCACCCCATAGAGATTTAATCATCCTTCTTCTGTCTTAGTTTGCTCAACCAGTAACACTCTCTGCCAACGTCACTCCAAAATTATGTATACATGGAATTCAATAAATTATCTAGGACATTGCTAAAATTAATTCAGCAAAACTCATTAAAAAGGAATATTCCACAAAATTAATATGAACCCTGTTGACATACATCTGGCTTAGCAAATTCATATAAAAATTGTAATGACAAATCATTTTGAATTGGATGGGGCCTGTTTGGTTTGGCACCATTAAATCCTATTAGATGAGGTTTCATGCCGTAAAACCTGTATAAAGAGTATAATCATTTTTCCTCTGTATTTATTCCTCTATTGTTTTTTTTTTCCCTGAAAATAGTGGTGAGTTGAGGCTTCTTCAGCCGTTTCATTCACATTTTGAGGAATGATATTTAAATCTGTAGACTGCTTACAGAATGGAACTATGTGATCTGCAGGGAATTGCCAATAATGTGGTCTAGTTAATAATATACATTAGCTAACTCTATTATTGTGTCCATAATAATTCAGCAGCAACTGCAGAACAAATTAATCTAATATGTCAAGAACCAGGTTTTATTTTTTTATTTAAATGTACAATGGCAATATAAAAGCTTTTCATTGCTTTTAAAATGATGTATTTCAAATCTAGCCATTTGTTGGTCACTGAATCATATAGTGCAAGACTAGATAGCAATATAATGCAAATGTCCCTAAGCACAGAAAATTATTTCTCAATGTTATTCCCATTTCTCCAGAGCCCAAATGTTATTTTATTGTGAAATACTCCAATAAATAGTTTTGCTTGGCTATTCATAGACAGGTGGCGTCCCTTCTTAGAATTCCAGTGCCTACTTTATACTTAAAGGAGAAGGAAACCAGTTATGAAAAAAAAAACCTCTCCCCCCACCCCTGTGTAGACCCCTCTCCACCCAGCCTACGCCCTCCCCCCAGCCTACCCCCCCCCCCGGGAAAATGCCCCTACTTTTTTACTTAACTCTCCTGCAGATTCTTGCGATGGGAGTTCACGGCAGCCATCTAATTTCTTTGGCTTTCTTCGTAAAGTAAAGTCGATAAAGCCATTAAAGTAAATCGGTAAAGAAAAGCCAGTAAGGTTACAAAGAAGGCAGAAGAAAGAAGATGGCTGCCATAAACTCCCGTCACAAGAATCTGCAGGAAGGGTAAGTAAAAAATAAGGGGCATTTGCCCAGGGGGGAGGTGAGTCTACAAAGGGGAGGTTTTTTTTGTAATAGGTTCTATTCTCCTTTAAAGGTATTATCTTATTCTGAGATACTGTCATTTTACCCGGCCTGTGGTTACAGTTATTGCAGTTGGAAGGACCATTGTTGAACACTAGCAAATGCCATGATTTTCTAGTAGACTTAAGGTATGAAGATCCAAATTATGGAAAGATCTGTTATCCAGAAAGCTCCAAGTCCTAAGCATTCTGGATAACAGGTCCCATACCCATACATATTTTCAAGATAAATATGGTGAATTTTCTTCTGGTTTAAATCCTCTGTGAAAATTTCCATACAATTGTAGTTAGGGAAATTTTCTAGCAAAAAAAAAATGTAACTAAATTCTTGTAAGCAAAAAGCAGAAAGAAAAAACATTTTTTATATTAAGTTTTATATAAATTTTTCAGAGCTGAACCACAATATTTCATCACTACACCAGTGCCTATTAACGTGGAATTTAAGAGTTTGTGAATGAGCAAGTTTTCCCTAAGGGGTTCCACAAAATCGGGGGAGTCTAGAGCTAGTTCTCTTCCTCCCATACCCTGGTAGTTAATGGTTAGTCCCTGGATAGTTTGTAGTTGACTGCTAAACATGCCATTTTAATTCTACCAGTCCTGCCATAGAAAGACAGGGTGTCTGTTCATCTATTCTTGTATATTTTTTTCCCTTTTATAGCTGATTCAGCAAATTAATTAATAGGTTTAAGAACCTCTTGGCTTAGGTGAGAAATTATTACTCATTCACTTGAGGGGAATATGGAAGGAAATTGTTAAAAAAGAATTAAAGCATGTCTTTACAAGTTCTTGAGAAGTAGAGAAATGAATGGTAAGATGAGACTCTGATTCAGACAGGTGTCATCAGGCTGAAGAGCAGAACAAGCGATCAGGAGAAATACAGTTTTATGTGCAGGAGAATGGAAGGGAACCCTTAGCAGGAAAAATATAATTTGGAATCATGTGGCTATTATTAGCTGACTACATGCGTGACCTAATGTAGGAGTGGGAACCAAGTGTGACCATCTTTTAAACTGCAGAGCTAGCTGATGAGCTGAAGACACTGCTCACCCTGCAGTACTCAATATAAATTAGAGTGCTACCTTTTCTACTTTACCCAGTATCACTAAAAGTTCTTGCCATCCTGCATTACCCAGTATAACTCAATGTTATGCCCATCCTGCATTACCCAGTATAACTCAAAAGTGTCTGAGAGGGGCTTCCTTTATCTCTGATGGGTCGGGTCAACCTCATTAAAATGAAGTCTTTTCCCAAATTTTTATATGTGTTTAGAAATACCCTGTGCTGGTTAATTACTTCATTTATATGGAGCAAAAAGGCCCCTAGGATTAGCATACACACACTACAGAGGGACATTACTACTGGGGGTAATAGCTCTGCCAGACTTTCAAATGTACTATTTGGCATCTGTTTTGGTGACAGTGAGATGGTGGTTTGAATCACAGTACTCAAATCCAGCTACAGTGTTGGAAACTATGGTAATGGGTTCAGTGGAGACTTTACGGGTCCCTCCATATTGGGGGGGCACACCATAATCTTACTATGTCCATGAAGACCATGTTAAAAGCTTGGCCAACAGCACAGAAAACGCTCCAAACAAGAGGTATACAGTCTTATTCTCCACATGCTCCCCTATGGCTAACATATGTGCATACATACAAATGTTTTTTGTTTTATGTTGGAAAACTTGAAAATAAAAAATTGTGCCCATCCCATTTGGCGATGTTACCAAAGGAGCAGATCTCTCCTTAATATGCTCACATTGAAGTGGGCAATATTGGGCTGATCCGATTTTGGATAACGAAGGTAAATGGGCGGTCGGATCGCGGGACCACATCAATGAACAGAAGCGACTTGATTTTTAATCATGCCCGATCGACATCTGCCCGACTTTCGGACAGATATCGATCAGAGCATGTCAGAGGGCCCCATACACAGGCTGTCAACAGTTTTTATCGGCCCATGTATGGCCACCTTTAGATACATAGGGGCAGATTTATTAAGGTTTGAACTGGAAATTCAAATTTTTGAGTGGACACAACAATTATATATTATATATCTATTTACCCAGTTTTTATTTTTATACTGAACAATTCCTTTAATATATGCTGTTAAAAATCACACATCTTGTAATTAACTGGAGAGTATTACATTTTAGCATGTGGACAGGAAACATATTTCAAACAAGCTAGTATTCTAAGTGTCCATTGTGCTAACTGGATTGATGTATGGGACTGTATGTATACGTTTACTAGCATTTCACGGGAGCCCACTGAAATATTTCACACAGGATGACAGTTAAGCTGGCCATAGATGCAAAGATCCGCTCATTTGGCGATGTTTCCCCGATATGCCGCTAACTGGCAGGGCTATATCGTGGGTAATCTGGATGTTCGGCACTATGGCTGAATGAGCGGATTACGAAGAGCACACTGGACGTCCGATGGGTCGGTCGGAAGAAAATCCAACCTTCAAGATCGATATCATGTCCAGATATCAGTCGGGAAGACCCGTCGGAAGCCCCCATACAGGGGCGGATAAGCTGTCAAATTTGTCTAAACTACCGATATCGGCAGCTTTATCTGCCCGTGTATGGCCAGCATTACTCTAGGGTCAAGAAGACAAAGGTTTAGGTATAGTACACCAAAAAGGCCCATTACCCCAGCAACACAGTTATATAAAATAGATACAAAATATATATGTAATATATAAGGCATACTCCATGGGCTAATACAGATATAGGATCTATTATCCAATAAAAAATGGACTCTATGGGAGATGGCATTCCTGTTATTCAGAACTTACTGGATAATGAGTTTCCAGATAAGGGATCCCATACCTGTACTATGCCTTTTTTTTTTTTTTGAATAAACCTCACAGATGATATTGTACAAGAAACATAAGGCTATTTTGTCCAGTTCATGGTGAGTCCCTCTCTGTGTTGTTGTTAGTGTGTTTCAGTAGAAGCTAAACATACAAACTTAGGGGCATATTTATTATGCGGTGTTAAAAACATCAGGATAATACACCACCCAGCACCAGGCTTTGCAGTGTAAAAAACAGCCAGTAACGGAACTAGGTGGGGGTGGGCCCTGGTGCAGGCCGTGCGGCCGGGCCCTATCCCCACCCTAGTCAGTGTGATTGATGTGCCGCTCCAGCGGCGAGAGACTGCCGGGGGGGCCCTGCGGGGGTGCGGGCCCTGGCCCAGTTGCACCCCCTGCTCTCCCGGTAGTTACGCCCCTGAAAACAGAATATCATTTTATATGTTTTTTACTTCTAAAATAATGGCGGTAATTCTTGCATTCACATGACGTAAAATTGCACACACCATGTGATATTTTATACAGCTTTTCACACCATTTTTTCGGCAAATTCCTTTTACACAGAATAATAGATACGGTATGCCCCTTACAAATTGTTCATGATCATAGAATCAAAAGTGTGACTTTTCTCATACCTTTTTATTCTTATTTTTTTTTCTCTTATTTTTAATTACCAGAATGATGTGTTTTCTAGTTGGGCCCCAGTATGACTAACTGGCTGCTGATGTGTTCTCAGAGTGTCAGCCAATTCCACGCTTGGAGCTTTAACCCCTTTACGTGAATGTGCATGCAGTGAATCAGACCTTGGCAGATTGGTTTCAGAAACTGTGTGTCATTTTCTCAGAACCAGCGCGTCATTATAGAGGTAGAGATATAACAGCAGTGATCTCTGACTTCATATCGTCAAATTTGCTGGCTAAGACTGAAAATTCAGTGGCTTTATATTAGTCTCCTAAATCAGAACAGCTCTTCTGAGCTGGGATATGAGTCAGCTCTGGGGATATGCAGAGTACTGGACTTAATGGCTAATAAAAGTCCTTAAACAGGTATCTGGTTATATGTCCCAAGTCACTTCAGATTTCTCAATATTAAATTGTAACTTTTTTTCTACTTTCAAAAAAAAAAAAAAACCTAAAGTTGAAAAGTGCAAATGTCTGCTCATTTATTTAAAAACTTTAATTTCACATTTTTTTTAAAGATCATGTTAAAAAGTAAAAAAACTTGAATGCAGTGAACATTTTCAAAGAATCTGCCAAATTTAGAAATCATCTGCAAATTGAAAAATAGCTTAAATTGTTCTTTTACTACTTCCATTGACTTCATGAACTTTTAAATGGCAAGTTTACGAGTTTTTTTTTAGCTTAATAAATCTTGAATATTTGAATTTCGGAAACGCTTAAAAAAATGTGTTAAAATCTCCAATTCAAATGTTCATAAATGACCAGATGGAAATGGGGCAACTCCTTGATATATGATCTCTCTTATTTTTGGTAATTGAAGTCTACAAAATGTGCATTTAGTTCTTTGCATAGTTGGGGAGCTGAAACATGGGATTACATTAGGCATCATTGAGTAAGTGAATATGTGAACCTGATTGTGCTCTTTTACCATATAAATGGCTTCATTTCCTAGTTGTGCAGGTTCAAGTGAGTACACACTGTACCATCAGCAAATAAAGTCCATGCAGGAAATCCTGTAGCAGTTTTAAAATTAAAAATGTGGTATTTATTTGCACCTAGATAATGCCTGCCTTCCAAATCTGCTATGTGGTAATCCATCAATCACAGCACATTAATCTACAATTATGGTTCACGCTGAATTAAGGATACAAGAGGCAAACCATAACTACATTTTTTTTTTAAAATCACCCCAGGGACAGTTGTTAAGGCAGTGCCACGCTTTGCTGGAATTCATTTGACTGGTAACAAGCTTTATGAAGTGGCCCTTTTCGTTTGTGTGCCCAGAAGAGTGTTATCTGGAGAGGAAACACCTTAAAGTATACTGATCAGTGCTCGCTTAATACTCTGAGAAGTAAATGTTCAAATCGGAACAGCGATGCTGATAGAGAGAAGCAGACAGATTTGCTCTCTAAATGCAATTTATTTAGTATAATGATGTGCCATCCACATTCTCACTCCTGTAAAATTGCTCCGTGAGGTGTGAGCCAGTATTTACAGAATTAGTAGGACAGAGGGGGCATTATCAGTTTATTCTTTCACGTGCTGATTTACCTTCGCTCTTCAAATAGGGTGTTCAAATAAACCTTTCATGAAATGTAGTAAGTTTATGCTGATAGAAATCATTCAAGCAGTGAAAGACTGTAATCAGAATCTGCATATTGCACTAAATATCTAAAGGTGATTGTAGCTTGTATCATTATTTATCTTACACTAATGCCTGAGTGCAAATATGGCCCGTGAGTTGCTAAATGGTTTAACCCTATTAGTGACAGCCACTGTTTTTTGCTATGTAAACACTAATGTGGGATAGCAGTGACTGGAAATGTAGAATTTACAGTTGCTCAGGCCTGAGCACAAGGAGCTGCATTCAACCCATAAATACAGTGTTGCTGATGCATGTATACATGAGGGGTGGGGGGAGGCACATAGAATCCCCCTTCCTACCTTGCACATCATTCAGACAAGCACATTAGGAAGAACTGCCAAGCTCTGTAACTTGAATGAGCATTGGGGGGGGGGGGGATTTATTTTGTACCTTTTGGGCAATACTCTACAATTCTATTATACCCCTTTGGAAAAAGTTTTTTCTCCATTTGGGAATTATTGATAAATGTCCTTTTTATTTTTTTTTGGGGGGGGGAGTACTTCTGGGGGGTGTAATAAAACTGTTACAGTATAAAATATGAACAGTTTTTTGTTCTTTGTGAAAATGTTTTCATTGTGCACAAGTTTTGCACATTTACAGACCCATCGACCCATGCTTTTGTGCATTTTATACATAGTTACATAGTTAAATCGGGTTGAAAAAAGACCACTCCACATGAAACTCAACATACTTAAATATACACTCTGAAACTAACCCCTCCATAAATTCTATACAAATTGTAGATTTTAGTATCACAATATTATAATAATATTACGCTTGTCCATAATAATATGGTCTTATAATATTGTTTTATCGTCACCAGTTTATGTAATCAGTCTGTTTACCATACAAGTCTATAGTTGAATAAGATGAATATTATTTAGTGATTAAAGTACCCCCTCTTGTAAAATATAAGGACATTATAAGTTACTGAGGAGTTTCATGACCATATAAAAACACAAGGCCGAAGGCCAAGTGTTTTTATACAGGTCATGGAACTCCAAAGTAATTTCTATTATCCTCATATTTTGCAACTGGGGGTACTTTATTTATTATAATACACGTTTCAGTGAGTCATGTGACAGAAATGACATCAGAACTCACTGTTTATAACTGATGACATCAGAACTCACCGTTTATAAGGATATAATTTAGAAGATAGTCATGGCTTTTGTGTATGTTATATATATATATATACATACAAAGGGGCAGATTTATCATTCGTCGAATTGAAAAAATTCGAAATTCGACCATGTGAATAGGTAGGGAAGTAAAATCTTTCGAATTCGAAGGATTTTACCGCAATTCGATTGGTCAAACGATCAAATAGGAAAAATTTAAAGTGGAAGTACTTTGACAGTAGAATCTTCGAATATTCAAATAGATTTTTATTCCATTTATTTGAATCATTCGATTAGATCGAATTTACTAAATTCACTGGTCGAAGTGGTCTTCAAAAACATTCGAAAATTCGAATTCAAATGTTTTTGAAAATTCGATCAAACTTCGAATCCTTCATGTGAATTTAGTAAATCTGCCCCAAAAGTGTTGTTCTTATTTCTGAAATTTTTATTCCCTTTACTGTCACTTTCCCTGCAACATAACTAGATCCTAATTAGTTTAGGTAGGGTAATCTTATCAATGTCTATGCTAATGCATTTCTTGTGTTTGAGCTATTTATTTTGTCATGAGCTTATGTTGTACGGCAACTCTCAGAGCCCACAGAGTTCAAGGCTGATATTTATTTGTTTAGCTGTTGGGATGCCTCTTGAGAAAACCCATGGGGGTCAGATTAATTTGTTCTTTTAAAATGAATAATCCCTCAAGTGCAAAGGTTTTTTTCTTATGAAATTAATCCACAATATTGACTGTTTTCAGGAGTGATATAGTGCCGATTTTCAACACCCAGCAGTTTTTGCTAAGCAACAGATGGTCACTAAAGAAAAAATGCCAGATTTGTCTGTTTCCTTGATCCCGCAGAGTCAATAATGCAAAATGTTGACCAGAAACAGAAAGAAAGTCTTGTTTCATAGTCGGTGTATTGTGCTGCAGCATTTACAAGCCTACGCTGTTAGAAACATAATAATAATGTTCTTAGTTGATCTAGTTGGGGTCTTGCTAATCTATAAGTCTTCCAAAGACATCTAGGGCTGCTAATGTTCAACATACTAACCTGTACTATAATATAAACTGTTGGAAAATTTTCTAATACGACAAATGACATTAATGGCACAAATAGCCGCAATCATTTTCTCTTCTTTCCTTAATAGTTTGCAAATGCCTCGGGGGATTTGTAGCATGATTGAAGTAATAAGTCTGTACAACCATAATGGATGGATTTTATAAGTTTATTATGAAGCCATGTATGTTGATTTGCTTGGATTTAGGTAAGAGTGTGATTTGTATAAAATATGAATAGAAGTGTGATGGTGGGCAGTTCAGAGTATTCACTAAGGTGCTAAAATCAGAGTGTGACTAATGTACAACTGACACTGGACTCCACAGAAACAATATTACATTATAGATCACATGCAAGAAAAATTCCATACTCACGGCAGGCAGAAGCAGTAAAGTGCTGGGCTGGGTTTCACATTTCCATTTTGGAAGCACAGAAGTGGGGGGGGGGGGATATATGTAGCAAACAGATATACAGTCTAGCCTGATAATTATTCTGGATTCTATTGTGGGTAAACAAAGGATGTGAGGATGTACAGAGAGCTTAGTGGCAATCTTTCACTACTTCACTAAACTGAATAATTACAGTACGAGTACACGTTTACGGCAGCAACATTTTTAAACTTATAGGGGCAGCTTTACTAATGGTCGAATTTCAAATTTTTAGGGGGGGTAATTTTCAATCGAATATGGCCGTACTAGTTCGAAAAGGGCCATATTCGATCAAATTAAAAACACTCCAATCGAACCATTGTATTGTTCAAATTGATCAATTTGAAAGATTTCTTCAAAAATCCTTCAATTTCTCAGAATGAAAAATTTTCAGGATAAGTTCTAGGAGGTCACCCATAGCCTAAAATGGCAATTTGGCAGCTTTAAGCTGGCGAATAGTCGAAGGACTTTTAAAGGGCCATTTTTTCAATTTGAATCGAATTTTGGTCTATTCAATAATCGAAGTAGCCCAAAATTACTACAAAATTTTGAAAAATTCTAATTTTATTCGAATTTTCACTTCGACTCTTAGTAAATCTGGCCCATAGTGTATATGGCAGAATGGAGAGATTTTAGGGCTTATCTACTTAACAACTGCAAATCATGAATAAGTATTGCAATTCACCACATTTTTAATGATTACTTCCCACTTGCGCTTGTTGCAACTGATGTGTGCAACTAAGGACATATCAGACATAGAGAGTCCTATAATCACCACATGACAAGGAAGGCATAA
Source organism: Xenopus borealis (assembly GCA_024363595.1). Lineage (NCBI taxonomy): Eukaryota > Metazoa > Chordata > Amphibia > Anura > Pipidae > Xenopus > Xenopus borealis. The sequence goes on from CM044443.1 coordinate 96,862,996, forward strand.
CATACAGGGTTTCCCTTGCATCAGCGCACTCTGTAATTACACCTTATTCTATAAAGCTATGCCGCATATTAGCACACTGTGCAAGAGTGATGTGCGGGTCGGGTTTTTCCATGTGCATGTGCAGTTCATCCAGATGCACTTATCATTAGTGGTGGGTGAATTTATTCGCCCGCAGCGAATTCCCGCGATTCGCCGCAAGCTGTTAAATTGCAAAACTCTGGCAAAATTTAGCCTGGCTGGCAAATTTCGCTGGTGTCTAGTTTTGGATGCCTGCATCTGTTTTTTCGATGCCTAAAACCCCCCCCAAAAAAACGGACAGCTGCGTCCAAAACGAGATGTGTGGATTTTTCTCCGTTTCGCAAATTTTTCTACAAATTCGCTAAAAAATTGGTGAAGCAAAATGCCGCCGATTCGTCCATCACTACTTATCACGATGCAGGTGTCATGATGCCCATGCACATTTTGCACTCTGGCATCATTCCCATGGATCCAACCTCTCTTTTGGTTCCCTGTTTTCTTTTTAAATAGGCTAGCATACACAGTTACAGTTCTTTGCCACCTTTCTTCTTTCTATAGTGTTTGCCCTTCTGGTTTTTTGACTACTTTAATTTGGAGGGGTTGTATAATTTGGAGGGGTTGAACTTGATGGACTTTGTCTTTTTTTCAACCCAATTTAACTATGTAACTATGACTACATTACCCTAATTCTGCCCTAATTTCTAGGCTGACCTCAGCTTTGATATTGTCTGACCCCCTTTTATATTGTGCTACCCAACCTATCTCCATAGTGTTTAAGTTTCAGGGCCCCGAAAGGGTGTTGATGAAGGCTGGAGCTGGTAGGAGACGAAAAATAGAGAGAGAGGTCCCTTGGTAACAGATTGCAAGTAGGAAAAAAGCACAGACTGGTTTGGCAAAGGAGGAGAATAGTAAATCATATAGAAGGATGTATGGTAATAAAAAATATTAATTTCACATGAGAAAACAACATTAATTTTGTAGTTCTATAATGTACCCTCAATGTAGTACAAAATCTAAAGGGTGTTAAAAATAAAAGGCAATGCTATCACCCAACAAAATCTGTGTGTGTTTGTACTGTTACTATTTTGCTTGATGCCATTGCATTGCTTTATACCATTCACAAGATTGTGTGCAGAAGTAAGGGTGAATGTTAGCTTATAATTGCAGGACATAAGAAACAGTATATTCATATGATCCCTACTGGAAAGATTTGCCTCTTATGGGCCCCACACTGCACTGCATTGCCTACACATAAGGGCACATTTATCAATGGTCGAATTTCAAAATTGTGTGAGCTTTTTTTTCACTCATGTGAATTTGATTTGAAATTTGAATATTTGACTAGTTATTAATAAAATTGAATATATCAAACTCTGACAAACTCGAATTGAATTCAAAACGCATTTGTCCAAACTCCATTCGTGTTTTTTCTCCAAAAAAACCTTGAATGTCAGGAAGGCTACAAACAACTCCAGATTGGTCACTGCACCTCTCCCATTGACTTACACAGTAATTCGTCAGGTTTTAGTTGGCGAACATTGTGTCAAAATATTAAAGAAATAGGTGCGTAATGCCTATAAATATACCATTATTAATAAGAAGAAAAGCATCAAAAAATAATGAATGAGGGGAGAAAAAAATAGTTCACCCCAGTCCATGGGTGCAAAAATCCCAAACAGCAAGAAGTTGTAAGCTTTCTCCAAAAGTAAAGACCCATTTCGTGCCTACTGGGACCTACTGGAGCCTATGAGTAATTGCCCCAATAGGGATGAAATGCGTTAGGTGGTTATCTGTATGTCCCAATAAATGATTTGAATTTTTTATCTTAATGGTCTTTACTTAACTTCTTGCTGTTTAGGTGGTGAACAGTCAAATTCTTAAAGGTCCAAAGTATGATACAGTACATATCTAAAATGTAATTCAATAAAAAAAAACTGAAATCGTGTTTGGATAATTACTGTACCTAGTCGCATTTGACAGTTTTGACCATAGAAAAAAATAGAAAATTAAAATTTTCAATTGGACCCTTACTAAATCTGCCCCAAAAAGTTACACACAACCCTTTCATCAACAATATTTTGTAGTTCTTCTTCATCAGATAGTTATGCAAATGTTAAGTATCCTAGGTGTTGTGTAATGAAAGATATTTAAATAGTCCATCTCTGTTCTCACCAAGGGACAAAATAAGATACTCACCACAATATAAGCTTATTCCAGCTTTCACGGTTTTCTACCCTAATTTCCTATATTGTATCCCCTTAGTGAAAGCCAGGATGAACAATCTAGGACAGGGCTGCAAACAGATACATACAAATAAAGGTAGAACATATGTATATGGGGCCCCCATGAACACAAGCTCATTCTTCTTTAACGTGCTACACAAATGATCAACTGGCAGGTAGGCAAGTTTTGCTTGTTGGATGTATTTTTTTTTTTCAAAACACAGCTACAATGATACAAACTCACCAATCATTTTAATGAAAACCAGGGGCATTACTACAGAGGAAACAGACCCTGCAACTGCCGAGGGGGGGCTGTGGGACTAAAAAGCAGTTGCAATATATGTTAATGGAAATGTCTTGTGGCAAAAGCTTAGGGGCCCAATGATCTTGCAGTGGGGTCTAATGATCTACATAGTAAGTTAGATTGAAAAAAGACACAAGTCCATCAAGTTCAACCTTTTAACTTTTTAACCTGCCTAACTGCTAGTTGATCCAGAGGAAGGCAAAAAAAATCCCCATCTGAAGCCTCTCCAATTTGCCTCAGAGGGGGGAAAAAAAATTCCTTCCTGACTCAAAAAGGCAATCAGACTAGTGGGGCCCAATAACTAGTAATTCCACTGCTGGAAAGTTAATTTAGCAGACATTCATAACATTAAGTAGGTTATTTATCATAGGTTGAATTGTTTTCTGCACAAAACATTTGAGTTTTTGAGAGTATTTTTCAGTCAAAAATCTATGTTTTTTCAGATAACATTTAAAAAAAAAAAGTAAGCTATTTAATTTATTGGGGGTCAGTAGAGTTTGCCCTAGGTCTGAGAAGCAGATTTCATGGGGTACCCCCCCCCAGTGGCCACGAACAGTACCCTGTTCCATCTCCCCAATGGTGGCCCTGATCTGGTAGGGCCAAAAGAAAATGAGCAACATTCTTATATCATGGTACAACAGACCAACTTACCAGTGTTTTGGGGGCCACAAATTTTGCAAATGGGACCCAATAACATCACATCTAGTTACACCATTGTCTAGGATAAGAGTTTGGGAAATGTTTCAAATGTTTCCTACTGTCTCTAAAACTATATGGAATTGAAAACATCCAGTAAGTCTTTATTTCAGAGATCCTGTTACAAATATGAAATATCATTTGTAGAAACAAAGCCTTGTGTAAGGTTTTTATTCCCATCCAAACATTCCAATCATGATTTAATGCTAGTACACGACTGGGCATGCAGGTAACAACTTAAAATTTTACTCCGGCATGCAGAATTCACAATTACAACACCATCTACAATATTGAGTGAAATAAATAAAATAAATCTTCCATACTATATCCTATTATCTATTATGCTCAGGGCCTGGGGATAAAGGATCTTTCAGTCATTTAAATCTGTTAAAAAAATAAACCCAGTAGGACTTCTGCCATCCATATGGATTACTGCATCTAAGTTACCATCAAGAACAAGTTTTATTATTTGCTGAAAATGGAGTCTACGGGAGATGGCCTTCCTGTAATTCTGAATAAAGTTTCCGAATAAGGAATCCCATACCTGTACAAGAAAAAGTTTAACCATGGAATTTAATTTTTTTAATATACCAAACTGTAAGTAATTTAGTACTATTTGCATATTCCAACTCTTTAAATACATTAAGGGGGTTATTTGATTTTTTTATTGGAAAAAACCTAAAATTTTTCTAGATATATATCTATACATCTAGAAGCTGCAAAAAGTCAGGATCATAAATCCACCATTAGAAACTCTGGCTGACAGATTGAGAAGGGACAGTCAGCTTGGCAAAACAGTCAGGTAACAGTTAGGAACTTCAAAAAAAACAATTACTTACAAAAGCAGCTTTATCAGTGAAAAAAGATCTGCATGGCCTATAGGTAACTTGGGTAGGCAGATTTATCATGGGTCGAAAATGGAATTCAGGTACATTTTTTTTAACTCTAATAAATTCGATTGAATTCGAAATTCGATTAGAAACTTGCACTAGTTTTATCAATCCGAAAACTCAAATTCAATTAGATTAGAATCTCAAAAAAAACCCCTCAAATGTCAGGAAGGCTACAAACATCTCCAAAATTATCACTGGGCCACTCCCATTGACTTAAACATGAATTCGGTAAGTTTTAGGTGGCGAATAGTCAAATTGGAATTCTTTAATGGCCAGAGTATGATAAATCACGAAGATTAAATTTGAAAAAAAAACTCAAATCGAGTTTGGATAATTCCCTAGTCGAATTTGAGTTTTGACGATAAAAAAATCAAGAATTCAAATTTTCAGTTCGACCCTTAATAAATATGCCCCTTCATGTACATTAATATTTTGAAGAGCAGTGTTTCAGTGTAATGAAAACATATTAGCAGAACAGTAGATTATATGCTTCGCTCCCTCTTTTATTGTTCTTGTTTTTGAGTATTGGGCTGCAGAATATTTTTGGAAGCTCTGAATTTATGTTAAGCATTTCACATAATCATTTCTGGAAATATCATCAGTAAAGTATTGATACCTTAACGTTCAAATATTCTTATAACATGTATTGTCCTGTAAAATAATTCCTATCTATGTAAATGGCAGGGCTGTGAGATGGAAAGATGAACCATTTTGCAAGAGGTTTGAGCAATACAAAGGCATTATGTCATCCCCTGGCACTCTTTAAAGGAATAGGTCTCATATATTTGTACATTTGTCTTTTTGTAAAAGGTAAATGATGGGCTTACTGAAAGTTCAAATTCCTAAGCATTCTCTCACAGGGGAGGGGGCACAGCTGTGAGAAAGAAGGGAGATGTGTAAGTGAATGATAAAGGGAAAAACATTCTTTCCACAGAAGGTTTGTTTTGGGTCTGCAGGGTGACTGTGAGAGTCTCCTGATGAAGTTGTCCTCAAGCCATTCTTATGCCATCACATAGCAACCTGTCTCAACAAGGGATTTCATGTACACAAACCTTTTAGCTAGTAAGACTCCATAAAATTGACCTCCCAGAACATCTAGCTATCGGCCTTAGTTCAATAGTTACTATATGTTAAGGGTGAGGTACACTTGTGAGGGTAAAACTTCTGTGTCTTTGAAAAAAGAGGTGATCCATTCCTACTGAACAAGATTGTTAGATATATATCTGTACACTTTCAATACAGCAAAGAGACACACCCTGTAATTGATGAATATTACAGTAAACTGATGAAACTATACATATATTGCTGGTCCTTTCTATTTATCTCATTCTGCTTTGCAGTTTGGCCACTTCAGATGAGATAATGTGTATAAGGGGTCATTTAGTTAAAAGCACAAGCCTGTCTTCTTCTAATGTGCAGGGATACCAAGGAAAGACTGATATTGAATATATAGATCCACCCACCATGCATTGGAAGGCTACTCTGATATGCATGGTACCAGTGGTACTGAAATGTTATTGGACCCTTTTTACTGTAATTAGTATTATATATCAGATTATATTTTAAACCATTAATTATGTACTTAAGAGGTTTTAGGCCCCAGTCTTTTAGCAATTATGCACCAATGAGGTTTACTTATGACTACAGTATCAGGTTTTGCTGCTAGCGCTGATCAATATGATCTGTGATTTTAAACTTATAGTTTTAATTCTTCCACTTCTAGCCCCTAACTACATTCTTGGAAGGATTGAGAACAGTGCTGCACAATCTAAATCTAGGACAGTTGTTAGGGCTCATCCACACGGGGAGATTTCGGGGAGATCTGTCTCCTGGCGACTAATCGCTGCAACGAATCTGCCCGAATAGCATGGTAGCTGTGCGCACCCGCTACACGTAAAGTCGCCTGCGCATATTCATACACGGTGACGCGATTTTAAAAGTTGCTCAAAATTGCCTCGCCAGGAAGAGACTCATGTTTTGTGGCTTTTATCTCTATATTATCAAAATAAGGGCATGTTTATTCTGGGTCAAATTGACATCCTTGCACTTCTGTATAGTAGTAGTACTATAGTAGTATAGTATAGCTTGACACTGTCCCGACTTTCCTGCCTCTGTTCTGAATTCAGCACTTCTGTGCCCATTGACATAGGGGAACCCTGGAGCTACTCCATTTTGGACCAGGCTGTATGTCCAGGGTTGTCTCAGTGCCCTGTGTCAGTTGTACTGAAAGAATATGAAAAATGCAACTACCCCCAACTTATAATGAAGCGCATGCACAGTTGTGTTAATATGGGTAATATCAGATGCACCCCTTTCCAACCACAATGCTGCCATGATTCTTGGTTTAAAAATGTTGCATTGTAGGAAAATCAATGGTGATACAAATTTAAATAGCACTTTTCTCACTGCATTTACTGTTGTAAATTAGCCCTCATGGATGGTGTCAACATCCAAATGAGATAAAAAAAATATTCTGAAGCACTCTGTGGTCTGTTTATCATGCTGTGTAAAAAGTAATGTTGGTAATGTTGCCCAAGACAACGAATCAGCAATTAGATTTAAAAAAGTTAGAAAACAAAAGATATGACTGATTGCTATGAGCAATATCACCTGTAATGTTTTACTCCACTTTTTACACAGCATGATAAATAGATTCCGCTGACAAGCTTATGAACATGAATTTTTTTGGTCTAGTTCAGCTGGAAAATGAAAGAGATTATCGGGTTGGTTCTGTTACGTAAGGTATCCCAAACCCAGAACAAACCCCAAGGTCCCGGACTCAGATCACCCTTCCCCCTATAACAGCCATATTTCGCTTCAGGAGGAGCCCTCTGCTACTCAGATGCCGCCAGGTCTTAAGTGAGAGGACCGAGAAGTGAGTTCCGTGCAGACAAGTGGTTCAAACGTGAACTAGAGGAACAGAGAGCAAGGAGCATGGTCATGGAACAGGCCCAGTCGATACCAATCAGGCAGAGCAGTACACAATCAGGAGGCATGAGCGTAGTAAAGGTCACAGGCAGGGTCAATACACCAATATCGCAGTACAGAAACAGCATCCAAGAGTGTAGTGAATACGTGGGCAAAGGTCAGGTAGCAAACTAGACAAGGTCAGGGACAGGCAGGGTCAAGAACACATCAAAAACACTAGAATCGCACCCAGCAACTATTGAAAATAGAACTTGTGCACTGGTTCCTATTGGCTTGCAAGGCTTGAGCAAGTTTTTCACACCCTGTAAGTATTTGTCCCTCTTCTCTTGGTATTTCTTCAAAATTACATTTATGATGGGTGGAAAGATTATGACTTTAAACATCTCCGGAGAGGGTCACAACTACTATGCAATCTGAAACAACAACCAAGTTTATTGCACATATGTACTTTCCAGTTAAGATAATATTACATCTTATTGTTGAGTTTGCTGCTTTGTATTACACATCTTTTCAATATTATGCTGTCTCTGTGGAGAAAGAAATATGCATGGGAATGTAAGAATAAGATCTTGTACCTTATCTGATTGAGTGCATTTGAGGGTTCTGGTACAATCTTGGCAAGAAACAAAAACTGGAAGATAAATTGGAAGTGAGGGCTATGAGAGGAGGTAAGAAAAGAATGTTTTACACGTGAGTTTGCCTGATATAAATTGCTGCCATAAATCAGATCACCTGCTAAATGTCTGTGTTAAAAAGTAGACAAAAATATTAGATGATGCAGAGAAATGTTTCAGTCTCCTTCTTGACATGTGATCGTAGTTGGCGCATCCTTCACCTACATAAATACATGATCAGGATTACATGTGCATATGTGGTGAAAATAAACACAGCTACACCCAGTTTACATTGTAAGTTTGTGGGAGCTGTATGAATTGGAAAAATGAAATAAATATAAGTGCTCATTTGCAATGCCTCAAACATGTTGGCATCCACCCCTCCTGCCCCTAACCTGTACGTCAAGGTATGAGAAGAAGGACACAGCCTGCATTGGGGGCCCTGGAGAGTGGAAAGTGAGTCATTGCAGATACCCCAATGTACACTGCATCTATTATGAAATATATTTATGTCTAGGGGGGTGGTAATTCCATGTTTATGGTTATTGTCATATTTGCAGACTATTCCTCAGAAACTCAGACTTGGAGCATGGAGTGAGTTTAGGAGCATTTTAATGGAATGCGACCAGTACTAGTTAAGATTTTTTTTTTTTTACAAATTCCCCCAATTTTTAACACAGTCGCTATACCTTGAGATGTATGAAACACAGTGTTAAATGTCCCTATGGGTGAAAAAAAGTGATAGTCCCCTAGTTAATATGCAGAAGCCTTTGTATCTATCTTTTTTACATATCTATGTTATTGGTCCATAGACTTAGTGAACACTTCCTGTCACACTTTAATGCAGTGATTAGAAAGGGGTAATTCCTCCTCTTTGGCCTCCATCTTCTGACCCAGGTGGATGTGTCTAGGAGTCTGGTGTCAACAAGGTCCAGTAAAGATTAATGCCCTAGAGGGACAACCCTGCTAGTGAAAGTCTGGTAACAAGTCAGATATAAGACTAGCCTTAGTCACAAGTACACTATAGAAATGTAAGGGAGTAAAACAAAGCTAAAAAGAGTAGCTTTGTGCTCCACCTAAGGACTGATAGCTGGTGGTTGCTCTCTCTTAGGCATTATTGGCCTACAGTGAAAAGACCACAGTAATGAATAGCGAGTCATGCTTAGCATATCATTCTCTGAACAGTTTCCACTGGAGTGGATTTGGACCACAAGCTCATGTTCTTACAGTTGCTTCTGGGCTCCCTCAAGGACATTATTATCCAGGCCAACAGTTACCTGCCTAGCATTTCCACAGTGGTGCTACTGTGATTGTATCTAATGACAGTAATACTAATTGTAATTGTAAGTATAAAACCTGTGGTGCGTCTTTGACAATAAAACCTTTTTGTTTCATTTGCAGGAACCTGTGGCATGCTATTTTTTTTCTTCACAGTAGAAGCAAAGTTGTAGTTGCACAACACTCCTACCTCCTCCAATTAGCGAGGGCCCATCTGTGTAAGAGAGTCCAGTGTGTTCTACCAGCATTAGCTGGAAAGGCACTTTTAGGCCAAGATAAGGATACAGTTCTGTCATATTAGTGATGAACTAGTGAAGCATGTGAGTTATACTGTACAAGCAACAGTACAAATATTTGGAAACCAAAGCCCAAATTTAAGCATAGGCAATATGTGCATGAATACGGCTACATGGAGTAGAAAACACAGGTTTTACATGTATAGCTATTTAAATTCAGGCAATTCTAGCATTTCAACTCTCAGTGCTGTAAAATCCTGGAAGATTTAAAACAGCCATAAACACCAATGTTCCATATTTTAAGCACGTCATTTTCAGTGTCGTATATTCTTTTAACATTTGTGGCATTTGTCCTCAAAAAAAAATGCTGTAATATACTTTGCTCTGAGTTTAGCACTGCTCAAACACAATACAGCAATTTCATTTCAAAACCAGGCAGGCTGAATGGTTAAAAAAACAGATGATATGATTTTTCCCCACTGGCTCCCAAGACAGAAATAAACTCACACTGAGCTAGCAGTTAATCTTATTTAAATTAGTCTTTTTGGGACCTTTCTGCAACATTTACTTTATTAGCCAAAGGTTTATGCAACCTTGGGGTATAGAGATTTATATAGAGCTAGATTCAAATGTGCAAAATGGCAGGTTTATCCATTATAACTTCAGTAACGGTTATTACTAGGAACGCTTCTTGCACTGCTCAGTGCATTCATGTTTCCTACAACAGCTTCAGATAGTGCGCAGGACTCTGAAATTGTTTTTTTCTTCTAAATTTCTAATTGAAAGTGTCAGCATTTATATTGATTTTTTATTAAATAAGCAATGTAAAATTCCTAGAACTTCGATTTTTTGACCTGGATTATTTTGTTCCTGTAATATTCTATTAAAGAATGCCTACACAATAATTTAGTGTGAATGCTGTAGCCATAAAGTGAAAAAGAAGAAAATTTGTGTAGCACTGTAAGAGGCTCTCCCTGGCCATAATGGATTCAGGTTTCACCAATACATTGTAAACAAAATCTCTTGACAGTATTGATAGTTGTGTAGACAGTTAAACAATTCATCCAGTACAACAATGAAACATGCCTTGGAATTGCTGCAGTGGATCAACACATGCTGAGTGTATTATTTTAGTATAATACACAAAAGCTGTGAATATCTTGTAAATTATATCCTTATGTCATCAGTTATGTCATCTGATGTCATCAGTTATAAACAGTGAGTTCTGCTGTCACATGACTCACTGAAATGTGTGTATTATAATAAATAACGTACCCCTTCTTGCAAAATATGAGGATATTAGAAGTTACCTCGGAGTTCCATGACCTGTATAAAATCACTGGTCCTTCGGCCGCACGTTTTTATATGTTCATGAAACTCCTCTGTAACTTATAATATCCTTATAATTTACAAAAATGGGGCCCAATGACTCACATAGGGAAGCAGGGCTTGACGGGGCTTAGGAGGGGACCTATCCCCGCCCACCCTGGATTGTTGGCTCCTGATTGGCTGGCGGCTGGCGTTGCGCAAGGTGGAAGCGCTGTGCATTACTTACCATTCGGTGCCGGGACGTGGAGGCAGAAGGATGCAGCATCCCACCCTCCCTCCCTGGGTTGTAGGTGTTTGTTGTAGTTGGAAGGGGTACCTTTGCAAGGAGCCCCAGGGGAAGTTAAAATGGGAAGTAGCTTGGCAGGCCTGGGTCCTCATGGGGAGATATGCAGCCCAATTTAGGGCTTGGAAATGGAGCAGGAATCAATCCTTGATAAAGAGTGGGGCACCACTCGAAAATGTTGCATACTTATGCTGCCCAATATGGAATAAATAAAGGCGATTTTTATCTAAGAAATTTGGAGTGCTGTCTTTGGAGATAAGTATATCTAATGTAGGGACCTTGGTGAACAGGTTTCTTCGACGTGCACCCATATCCTTGAAAACAGACAATAGAGTAAGCGCGGTTTGTTTGGAATTTGTGCAGGAATCAATCCTGGCAGTTGGGGCAAAGTCACCCCTCTTTTCCACCGGGTGGGGGAATAATATTGTAAGAGTTTGTTTTACAAACGGTTGGTTATAAAGTTGAAATATATACTTGTTAAAGTATTCTTGTTAATTGTAGAATAAATAACCGTGGCCATCTCTCTCCAAACCAATGGTGTGGTGTGTGTTATTGGGGAGGGGCAAAAGGGGGAGGTGCAGACTCGACGCTGCACCCGTCAGGGGTACTTTATTCACCATATGGGGGAATGTAATTAAAGTCGCTAACGGAAAAACTGTTCACAATGCGAAAAGTTATGCCTCTGTGCGAACAAATTTTGCTTTGCGTGAATTTAATATAGCTTTTGCAAACCTGGAAACTGTTTTGCGGAAGAAACTGTTTTGCAGTGGAAGAAAGTTTGTGAATTTTACAGCTTGCGCCAATGCGCAGTCAATGTAATAAAACTTCTTACTGAAAAAGTTATGTTTGCTCCAAAAGATTACTAGGGGAATGTAATATACGTCGGTAACGCAAAAACTATTCACAATGCAAAATGTTAAGCCTTTGCGTGAACAAATTTTGCTTTGCGCGAATGCAATATACCTTTTACTAACACGGAAACTGTTTAGCGACCACTTCCGCCAGCGGAAGGCTGTTTGCGAATTTTATACTTTGCGCTAATGCGCTGTCAATGTAATAAAACATCTTACTGAAAACGTTGTTTGCTCCGAAAGATTACGACACCTTCAAGCACTTCTTACGAGTGCGCATTTACAATCCGCAATGCGCAATAACGATTTGCAATGCAATAACCGTTTAAGGAACAATATTACATTTTGAGATGAAGATTTGAACTCTTATTGGTGTGCAATGTTTTTCTCTTTGCGACTTTAATTACATTCCCCTATGCGACACCTTCAAGCACTTCTTAAGAGTGCACAATTAAAATTTGCAGTGCTCAATTAAAATTTGCAATGCAGTCCTTTAGTGAATCTGCCCTATAGAAAGATCACAGGTCCTTGTATTCCATTCTGCAGCTCAAAAAACTGTGAGTACTGGTGCTGCCAGTGGGGCAGGCTGTATGCAAAAACATGGTGGCTTCTGAAGGCTCACTTTGCACCTTCAATACTGACAGTAAGTGAGCCCTTTAAGCTCTATACTTATTTTGCTGCTAAAGCAGCATATCCACCTAAATTACCCTTTTCCCATTTCTGAGCCCATCTCACATCTCTACCAGGCTTATAGTAAAATAAACTGTGGTACTGGTCAGAATCCTCATAGGGTCCATTCTAGGTAAACTGATATTCTTAGAGGGGGGTTTCATCTTTGAGTTAACTTTTCGTATGAATTGAAATTGATTTTCATTATGTGTGGTTTTTTAGTTAATATGTTTTTTCATTCAGCAGCACTCCAGTTGCAATTTCAGCAATTTGGTTGCTAAGGTCCAAATGGCCCTAGCAACCATGAATTGATTTGAATAAGAGACTAAATTATGAATAGGAGAAGGCCTGAAGAGAAAGATGTAATAAAATGTTATAATAGCAATGCATTAGTAACTTTGCAGAGCATTGGTTTCGTATATGTGATCATTGACCCTTGTTTGAATGCTGCAAAGAGCCAGAAGAAAAAGACAAATGATTAAAAAACTATTAAAAAATTAAGACCAATATAAAAAGTTGTTTAGAATTGGCCATTCTGTAACATATTAAAAGTTGAAAGTTAAAAGTTGACATATTAAAGGTGAACCACTCCTTTAATACTTCAGTTTATCTGGCCATACACTCTAAGATCCACTCATTTGATGAGCTGGACAAATAAGCAGATCTTTCCCCCTACATACCCACCTAAAATGGACGATATCAGGCTACGCTGATGGTTTGGCCCTAGTGCTAATGATTGGAATACAACAATGGGAATCCTATTGGGGCCAGGGCTGCATCGATGAACCAATTCAGTCCTCTATCGAATGTAAAAATTAGGGATGCACTGAAACCAGGATTCGGTTTGAGATTTGGCCAGGATTCTGCCTTTTTCAGCAGGATTTAGATTCAGATCCTTGTGCCTGGCTGAACTGAATGTGGACCCTAATTTGCATATGTAAATTAGGGATGGGAAGAGAAATCACGTGACTTTTCATCACAAAACAAGGAAGTAAGAACATTTTTCCCACTTTTATACAGGGATTCGTGCATCCCTAGAAGGCCCGCCATCAGGGGGGGACAGCGGGGACAAGTGAAGGGGGGCCCAGCAGTGCTGAAATATTCAAAGAGCTGGGCCCCCCTTATGAGCGCAGCAGCCAGCGTTCACCTTGCTGAAGTCCTGCGCAGAATGCGGAAGTGCCGAACGTTTGCGAAGTCCTGAAGCGCCGAAAATACCCGAAGTCACGAAAGGAACCGACACTGAAGTCCTGAAGAGCCAAAAATACCCGAAGTCATGAAAGGAGCCGACACTGAAGTCCTGAAGCGGCGAAAATACCCGAAGTCACTAAAACAGCTATAACTGAAGTCCTGAAGCCACGAGTTCAATTCTACTGACACCAATGTGGGGTTTTTTGTTTTTTTTTAATCCTCTGGCCACCAATATTTACCACCATTTTTTAAAAAAAATATTTTTTTGGGGCCCCAATAATGATACCGTTTCAAGTGCTAGAGCTGAATGAAGTCATCAAAATTTAAGTTTTTTTTTTAACTTGTGGGGGGGCCTGACCACCAATTTTTTTTAAAAAATATATTTTTTTGGGGCCCCAATTTTTTTTTTAACTTGTCGGGGGCCCTGACCACCAAATTTTTAAAAACTGTTTTTTTAAATGGGGGGGGGGCCTGGCGCCAAATTTTTTTTAACTTATAAGGGAGCCTTGGGTGGGTAACGTTTTTAGCACTGATGTCTGTGTGGTCTTTTAACTTTGATGTGGAGTGGGCAGGGATTAGGGGCGGGGCTTGGGTGCTTTTGTTGTACGGGCCCCGTGATTTCTAATGGCAGCCCTGATCCCTAGTAAAAATCAAACTTGATTGATCAACTTCTGGCAGATGTTGGATGGGTGAGCTCGTCAGGTAAGGTGCTGTTATGGTTTGAATGGACCAAATTGGCAGCTTAAATCTGCTCCTGACAAAAGTCACCTTTTGTCATTAATATTACTCCCCAAATAACAATTGGACATCGTTTAGACCTGTAAATTCACAGAGAAATGTTTTAGGAAAAACGATTCTACTATAATTTACTTCAGCTCTGCTCACTGGCTCTGTTCCATTTCTCTAATATCAGACATAATGGTATAGTACAGTTCTTGCTAAATCAGACGGTATTTACATAACTTCTGGTACATACATTGTAAATCACAACTAACTGATGGTAAGACATGATTAAAGTGGCTATACATAAAAAGTATTACTCCCTGATGGAATTGACTCACTTTAATTGTAATTTAATATTTATAATCCCCAAACAGCACTGAAGGAATTTCTTAAGTGTTAATTCTTTAATCCCTTAACAGAACATTTTGTTCCTGATGTCAGTAAGATTGCAATGAATATCAGAAAATCAATTGACACTTTTTATTTGTAATACAGTGATTACACAACTAATCTCTTGGTTTCACTGTAAAATGTCAGCAAGCCAAGTCCATGAGAGAATTTGATTTTTCATGCAGTAAGAACAGAATGATACAGAACGTTTCTACTCCAACTATGGCCACCAAGTAATGTTTGTCTCTTGTAGAGAATAAAATGGACAGCAGTATGAGGATGAGGGGATGATTCAATTAGTTTCTAATGGGTCCTTTTAGAGTTTACATTAACAAGCTATGGCATCCTCTTCCATACCTATCAAATAGTTGTTCTACAATCAAAGCAGATGCCACTATAGGTGGGACTTGCTGTTTTGAAAAACTTGTATCTTCTCTATATAATACAACCAGTTGGACCATTCCTACAGTACTTCTACTTAGACATGGTCCTCACACTTCAGCCTCTGTTTATTCTGATTTCCTTAGCTTGCTGACATGCCCATAAATGACTGGCAGAAGACACAGATAGAATTAACATTAAGGTGTCTGATATAGACAGATGCAGTCTACGGGTTACCCGCAAAAAAGCATATGGAATGAGGGTAGGCTTTTCAGTTGCAGGTATAGATGCAGGTCTGTGGGGTTGCAAGTCAGGTTGCAGGTCTCTTTCTGCAGCAGCTCTCTCCCTGCAGCTTTCCCTCTTCTCATCTCCCCGTCCCATCTGACTTCAGGCACAGCTCTCTTACATCACACGGTGAGCTTCTGTCCCTCTCCCTCTCGGCTACTTTTGATGATGTCATTTTGCAGCAACATCACTTCCGGTTTGATGGTGGTCAGTGGGTTGTGGGTCGGGTATAAGGCAGTTGTGAGTCCGGGTCAGGTATTTGATCAAAGTGGGTAAATATGTGAGTTGTGGTTCGGGTTGTGGGCTGCAGGTTCGGGTCTTAGAAATTGGTTCCACACAGGACTCTAGTAGTGGATAATGATAATAGGTCACAAGTCGATTGGGGAAGCCATAGAAATCTGAGGGTGATGCTATCTATGTCTCATTTACAAAGTGCTAGGTGCAAAGGCACTGAAATTTGCACCTAGTCCTTCCCGAACTGCTACTGTGATTGCTTATAAATTGGACACATGGAGCATTGTCTAACACAAGGGACATAAACATAAGCTCTAAGCTTCCAGGGGCGATCCGGGCCAATATGCCACCTGAGGCAGTCTTCTTTTTTCCGCCCCCACCCCTCCACATGGCACTCACCTTTTCAGTGCCGGAGAGGGTTGGGGGCGGTCCGTGATGCTAGTCGCGCTCTGTGCATTTGAAGAGACGAATTTCTGGGTTTAAAAATGGAAATCGGCTCTTAGTTACCAGGAGCGGCATTTTTGCCACCCCTGGCAACCAGGGGGGTTCTGCCACCTTAGGCATGTGGCTCAACTCGCCTCATTGGTGGAGTGCCCCTGCAAGCTTCATGTGTTCTAAATGACGTGGAAGTTATAGCAAAACTATACCCCCAAAAGGAATACTTGAGCAACAGGTAGTTTATATCATATTAAGTGGCATATTAAATAATCTTACCAAACTGGTATATATACAGTATTTAAGTAAATATTTCCCTTTTACATCTCTTGCCTTGAACCACCATTTTGTGATGGTCTGTGTGCTGCCTCAGAGATCACCTGACCACCTGATATTTCAACTCTAACTGTAACAGGAAGAACTGTGGACGCAAAACCTAATTAAATAGTTTGTTTGGTATGTTTGTGTGCACCTTTGAATCATACGATCCCAGGAGGCTACCCTTGTATTTTCTAATTTTCTATTTATGATTACCCAATGGCACATGCTACTAAAAAAGTATATTAATATGAAAATGGTTTATTTACACATATCAGGGTTTTACATATGAGTTGTTTTATGCAATATCTTTTTATAGAGACCTACATTGTCTGGGGGGTATAGTTTTCCTTTAAGAGCATTTTAGAGGATGCCCAAGTGCTAACTACCTCCCATTACTCCCGTGGGGGGCATTTTTGAGAGGCAAGGGTGCCAAATAGCCACCACTAGTACATTTAAGAGCAAACATCTATTTGTTACAGCATTTGTTTTTCTAGAAATAATACCTGCTCTCATTTATACAGGTTCATCCTCTATAAAGTCTTACTTCTTGGAAATAGAGTATCATGTTTTGAATGTGGAACGTATTACCTACAGGTATATTGCTTCAGTGAAGATTAAGAAGCAAATATGCATTTATTATATGAGCATTGCTCATCTGATTTATTATTGTATAGTACCTGTCTAACTGTTACACAATGATGCTGCATGCTCCACAGATAAGTACTCAAGCACTACCAAAGTAGTTATTATGATATAATACCTGTTAACTATACAAGTTAGAATGGTTGTTTTTTAGACATACCTAATTAAAATGTAATTAGGACAAAAGTGTTGTGCTTTGTAATAATGGGATTATGGCAGTTTATATAATGTGCAAGATCCAATAATATAATTTAAGGTGCAGTATAATCCTTATAACAGTGCTAAGTGATGTAATTCGGTTAATTTTACATTTATACATTTTTTTTCTTGGGCAACTCTTGAGCTTTTATTTACAATAGCTATTAACAGCTACACCTAACTGCTGCCTAGTGTGTGGGTAATTGATTTGGAAGTTTCCAAGAAGGCTGTCACAATAGCCCCCCCCCCGGGGTACTCAGGCACATCAGGAAAACCTGACTAGCTGTGTCCCACTTCGTCCTCTTGCAAAATGAAATAAAATATATTTCTAAGCAATCTTCCAATATAAAAAATAACATTTGCAATGGTTTTAAAATAAATTTTAAATGTAATTGCTACTGAAAGCAGTTTTTGTTCCTTTCTCTCATCTGATTCTACCTCCAGGAACAATGTGGCTGTGTTCTACCAATGTGCCTTCTGGTACACTTTCAGAAGCAGAACCAACAGTGCAGAGTATAAGGATTATTCTTCAGTGATTAATTGCCATAAAAACTATGCACAGTATTAGAAATTAGTTTAAATTAGTAACAGTCATAACTGCAAATATCATAACATTTTAACTGACATAATAAGAGAGAAGATTTTTCTTCTAGCTATCAAGTTAATAGCTGTGGGAGAAATATATAAAATTATGTAAACGTGCACTGCAGCAGTGTGTTTGACACTCATTAAAAAGCAAAGATCATTTTTACAGAGAAGTGTTTTAATTTATAATTTCAGTGGTTATTTCCATCTTGGCCATGTACGTTACAGTGTGCAAACATTGAGAATAGATTTGGACAGAATAGCTTGTGCAGAACCTGCTTGAGCATGTAGAAATCATGCAGAGGTTTCGGGATCTGTGCAGCCAACATGTCACGCTTTTGAAAAGTAACAATGCCAGGGCTAATATCATCATTCCTTAACAAAGGAAGGAATGAAAACCTGCAACATACCTATTCAGAGAGTAAACCTTGACAGCATTAAAGCCAAAGCCAGTGCCAAAAAGGTTCCATATATATTTGCCATAGTTGCATGCCTTAATAAGAACAAATGTTTGTCTTCAGTTGCCCTTAATGACTTGGATGTGAGCTCTGGCTTTGGGCGATGCAGCCAAGAAATTTAATTCAAGGATATTAAATTAATTATGGAACTGCCACGAGGAATTAAAATCACTATAAAGTGAATGGAACTAACATCATAAAAAACGTTTTCTTTTTTTTTTTAAACTGTTTAGTAGAATGTACAAAGAAAGGGAAAGTGTGCTATGTTAACTCAGTGTAAAAGCAGAGATAAAGGGAGATAATGGGAGCATGTAATACTAAGCACAGCAATCACGTGTTATTTTCCCCCCAAATGACGCACACTTACACAATTAGTACTTTATAAATAAAATCATGAATTCATATAATACCCCATTTCCCCAGCATGCCTCTGTATTTTACCTAGTGCTATCTGACCCAAAGATATGTGAATCCTGCCCCATAGCAAAGTTAGGGACAAATATGTCAACGGTGTACTAGTGCTTGTCCCTACCCTATATAAAGGAGCTCTGTAGTGTTTCAAATCATCCATGTGTTCTGTTATGTAAGTGCAAAGAGAATATACAGAATGTTTTGTTCTTCTTCGTGCCTAGTTCTGCCTATAACAACAACGTTTCCTACCATTTAAATATTTTAATCTTTGCTTTCCAAAAGTTCTAAATAAATTGAGCTCCTTTGGTACATCTTCACTATTTTTTTTTTTATTTTACCCATAATCTTCTGTTTACCAAATTATTTTTCAGTCCAGAGTTACACGTATGACTTTACCTCACAGTTTAGGATGAAGTCACCATATGGAAATTGTATATGGTATTCAAGCACTAGTTTGTGATAAACAGATTGTACTAAGTAAATAAATCACCATCACTAAAAGCAACCAGGACATATCACTTCTTTGAAGCACTTCACATTGCGACATGTGAGGGAGGTGAAAGTGATAGGGGAAAAGCAGGGAGATCATGCACTTGACCCCCTTCTCTGACTCATTGCCAGTGCTGCTTTTAAAGTGTGATATTGGTGGGTGGGACGTAAGTATCCCCTGCTATGTCCCCTACCTTGTAAAGGCCCCCATACACGGGCCGATAAAAGCTGCCGACAGACCGAGTCAGCAGCTTATTGGCCAGTGTGTGGGGCCATCCGATGGGCTTCCCTGATCGACATCTGGCCAAAAGTCAGTTCAGATGGGTTCAGGTGTAGTCACAAAAATAGATGCAAAACAAACTGTTGTGCCTTGTGCTATTGGCCCTTCAATTCTAACTTGCCACTGGTATCAGAGGTGAGGACAGCCTGTTATGATAGAATCCTTGTACATCTGAAACTTTAAGTAATAATAATCTAACAGAAGTTAAGTCAAAAACCCTTAACCACATTTTAATCCATAAATACTAAGTCAATGTTAGAAAAATTAAATTACAGCTCTAGTCCTTCATTAGCATAATCAAATAAAACAATTAAAAAAGCCTATCTTTAAACATTATGGGGGGGAGGATGAGTATCATGGCCAAAAAGAAAAGTTAGTAGAATTGGATAGAGCCATTGGCATAAAGGAAATAAAAGCAATCACAAAAAAATCATGCTTTGCGTTACTACAGACTTTCTAGATATCCCTTGCAAAATCAGTTTATGGAAGAAGAACCACAGAAAGGGATCCCTACACCCACAGTGTATGGTGAAGCTTTAAAGGAAGGGAATTGGGAAATTCCAGCAGTTTTCTTCTTATTTTTGTTAATGTCCTGTAATCCCGAGATAATAGCAGGCAGTTATATTTATGTAATTTACATCCCACATATCAGGTACACATAAGCTTCCAATTGCCTCAGCTATACCACAAAACCACAGCAAACAAAGCAAGATATAGTCATGGTTAACTTTCCTTTATGCTTATGGCTTCACATCCCTTACATTTAGCCAGAGGCTTCTGGACCATACCACAAAAGGACTGTGAATCACGGCCTGCCGTTTAATATATAATGGGCCTGATATAGATAAGACTTGTGTTATATTAATTCTGAAGCATTTCCTCAAGCATGAAGGACAAGTGTATTTTTTCAACTTTTAATTACATAGGAACATCCTGCCCTTTTGCACCGCAATTTGAGACCCATAACTTAACCTAAACATTCTCTGCCCACTTAGCTGCCGCAAGATGAATAAATGTTCTTTTTGTTGTAAATACAGTTGAACATGTTTTTCCAGTATTGCAGTTTATTCAAATATTGAGCAATGACACTGAGCGTTTTTAGCACTAGGATTTAAAGCTTCCCGTTCCTGGACACTGAATGTATATATATCTATACATTGTACAAATATATGTACATAAAATATTTACATACATTTTTTAAATTTTTATTAATTCCAAACACAGATCAGAGGATTATTTAAAATTGTATGCTACTGTAGTTCAAACTTCAACATAAAATGTTGGTCACTTTTCTCAGGAGCAGATTAACCTGCCTGTATGTGTTTGAATTGTAGGAGGAAATCCATGAGGAGAACATACATACTCCTAGCAGATATTGCCCTTACTGGACATTAACTCAGGACCCCAGTGCTACCCACTGAGTCACCATGCACAGTTCTAGATTTTCTTTTTAGTTGCCCCAGAATATCAATGTCTACATCACACACTGATGTTATTTTAAATGAAATATTGAAGGTCACTACATAATTATGATTTTGGCTGACTATGACTCCAAAGACAGAGACTGTTAAAGGAAAACTAAACCCCGAACAATGTAGGTCTCTATAAAAAGATATTGAATAAAACAACTTATATGTAAAACCCTGCCTCATGTAAATAAACCATTTTCATAATAATATACTTTTTTACTAGCATGTACCATTGGGTAATCATAAATAAAAAATAGCCATTTTAAAAAATAAGGACATCCTCCAGGGATCCTAGGATTCAACGGTGCACACAAACACACCAAATAATCTATAAAGTTAGGTCACACAAGCCAATTAACAGACAGAGTTCTGTCTTTTGCTTCAACACTTCTTCCTGTTACAGTTAGAGTTGAAATGTAAAAGGGAAATATTTACGTTAATATATATTCCAGTTCGGTAAGATTCTTTAATAGGCCACTTAATTTGTTGCTCAAGTATTCATTTTGGAGGTTGTGGTGTTTATACAAATGGCCTGCGGTTGTCACTGTGCATACACAGGACTTTCTGTACAGCTTGAAAGTGAAAGTAAGAGTTACTGCTGTTATGTAATGGCTGCGTGAACCTGCTAATAAAGCACTGTTATACTCCCCTCATCCTCGGCTACCAAACACAACAGGGGTATTCCTTTAATCGTTGGGGGGGGGGGGGAACCTACAGGGAGCTTCCACTTTCCAAATAAGCCTGAAGTTGCCTCAAAAGGAAAATTGGGACCACTTTGTTATGCATATGAAGCATGACTGACACCAATCTGTCCTACTACATTTAAAGGTATTCTGTTGTGATTTTTATGGTATAGTTTTTATTATTGCGTACTGTGTACAATGCATGTAATTTATTCAACCATTTAAAATTGGATTCTTGAAACAATACATTTTTATGAATAGTAGTATTGGTGTGTAAGGCAGCCTGGTCATGTGCTTTCAGAAAGAGCAAAACTTTACAATGGAACCGCTTTCAGACATGCTATTTTTTCTACTACTCAATGTAATGGTATGGAGTCACAACTTGTGTTAGAAGGACTTGGATTTTTTCTATTGTG
This sequence comes from Xenopus borealis, assembly GCA_024363595.1. Classification (NCBI taxonomy): domain Eukaryota; kingdom Metazoa; phylum Chordata; class Amphibia; order Anura; family Pipidae; genus Xenopus; species Xenopus borealis. The sequence continues at coordinate 96,884,905 of CM044443.1, forward strand.
TGCTGTTCTCATATCTACCACCAGGTAGTAAGGGGCATGGGAGCATTTTTAGCAATGCTGGTATCAGGGAGCTGTTATCTGGTTACCTTCCCATTGTTTTGTTATTAAACTTCTGGGGGAAAAGAGAGAGGGGTGATATAATTCCAACTTTCAGAGCTGCAGTAAGGAGTGACTGAAGTTTATCAGAGCACAAGTCACATGACTGGGGGCACCTGGGAAACTAGCTTCATGTCCAGCCCCATGTCTGATTTAAAAATTAAAGGGGCTTTTAAACCTTTTCATTTGTAGATTTTGAGTTATTTAGCCTTTTATTTAGCAGCGCTCCAGTTTGCAGTAGGCCATCTGGTTGCTACAGTTAAAATGACCCTTGCAACCAAGCATTGATTTGAATAAGAGACTGGAATTTATGGAGCATTTATTTTTAGATAGGGTCAGTGACCCCGATTTGAAAGCTGGAAAGAATAATTGAAAAAGTATAAAAAATAATTCATGAAGATCAATTGAAAAGTTGCTTAGAATTGGCCATTCTATAACATACTAGAAGTTCACTTTTGAAAAACATATTTCAGTGCAAAATTTTGCTGAAGGAGCATTATTAACTGATACACATAGTAAAAAACCTGACAGAATTCCTTTAACTCAATGGTTACTCCCCACTACACTAGCTCCCTCTTTCATTTTAGGGCAAGGCCAGTGCAAGTGGACGATATTAATATACAGTGCCGGTCTTAAGCACAATGGACCAATTTGGCCCAATTGGGCCCCGTACTTATGGGAGCCCCGCTCCAGTGCAAGCTCTGATTCCTATTCACTTAATTTCCCAGTAGCCCAGCCTACCCTTAATCCAGATTGGCTCAGCCTGCTCAGACCCGATTGGCCCAGGCCACAGCTGAACCTGATTGGCCCAGCCCAGCCCACCCTCAAACCCAATTCAACCAGCCCGCCCCAAACCCAATTGGCCCAAATAACAAGTGAAATGCATTAATGTTGTATATATAATCCATGGTGCTGCACACACAGAGTTTACAGTGTTAAACAAAATTTGCACACATAGATTAAACAAAGTGAGGGAACATTTTCTCCCAGTTGCCCAGCCTGCCCCATCCCCAACTGGCAGCCATCACACATTTTCCGATCGTTGTGATGTGATAGTATGTTGTTTGTGATTTAATAATGTGAATAGTTACGATGTCACACTTCCACTAATACTTTGTTTGGCTCCAAACTAAGTGTACACAAACAAGGGAGTCAAAAAAACGTTTAGCTACTTGCTGTGTGCGTGGTTCTCTTCTACCCACTTTTCTCTAATTTACATATGAAAATTAGGGTTCGGATTTGGTTTGGTATTTTCTTCCTTTCATAACGGAGTTTGGTCAAATCCTAAAATAGTGGAGTCGCTGCATCCCTAAAACAAATGCTATACAGAACACTCTTCATGACATGCTTATGTCTTCATGAAAAATTGGGGGATTGTATACACCCATGTTTGCTTACAAGTGTGTGGTAATTTATATGATAACCACAGGAGGTCAGTATAGCTAATTTAATGTAAATTGGGGTAAAATAAATAACTATAATATTTGCATTTATTTAAAATGAATTCATTATTGTCATGTTATAAGAATTTGATTAAAATATAAAAAGAAAAGAAGAGCAGTGGTTGTGGTATGAAAACTATTTTCATTTAAATGATAAGTACATTGCCGGTAAATATGTAATACCGGCCCTTGCAGGTATTTTACCGGCTAGGCCGGTAAAATACCGTCTGGGTGGCAACCCTACTTGCAAATTAAAAATCTGTCAGTTCACTCACTGAAGCAGAATTTTCTACTTAAATTCTATATAGAATTTAGCATATATCTCTGTTTCTAGAAATTTGGCCCATTGCATTTATGTAGTGCTAGTCACAAATTTAATGTGTTGTCTGAATTGAGGTAATTGAGGATCCAAGCCTAGAAAGAGAGGGATTAATTGAGCAGTTTTATGCTAAAGGTGGGTAGTGCAAGTTGGGCTCATAATCTTCCAATTAGCCAACATATGCACTGTTATTATAAACCTGCTGCTTTGCATAGAATAAGGCCCAGCATTTGTGAATGCAAAGACATATTTGCTTAGAATATGAGCAAATAATGCCCTTGTAACCCCTATTTGGCTGAAACTGACCAGTACCAACTAGAGAGATAGAGCATGGGCTACACACAACCCTCATTCACCAGGATGGGCTTTTGCTAAATGGAAAAATCACGTGTTGATGTTGGTAAACTACAAATCCCTACTGCCAATGGTGTAAAAGAAGAGTTGAACCCCAGGGGTTCTTTGCAAAACGGTAGAAAAGGCTTTATTTCAATACAAAGTAACATAGTAACATAGTAAGTTAGGCTGAAAAAAGACTCGCGTCCATCAAGTTCAACCTTTTTTTTTTTTAAATTTTAATTTTAACTGCCTAACTGCTAGTTGATCCAGAGGAAGGCAAAAACCCCATCCTAAGCCTCTCCAATTTGCCTCAGAGGGGGAAAAAATTCCTTCCTGACTCCAAAAAGGCAATCGGACTAGTCCCTGGATCAACTTGTATAATGAGCTATCTTCCATAACCCTGTATTCCCTCACTTGCTAAAAAGCCATCCAACCCCTTCTTAAAGCTATCTAATGTATCAGCCAGTACAACAGTTTCAGGGAGAGAATTCCACATCTTCACAGCTCTCACTGTAAAAAACCCCTTCCGAATATTTAAGCGAAACCTCTTTTCTTCTAAACGGAATGGGTGACCTCGTGTCATCTGGAAAGACCTACTTGTGAATAAAACATTAGAGAGATTATTATATGACCCCCTTATATATTTATACATAGTTATCATATCACCCCTTAAGCGCCTCTTCTCCAGCGTGAACATCCCCAATTTGGCCAGTCTTTCCTCATAGCTAAGATTTTCAATACCTTTTACCAGCTTAGTTGCCCTTCTTTGTACCCTCTCTAATGCAATAATGTCCTGTTTGAGTGAGGGAGACCAAAACTGTACGGCATATTCTAAATGTGGCCTTACAAGTGCTCTATAAAGTGGAAGAATGACCCCCTCCTCCCGTGACTCTATGCCCCTTTTAATGCAGCTCAAGACCTTATTGGCCCTTGATGCTGTGGACTGGCACTGCTTGCTACAGCCAAGTGTATCATCTACAAGGACTCCAAGGTCCTTTTCCATAATGGATTTGCCTAGTGCAGTCCCATTAAGGGTATAAGTGGCTTGAATATTCTTACATCCCAGGTGCATGACTTTACATTTATCAATATTGAATCTCATTTGCCACTTAGCTGCCCAGATTGCCAGTTTGTCAAGATCCTGTTGCAAGGATGCCACATCCTGGATGGAATTAATTGGGCTGGATAGTTTTGTGTCATCCGCAAACACAGATACATTACTTACAACACCCTCCCCTAAGTCATTAATGAAGTGCCCCAGGGTTATAATACTCACAGATGAGGTAGATCAAAATACATGCCAGGTACTTTCTAAGGTGTAGCAGACCAGCAGGTAAAGACACCAGGAATAGCACAGGGAGTTGGTAGGATCACCTTCCAGAGTTTCAGTACCTCATGTGGACCAGATCCCCTACAGCAGACGTGGAACAGGGATAGAACATAGCCTAATTCCCTTGTCAGTACTGTGGTCCCTTCACTACAGGCAAAGCAGAGCCTGGGGGCCAGCTACTCCTTCCATTCTCCTTGGTGGAGCTTGAGCTGATCTCACTAGCTAAGCCTCTCTGACTCACTCTCTCTATAGAGTGCTATTACAAGGGCTATCCTGTACTCTATCTTCACCTCGTTCACAGGGACCCTGTACCACAACTTCACTAAAGGGGTTGTCCCTTTAGGGCCTAACACTTCTGGGGCCTTGTTGACTCCAGGCTCAATGGACACCTCCACCCAGATCAACTGTTGCAGGCCAAAGAGAAAGAACCTCCTCCTGCAAAGCAGTTTGTACAGCAATGCAGGATGTGGTCATCAACCTAGGGCCAATGCAATTGGTAGACAAATAAGGTATAATGTGTTACATGGGTTTTAATCCAGCAAAAGGGAAAGGAGGCACTGGGAGGGGATGAAGCCATAAGGGCCATTACACTACACACTAATATACATAATGCTGCAATATTAGTGTCGAAAAATGCACACTAATTGGAGCAGGAACTAAGGTGGCAGTCTGTGAGCATGTTGGTTTGTGGTAATTGCTTGGCTAATTTGGTAGTAGATCTTTAATATCCAGTAATTTGTCACCAGCATTATTTGACAGGATTATCATCGTTGCACTTATATGCAGTATACTAAATATAGATTTAGTGTACTTGCTGTGTTTAGTTACGCTCAGATTCCCTGTGAGCTCGGAAGAGGTGTATTCCAGTGAAGAGAACCATGTCATCTAATTTTAATCTTTGAAGATTTCTCTACACAATAGGAGGAATGTAAAGTGCAGCAGTACTATGCTTAATTGCAACAGCTAAACCACCACTCTAGTATACTATTTTATTTAATATCCTTTATTTATAGAGCATTATTCCCCACTGGATTTCGTAATCTACATTCCCTATCACATTCTTAAAGGACCAGTAACATAAAAAATCTTTACAAAAAAAATTGTTAGAATACAACAAAAAAAAAACCACCAAGACAAATGTAACTTTAAAATAGCAAAGCCTTTATTAAGAAATAACTTACAGAAACTCAGCTTCCCATCCTCTTCAGAAAAGGCGACAGAACGACCATCCATGCTGCAACACTCGATTTCACCTCCCTGGCTATTCACTGACAGCATGTCCTCTGCCCCAATTTCCTTCTCCAGCTCTTCTTCATCCTCCTCCCTGGAGCAGCAGTAGGAAGGCGGTGTTGGTGGAATCCTCTACCATCATGCACCTCATGTGGAGGCAATGGGGAGCCGCCGACACAGGAAGAGCTGGAGAAGGAGATCGGGTCAGAGGACATGCTGTCAGTGAATAGCCAGGGAGGAGAAATTGAGTGCTGTAGCCTGGATGGTTGCCTTCTCGCCTTTTTCTAAGGGGAGAGGAAGCAGAGTTTCTTTGTTATTTCTTAATAAAGGCATTGCTATTTTAAATGTTGGTGTTTTTTTCATTGTTTTCTAACAAATTTTTTGGTAAGAATTTTTTATGTTACTGGTCCTTTAAGGGTCAAATTCATCAGAAGCCATTATGTCCGAGTATGAAAGAAAACTAGAATATGCAGATAAAACCTACATAGTAGCAATGTACAAACTGCGTGTAAATGGTCAGTATCAAACTCAAAACTGTGGAATTGCAATGCAGATGTGCTAACCACATGACCTTAAGGGTAATACAACCAACAATATCCAATTACAGTGGTTCCACTGAACTTGTTCAGGTGGGTGTTGGCTGAAACATTCCTGTGTTTTCCAAACCAAATGACATACTGAGACAGAAGCTGGTACAGGTATAGGATTCATTATCCAGAAACCTGTTATCGAGAAAGCTTTGAATTACAGGAAGGCCATTTCCTATTACAGTCAAAATTTTTCAACATTTTAAAAATGATTTTGTTTAACTCTGTAATAATGAAACAGTACCTTATACATGGTCCTAACTAAGATATAATGAATCCTTTGTGGAGGCAAAACAATCCTACTGGGTTTAATTAAAAGATCCCTTATCGGTATATTGGTATAACAGGTCCTATAACTGTACACCCAAAAGACTCAACACCTAAGCACAGGAAAGGTAAATACAGAAGGTGTAATATGCTGTCCAGAGTAGTTAGGAGACCACAGATCTTTTCTTAGAAGAGACCAAACAATTGTTCAATAAGCAAAGCTGACTGGCTAACCCCTCAAGTCTATTTACATTTAAATGGCAAACTCCTTTGAGGGTTGAAATGTGCATATTTTGGACAAATACAACAGATGGTTTGAAAGTGGCACAAAGCTTTCTTCATGCCTCTTTTATACCATTTGTCAAACTGGAACAACCATCCCTAAACATAGTTTGGGGCCTGTGACTAAGTTTGCTACCAACATACAATGACTCTTTACTATGCTTATTCTGGTAGTTCTACAACAATTCACCCTACCAGACATGTGTAATGCATTATATTCAAGCTGTCATGTCATTTAACTAAGTCATCTCTGATCTGACCAATCCTACACTCACTTTCATCTGATGCATCTGATGTATTCCACAATTTCATTAGGGAACTACAATTTACCTGCAACTTGCTTTCCAAGGTTAAAGCTCCCAAATGATTGCCTCCGAATTAAATCTCTCAAATGATTTTATTGGCCACCACTGGGAACACCTGAATATAGGTGAGCATAAAATATTTGCTTTCAGGCTTATTTTCTAATGGAGGTGAAGAGTAGTTTGTAATGAGCAAGAGCTAGGCACTTTGTGCATAGGACTCTAAGAACTGTGCGTCCTTGAGTAATTTTGTGCACTTTTGTCTCCAGTTTGATATCAGATGAATCATGAACAATCCAAAAAACCTAAGCGACCTTTGCCATTAATTCAGGTTCTTGTGACACCATAATGGAGATCAATACAACACTCGTGTTTTAGTAGTACATGAATACACGATTGGAATGGTGTTATATCTCTTAATGGACAAGCAGCAGGTCTGTAATTCTCAGCTCTGTTATTTCTGAAGCTGAAGCCAGCAGGAGACACCGCCTGTTATGGTAAAGCCTACTTGATGACTAGTGGAAGTGAGCCTTAATATGTTCCTATGTATAAGAGGCTCCTGTTTTGTTTTAGATATTTGGGATTTCACAGTAGGTCTCTGGCCGTCTGCACATTGGAACGTTCAGCTGAAAACATAGAAAAGTGTTACCTCATCTAGACTGGTAGCAGGCTAAGAGATATACTCCATCTGTTCACACTAATCCAACTTTCTAATTACTCTTTATAAATGGGTGCTTCTGCCTTCATTATACATCTTAATTAAGTTATGTTGAGTTTGAAGGCAACGCAACAGGATGAGAGCTGTGTCATTTTTTCCATATGGAAGGGCTTATACATCAATCCCAAAATAACTATGTCTGGGAGGTTGAAGTTCTAGCTGCTGGACAGAGACAATCTAACAAAATATGCTGCTATCCTGGGACCTTTTCATATATTTTTTGATTTAGTGTGATCTACTTTTATTAGCCAACTGGACAAGCGTTGATTATTGAACATTACTCATGCAACATTACACCATGGACTGCATTTCTTTATAAATTGCAAACAAGTCTTACCGCAGTAAGTTTATATAATATAACTTATTAATTGTAATAATTATGTGGTGTTAATAGAAACCTGGGTTATACAGTGCAAAAAAAGGAAACAAAAAAGAGTGAGGGTATATTTAATTTGAAAGGGGTGCAGTTTTGTCTTTTGTTGGGTCATAATTAAGAAATCAGTGAACATTATACTTCGTATAATTACGGCATTATATTCCGTAGCTCATCATAAAAAAGTGGCAGAAGTTCCAAATTATTTGGGATTTGACTAGTGATGGGCGAATTTTCAGCGAATTCCCGCGATTCGCCACTGGTGAATAAATTCGCGAAACGCCAGCAAAAATTCGCCCAAAAAAAACGAGTCGAAAACGACGCGATTGACGCGACGGGCCGCGATTGACGTGACGCGCGTCGTTTTTGACTCGTTTCGCGAATCTTTTCGCCAATTTGCGAATTTTTCGGCGAAGCGAAACGGGTGCGATTCACCCATTACTAGATTTGACAAAATGTATGGCAATATGAGATAATAATAAAGCACAGGGGGTCATTTATGACAGCAAGTGCAGTGTGCAAAGTGCAATTTTTGGATGCAATTCACGTGTCACGAACAGCACCGTAAATTCAGAACCCAAGCTAAGCTCCCTGGTCTCGGCTCTCACTTCTGCCTATAACCGCCGCCTTTCATCCACGAGAGATGCCCTAGGCTAATTAGAAGATGCCAAGTCTTAATTGAGAGAGAAGCAAAGCGAAAAGGTTCTGGACAAGCAAAGGGGCATCGTCTCACCAAGGATACTGGTTTGAAGAACACCACCAGACACCACAGAGTGGAACAAGTGGGCCGGGCCAGCACAAGCAAAGCAGAATCGTCAGACATGCCAGGATCAGAGAGAGCAGAATAGTCAAGCAGGAAGGATTGGAGATAATCGGAATAGTCACAAACAGGCAAGGGTCGGGATTGGAGAGAATCAGAGTAGTCAGGCAAAGCAAGGGTCAATATCAGAAGATCAGGCAGGAAATCACCAGGATCTTTCTAAATAGAACCTAGCAGCGGCAATGGATCTGTAGACTGAATATCCCTTTTATAAATTTGAATTTCACTCCATTGTGCATGATGTCATCACGCCGGCGCATAAAGTGGCACACGCCATAGAGGAACTAGCAACAGAAAGAGACAGACGCATGAAGTGGGCGTGCCCGCCAGAGACATGGCAGGCACCCCTGCATGCCAATGGGTAGACCACTAGACCACCAGGGTAAGCATTCCTTACACCATGAGTTTTTACCAAAAATGCAGTCCCCCCCATACTTCAAGCGTAATTGCAGTTGCAAGGGGAGGTTTCTTTTTATGAGAAGGTAAGCAGGGACCTCAATTCTGGGATGGCTGTGGATGGGATTTACTTGGACTTTGCTAAAGCATTCGATACAGTGCCACACAGAAGGTTACTGGTTAAATTGAGGAATGTTGGCCTGGAACATAGTATTTGTACATGGATAGAGAACTGGCTAAAATATAGACTGCAAAGAGTGGTGGGTGGTAAATGGAACATTTTCTAATTGGACCAGTGTTGTTAGTGGGGTACCGCAGGGCTCTGTACTGGGTCCCTTGCTTTTCAACTTGTTTATTAATGACCTGGATGTGGGCATTGAAAGTATGGTTTCTATTTTTGCAGTTGATACTAAATTGTGCAGAACTATTGGTTCCATGCAGGATGCTGCCACTTTGCAGAGTGATTTGTCTAAGTTGGGAAACTGGGCAGCAAACTGGAAAATGAGGTTCAATGTTGATAAATGCACGGTTATGCATTTTGGCAAAAATAATATAAATGCAAGTTATACACTAAATGGCAGTGGGTTGGGAGTTTCCTTAAGTGAGAAGGATCTTGGGGTTTTTATAGATAACAAGTTGTCTAATTCTGGGCAGTGTCATTCTGTAGCTACTAAAGCAAATAGGGTTCTATCCTTTATAAAAAAGGGCATAAACTCAAGGGATGAAAACATAATTATACCTCTTTATAGATCCCTAGTAAGACCTTAGCTGGAGTATGCAGTGCAGTTTTGGACTCCAGTCCTCAGGAGGGATGTAAATGAGCTGGAGAGAGTGCAGAGACGTGCAACTAAACTGGTTAGAGGGATGGAAGACTTAAATTATGAGGGTAGACTGTCCAGGTTGGGGTTGTTTTCTCTGGAAAAAAGGAGCTTGCAAGGGGACATGATTACACCTTACAAATAAATTAGAGGACATTATAGACAAATATCAGGGGACCTTTTTTACCCATAAAGAGGATCACCGCACCAGAGGCCACCCCTTGACAAGAAGAAAAGGACTTTCATTTGAAGCAGTGTAGGTGGTTCTTTACAGTGAGGACAGTGAGGTTGTGGAATGCACTGCCAGGTGATGTTGTAATGGTTCATTCTGTTGATGCTTTTTTTTGGACAGGCATAATATCAAAGGCTATTTTGATACTAAACTCTACAGATAATAGAGCTATGGGCACTGTGAAACAGTGGAGGGGTGTGTGTGTATGCTGGGTTTTAATTTGGAGGGGTTGAACTTGATGGACTTTGTCCTTTTTCAACCCAATTTGACTATGTAAACTATGTATGTTTCCTTGACACAATTGATGCATCAAAACTCTTAGAATTGCTTTTGTGCATTTTTTACGAATTGGCCATAGTTGTGCTGAAAATTGTATACATCTCAATGTCATCATTTCTGGTTGTTAGTGCCCAATGACCCCTGCGCACAATTCTTCAGGCACAAATACACTGTGTGTATTCACACTGGTACAGTGGAAATCTTAGCGCTACCGCCACCTTTGAACTGGTGATGACTCCGGCCTTCCTCTTTATCAGTTAACACAATTCATCCCAGGGAGCAATTGCACATGGTGCCAACACATACAAATCCAAGGAGTGTGTTTCGACACTTGAATAAAGAAACATGGGCAAATGTCACAGGAAAGCAGCACACTAAAACAGGGGAAAAAAAAGAGAAAAAGGAATCCAAAAAGAAAAGGGGAGCACTGAAGATAGGGGTATGTCGACATGCTGGGCCCATGTAGGCTCACAACAGAGAGAACAGAGGTGGGATCTGAAGCACTGTTGATCTGTACCAATTTATGACCACGTTCTGTTACTACTACTTACTGTAAGTGCTGCCCAATGCTCATTTCTCCTTAGACAGGAAGGATCTGTGCAGAGTGAGTTAAAATGAGTTTTAAAAAGTAAAGAGTATTTTTAAAATATTTCATTTTAAGCCTCTGCATTGTGATATTGTTATATGTCCCTTTTGACATATCTTTCTGCGACAACAAAATGCAAGCAATATTATTATAGGCTCAATTCCAGCTTTTCTTTTGTAGCATTAACGCATGAAAGCTAGCCGCCATTTTCTTGAGGGTTATGGTATTCAATTAATTGAGTACCTTAAATAGTGAAATGCAGAAATACTGTATTTTATGCTGTAGTGCCACCTTCAGGGAACTCTTTGTGCTCAATGAACTGTACTGATTTAATAAGAGCACAAGGTCAGAAGATTTTATGTAAACTCCCAAAGCCTTATCAAGGTATATGTAGGATAATAGCCATGAATAGAAACCTAACCTGCCACATGCCTGATGAAGGGGCCTGTGTGCTTCAAAAGCTTGCAATTGTTACTTATTCAGCTAGCCAATAAAAGGTATCACCAAACTTTACTTTTTAATGAGAGAAAGGCCAGCGAGACAATGCACCTGTTAAAAAAGCTTATCAGCATAAAATAATGGGAACAGTTTCTTTTTGCCCCTGTTATCCTTACATGATTTTTGATCAAATATAGTAACACATATTTGTTGTAAGGCATAATTTATGTTGGGATTTTTTATCAAGACTTTGCAGCAGCTGAATATTACGGATTCAATGCATGGGCTGCAAAGTGGTGACACAATGGAGTCCTGATTTCAATTCCAAACAGCGAATAATGTGAATGGAGTTTGTATGTTCTCCCTGTTTCTGTACTGGTTTCCTCCCACACTCCAAAAACATGCAGAAAGGTTAACTGGCTCCTGGTAAAACTTACCATAGTATGTGATAAGGACTGAGCTCCACTGCTGCAAGGACTGGGCTGCTTGGAATGAAAGACTCTATCCAAGAAGACACATACTTCTGTCCAAACTGATGCCAATTTTTGCACAGAGGAGAACAAACAATCCTCAACAGAAGAAGCTTATAAACCAGAGATGCCTGAATCAGTATAATTGGCATGGGAATGCCACTGAGTATAAGCGTGGCTAATGTGGGTATAGGATACATTGATGCTAAGTTGATTTGGTATAAGAGCAAGTAAATTAATTTACCAAATTATCAGCAGGTCAGAAAGAGAAAGGGAAATCATTGTGTGCTAATTTAGTTGCAATGCATATCAGTTCATTTAAATGCACAGAGAAAGTCCCAGGCATCAGTTTCAGGCTCCTACAGCAGTTATAAGCAGGAACCCAGGGGTTGCACATGATTCAATAGAACCTGCTCAATACAATGTGATGGATGTCCTTTTCAAAAGCTCTTAGTAATCTGGATGCTGGCAGCATGATTGTTGTTTTTGTTTTCCAGACAAATGCTTCTGCAAGCCACATAATGTTTAGGACAATAGGCAGCACTGAGCAAGTGAAGCAGATGGATACATTGGCGCAAACCTGCTGCAGTTTGCTATGCTTTTTTTCTCTAAGAATGGTAATGTTTCAGTTTAGTAAATGTTTTCAATTCCCATTTGTTCCACATCTTTTGAGATTTGATTTAAATCTTTTAGCCAGATGCTACATGATAGACAGTTTGCAATGCAAGGAAATTATAGTTGGACTGCTGCTAACACAATATTCTGAAAGCATGTCCCATATTTGGAATATTTGGATATTATTATATATACATACATACATATAAAACAAATCTACAGACCCTAGATGCCTCCTATATTATACCATGCTTTACATGAAAACATATTAGCTGTACAGTGGAATCCTTTACCTTGTGATATAGGTTCAAATCTCCTTATCCGGTTATATGAAATTGACTCCTCTTATTATATGTATAAGAAAAGGGGAATAGGGGCTAGGATAGAACTTAAGTTAAATCAGTTTTTAAAACACTTTTCCTGGTGTCCCTAGACAGCATTCACTTTAGGACTGTAATTTTATTTGTTAAAAAGTTCCTTTTTAGGACCCCTTGATTTCCTGTAGAATGAACTTAATCAGCCTCTTGAATTCTGTGAAGAATTACATTTCAGGGTTCAAAGACCCCTGGTCCCTTGCCTGGCGGATAAAGGAATGGTCAGTGAAGGAGGATAGGCTTGATAAGATAATAAAAACTTTAGAGAAGAGGAGGAGGAAATAGATCTCTAGACTAAAGCCCAGCATGAGATCGGCATCTTTTCTCTTCAGTAACCTTTTCCCAGTTAATTATTGAAGGTCTCAGCCTGCAGTTCCAACCCGGTGCTCCTCAAGAAATGGCAATTAATTTAAGACTAATAGGATTTTCAATTCCAAACAATTCAGAGAGATTTTATGGGGGAATGTGAATACACTTAAGAGACAGCCAGCTGTGGGTGGGTAGACAGTTAAGGATTTGGCAGCGTGGATAAAGGAATTAAGAATAAAGGGAGGCTACTGATCTTAAATCCCTTTTAGTGCATCACGATTGTTGTTAAAGACTCAATTTCCACTTCTTCAAAAGCGTGTTTTAGAAAAGGTGATCATACTCTTTGCTATAAATGATTGATTAATAGGCTGCAAATGTACACTCAGGCTGTATTCAGCAAATTGCTCAAAGAATGTCTGGACAATAAAACAAATGTATTAACTTCTCTGTCTGAATTCCACTGCAATAATATTAATTATGTAGCAATACTCTATTTTCTATTAACCTACTCCTGAAAATACTAGTAGACTTGACAACGTGATTTTTAACCACATAAATGCAAGTCAAACTGTTACCATTTTCTTTTAGATGTCTAAAATGTCACAAATAAATATAATTTATTATAAAACCAATAAAACAGATGGATATAACTATAGAACTATGGTCAAGATGTACATTACAAACAAATTTTATCAGCTTCATAAAAGTTCATAAAACACTTTTAATCCCTTACTTAGAGGAACAATTTATCAGCGGGAAATATACTTGTTTTCACACTTCGGGGCATTTGTTTTAATGTATACAGTTTCATGCTTTGTACTTGTCTGTGTTTTGAAGCCAAATCAATAGTTTAGAGTCATTCAAGAATTTATCACTGCTTTGGGTTTCTTGCGGCTAATAGTTTTTATTAAATAAAATGTCTTTTTTTCAGCATAATTTGGTTGTCTAGGGCAATTTTAAGGTCAAACAATAATTGAAAGATCTATTTAGCATACCTAAGCTGAACACATATACATTTCCTCCATAGGGAGCCACTACAACATCAGGGTTAATGTGTGCTGACTTCTTGTTGTCCCATGGGAAACATAAAGGGATTATTACTAAGAACTCTAACTCTTACTCAGTATAAAACTGCCTGCTGTTCCCCCTTTTTTACATACTATTTTTCCCTCAACAATTTGAATTCACAGAGCCTAGTTAAATTATTAAAAGCCATTGCAAAGGTGGCAACACCGCCAATGAGGCAGCAAAATTAGTAGGAAAAATATAAACATAAATGCACCTGTAGATTTACCAAATAACTGAATTCTTTGATCTTAAGAGCTTTTCAGAAGTTATTCCTGTTACTTTACTGAACATTTTGTATCCCTTTACAGCCAAAATTACAGCAAAGATTTTGGAGATTAGCAGGATTTTTACCACGATATACTGTATATAAAAACATATACTATTATATGAGATTTAAATATAAATACAGTATATATAAATTAAAAGTGGCATAAACAAGAAGTAGGTGATAACTTCAAACTGAATCTAGCAAGAAACCTTATAGCTAGTTAGAGACATTATAGTCTAAAAGTGAAACTCACAGGAAGGTGAACAAAAATAGGTGGTGTTTTTTTCTGGGTAGTCTACTTAGCCTATAGATGATTGGTGACTTATATAGCTTCTAAAATATTTTACATTGTTAAGCATGACACTTATGCTATATAAGGAAAGTCTTCATTCCTGGTGTTCACTTGCAATAGATGAGATGGTATAACCTTGTGAATAACTTCTATCCTGGACTTTTTAGATACAGCCCTGTAGCCAAGAGAAAGGGCCTTAATAGTAGTGCTAGTATACTTTATAGTACTGAGATGCAAGCTGAGAAGCAATAAAGTTACTGCAATAAACTAATTCATGCAACATGTCCAGCTTGAGTATTTTTGAAAAGCTTTATGCAACTAAGCATTTACCCTATTATTGGTACTGTATTGATGGATTTGCAGTATTCAAGAGGCATACATTCACTGTATTTATTGTATTGTCTGATGTGATTTCTGAATTTTATAAATGAGGTTCATACAGTATCGTGTAAGTCCTGTCCGTGAACTGCACGTGCATAAGACTCAAAGTAAGTCACTAATTTGCACTACACTATACTCCTATCCAAATATCCCCCCCCCCATCTTCCATAGGTTGTCTCTCTGAGGGCTTTGTAACAGAGACATCTAATGTTTCCAGACTAACTCTCCCTACAGAGTTAGACAGAAGTGGCAGCTAAGTGTCAGATGAGATTCAATACCAATAAATGTAATGTTATGCACTTGGGATTTAAAAATATGCAGGCTAATAATATTCTTAATGGGAAAGTCAGTCCTTAATGGAGAAGCATCTAGGACCTAGTGGATAATATACTTAACCTTAGCAAGCAATGCCAGTCAGCAGCATAAGAGGTCAAAATATTGTCAATCAGTCCTTAATGGAGAAGCATCTAGGACCTAGTGGATAATATACTTAACTTTAGCAAGCAATGCCAGTCAGCAGCATAAGAGGTCACAATATTGCCCTGTATTTTTAAAAAAACAGTACATAGTACACAGTACGAGCATATAAGAGAACCTCATCTAAAAAGTACAGTTCAGTTCTCAGAACTCCAAAGGGAACACAAAGCTAAAAGTATTTTCCTTGATGAGGCTAGTAAGCATAAATATTCCATGACTATATAGTAAGTATATTTAAATCTGATTGTATCTAGTGCAGGCATTTAGGCAGCAATTGATATGACTTACAGACATGTTTGCTAATATTCTAACTTGTAGTGTCTATAAATTTGGTGATTTAAATGTCAACCCCAATTAGCTAGAACATTTGTTTAGGTCATGATTGGAAAATAAAGGTTGCACATTTTTTTCTATGGTTTCTAGCATTAAACCCATCATATGATTTGACTTGATGGTTCTGAATCTATTCCTGCCTCTTGAAGATATGTAAGGCATAGAAAAAAACAATATACTCTCCAAGGAAATGAAATATTGCAGATTTAAGCAGTGTTTTTATAAATTGTCACTTTATATAGTTCACTTTAACATAATGAGCTAGTAAGGTGTGTTGAAGTTCTGTGCATGTAAGAAAATAGGTCAATCACGACATGCAATACCACTGATAGGTGAATACTGTCCCCCTAAACGTATTGTTTTTGCATTGTATTGATTGCAATGTTCCTCTGATATAACCAGAATGCACCAGGGTGTTTTGTTTGTGTGTCCTATATAACAGTGCATTATATACCGGGACCTGGTACTTAACAACTGTTGTTGTCTGCAATAGGCTTGTCTACACTTCCAGGATGGTTGTGCATATATGCATATATTGTGCCCTTTCTGCACTCAAATTCACATACAGAGTCGCTTATTGTATGCAAAAGCTAATTTAGACAAGCCACAATCATTTTGGAACAAACTGTTTTGGACTGATGAGACAAAAAATTAGTTATTTGGCAATAACAAAAAGCATTTTGCATGGTGTAAGAACACTGCATTCCAAGAAAAACAGTACAAATGTGTCAAATTTGGTGGAAGTCCCACCATGCTGTGGGGCTGTGTGGCTTGTTCAGGGATCAGTTGAATTCAACCCAATATCAAGAAATTCTCAAAACACACTTCAAAATCTACAAAGGCATGGCCGTCAGTCCCCCGACTTGAATATCATGGAAATTCTATGATATGATTTGAATCACGCTGTCCAAGCTCGACAGCCATCTAATCTAACTGAACTGGAGAGATTTTGTATGGATGAATGAGAAAAAATACCACCATCCAGAATCCAGACACCCATCAAAGGCTATACCAGGTGTCTAGAGACTGTTACATTTGCAAAAGGAGGCTCAACTAAATAATGTAAAATCTCTGTTGGGGTGCCCATTCTACTAATTTATGCACCTGTCTAATTTTGTTATGCTGTATATTGCATATTTTCTGTTCATCCAATAAACTTTATGTTACTGTGTCACTGAAATACTACTGTTTCCAAGAGGCATGTTATATATTAAAAGTAGGTTGCTACTTTGAAAGCTCAGCCAATGACAAGAATTAAAGTGATACTGACACTAAAAAATGAAATTTAACACATGAATGTACATTAATTGTTACCTATAGGTCATGTTGATCATTTTTTGCTGAGAGGTTTGTTTTTGTATGTAACTGTTAGCTGAAATTTCTAAGCCTGACTCTCTGACACCCTGACACTCTTACTTTGCCAGCCTAACAGTCCCATCTCAGTCTGTTAGTTACAGTTTGTAATGATAACAGATGCCGGGTGCACAAATATGGCAGCCCCCTCATACAGGAACATGGGGGATCAGACAGGTAATGTAAAAGCATCATGCAAATACCTTATGGCAAAGTTAGAAGTAGCTTTCAAAGCCAGTTATTATAATAGAGGTAAAAAAGAGTTTGACTTCAGGTGTCAGAATCTCTTTAAGAGGTGTTTCTAAACTTTTTCATATGACTGCATATCCATATTTTAAAGCAGGCGACAAATAACACAATGAGCTCTAGAGGGGACTATTTTGTAATGCTTTATGCCATTTTTGATGGGCATCTGGTGTACATTCTACTAATTCAAATTATGATAAAATCAGCTGAGAGTAGTAAGGCCAAAATTTCTCACTATATATCTGATATTAAGTCACATGTTGGGAGTCATATGACACTACAATACTTTGGAAGCTGTCTATAAAGCTACCTTAGTATAGCTATAAAATACTGATATCCCATTAATCATACATAAAAAGAATGTATTTCTATGTAGCGAAATGAACTTGTGATCACATGGTACAATTGTACTGTGTATTTGGCCCCAGGACTGAAGGCATGAGTCAATGTGCTTGAATAAATTTTCCATCTGGCCCAATCTCAGTTTGACCTGTTATTGTTTTGGAAAGGCTGACATTTTGGTCCAGACAAGGCTTGAATATGTTTCCAAATCAAAAGCCTATATTACCTATATATTTACAGTATGTGAACATTATGTAAAGGTAGGAGGAAGCTTTACTCTTACTTTGCCTGCTAAATATGCCAATAATTGCCATTGACCAAAACTGTTCCAAATTCACAACCTATACATTTGCTTTTCATTCTGTATTATTGTTTACTCCTAAGATATACATTATTGACATTTACAATCAAGTTTCTTCCCCTGCTGCATTCCTCTGAATTGATTATGTATGTATGGTTTCCCGTTCAAAATAAATCAGTATTGACAGCTGAATAATTACACAGCACCATGTAAATACAAAACAAAAGAATGCCAAAAATCTGCCACCAGTGTAAAATAATGCACATGGACAGATGCATCCACTTAGAAGGAGACAAGTCAAGAACCTTCCAATCAGTTTTGGAGAGTTAAATGTGCAATTTCTCCAGAAACATTAACAACAGACTTTCACAAAACTAACAACTAGCAATAGTGTGGATATAAAGGAGACTCCAGATGTTGCACGTTGTTTGGTTTGCTTGAAGGGATACTGTATGCTCATCCCAAAATAGCCTGTTTTAATGAAAATAATGCTATATCACTTTTATACGCTTCTAATTAATGCTTGGAAATTGTCTTTTACTAAGACAACGTCTTTGTTGTGTTATAAATGAATAGCATTGTCTTTCTGCACATAAAAGTGTTTATTTGTGACATACTCTATAGATTTGTGGCTAGTATTTGTCAAAAACAAATTAGTCCCCAGTATAAAAGTGAAGCCTCAAGCTTATTCGTAATGTCTGTAATTTCCCAAATGCCCATTCCAGGTACCATTCTGTATAAGGGGACCGTCTGCTTGCTTTCTACTGAAGTTTGGGGTGCTTTTTGTGAGTGGTAAATTACCATTTATTGGTCCTTAGACAAAGCACTGAAGTCAGATATAGGAAAGAATGGGAAAGAGAAAACAGATGTGAGCTAATTGCAGGCTGCTATTGTTCTGCAGCAATGAACAGGCAAAAACAGTTCTACATGGCCAAATGTAACACAAACAAATACAAATCAGCACAAAGACATGTACATCAGATGGCCTTGCCCTGTGTACAATGACAGTGGGGCAGTGTTCCATTTAAGCCTTGAGCCAGTAAGATAAAGTTCTTTCTTTTTTAATTGCTGTATTATATACAATGATGTAAGTTCCCTTCAGCTTACAAATAGCTATTGCATCAAAACCAAAATTCATAACATATACATCCAAGACATACAATAAAATAGTAGTTCCTGCAAATGGGAACAAATATGGTCTATCTGACACACTATTGTAGCACAGGCATCTCATTGAATAATCCATCTATGTAACTGTCCCCTCAATACTCCTAATTAGGTTTAGTTTAAGGCAAAGTTGAATCCTTACAGTAAGCTCCCATAAGAGCTGTTATTTATATAACTTTTGCTTGAGGCAAAAAAGTTGCTGATTCTTGCTAAAGACCCTAGGCACTAATGGCCTAATTATAAGAAGGATGCTGGGGGTCATTTATACAGGTATGGGATCTATTATAGAGAATTCTCGGGGCCTGGGGTACCTTTTAAATTGGGTGGTGGCTGGTCTATCCCTCAAATCAGGGTTGGGGATCCTGGTTTCTGCTCCTAAATAAGTTCACCAGTGTCTGCTTTCTCTTTGCATCACTAGATGGTCTATTCATAAGAAGGGTGGTGGGGGCCATTTACACAAGTATGAATTTCTCAGGGCCTAGGGTTTATTATTGGGATCATTAGACCATAAGTCTGCTAAAAACAATAAAACCAATAGGATTATTATGCCTCCAATAACAATTCATTATATATTAATTAAGATCGAGTAAAAAAAAAAATCAGTTTTACTAATACTATTTTAAAAATTACATTTTCTCAAAAGGAGTCTATGAGTTGCCCATCCCACAATTTAGAGTTTTGTAGATAATGGGTTTTCCAGATAACGGATTTCCAGATAAAAGATCCTATACTTGTAGTTATGGTAGTGTCTTCCTCTTGCTGGGTACCACAGTCAGGCACCTCCTATTTGACTAAATAGTTACTTAAAAGCAAGAAGGAAATGTATTACTATAAATATGGTGTATTTCTATTTATTCATGTTATCTTAGCACAGATTACAATAAAGGCTGATACGTTTACCAGTTTTAATGTTTTAACAGAAAAACTGCCTTGTGCAATGCATTGCTAAAATCCTTTATAATGGAAGGTCTGGTAACCTAGGTTCACAAACTGGTGTCTCAAACCATAAATGGAGGAAAAAAGACAAGGAGCTACCTAATTTAAATAAGAAAATGGCCACATAATTTATTAATTGTTTGACAGACTTTAATAGATACAGTGATGACTGCAACAGTGTTACAGCAGGAAGGGACTTGATATATGGCCCTTGTTAAATTGAGATGGGAATTTTAACTAGTGTGGAACAATAGGGGAGTAGAGAAAGCATGGAAATGACCGCATAAAGAAGCAGAGGGTAAGAAAAAGAAGGCAATAAAAGGGTCTAATGATGGGTCAGTCAGGGAAGTATAATGGTAATGAAGACAGCCATAATGGTGCAATAACAGAAGACACAACATTCAAATACAGCCATCAGATTATGGGCTGCAATGCAAGAATTACATGGGAACTTCTGGAACACATTGAATTTATAAGGAAAAAAGGGCAAAAGTAGTTAGACTAATAACGGGTTTTAAGGTCAACAAATCACAGGATTTCCAAAACAAGGTAACTTCAATTTAGTTTAATAACTCTTTGCTGATTGAGATTTAGTTACTGAATGAGGAAAAAAAAATTGAAATAATCCATGATAAATGTGGAATGTATTAATGTAAAAGTATTGTCAGTGTGGACTATGTTTTATAAAGAGAGGCATGATGTGTCTGGATACCCATCATTTGGCCTTGTGTCAGACACCATTTCTAAAGCATACATGTACAATATGGAGATACAAAGGGGCAAATTCACTAAAGTGTGAAGTGTCTAACACTAGTGCTTATTCGCCAGCGTGACGTCATTATGCAACTTCGCCAATTCACTAACAGTGTCCCTTGCGAAAATTCGCTAGCGAAGTAGATAGACTTGCGCAACTTCGCACCCTTACACCAGGCAAAGTTGGCACTGATGAAGGGACGTAACTACGCTAATTCACTAAGATGACCATTTTACTGAACGTTACCTCTAGACTTTACTTCACCAGGTCAGACCTGGTGATGTTCAATACAATAGATAGGAGTTTGAAATAAAAAAAAAAAACTTGAAATCTTTTACTTTTTTTAGGGTGACAGTCTAAAAAATAGCGTAATGTTTTTGGGGTTACCCTCCTTCCCCCCTACATTTCCTAACATATGGCAACTCAACTATACAGGGGACACATGTTTAGGGCAATAGGACAACTTTATTTTATTTTTTAAAGGTTTCCTGGGCTTGTGTAGTGTAATGTAGTGGCTGTAACATATACCTCTATTATACTTTCAACTTCGCGCCATATGCAAATTAGGCATTTCCGGAATCGCCCGAAGTTACTTTGTGAGGAAACTTCAGGCGATTCCGGAAATTGCCGCACCGCGTGTGCACAGAGCCAGCGCTTTTACATTTAAACTAGCGACGGACAGGGAGAAGGAAGTTCGGGGAGATTGTCACCTGCTATTAAACGCCAGGCGACAGAATGTACCCGAATCTCCCTGTCTGTCCCCAGCCTTAGAGAGAATAGAGGAACCAAAAACAGTGTTTTGTGCTGCATGTCCAGTTTATGGGGCAGATTTACTATTGGTCGAATTTCGAATTGAAAAAAGTTCGAAATTCGACCATGGGAATAGTTAGGGAATTAAAATCCTTCGAATTCGAGGTTTTACCGCAATTCGATTGGCCGAAAGATCGAATAGGCAAAATTCGATCGGTTCGAACGATTTTTTCGATCGATCGAATTTTTTTTATTCGATCAAAAATAATGATACCCAATTCAGTAACTTTGATTTGGCGAACTAGGTGGTCGAATAAAAATTTTAAGGGGAAGTACTTCGACCATCGGAATAGTCCAATATTCGAATATATTCGATGGTTGAATTTGCCTAATTTGCATATTCGAAGATTCTAATTCGAATCTTTTTGAAATTTGATTAAACTTCGAATTCTTCATGTGAATTTAGTAAATCTGCCCCTAGTCTAGAAAACCCCTGTTTCTTTACCTTGACTTGACTTTGTTTCTTACCTTGACTCTAATAAGGGGTTTCAGCATGCTATTATTTGTAGTCTAACAATATCTGAGAAGACAAGGTTACAAAATAAGGGACAAGACAATCAGTAGTAAAGGTTCATACCATGTAAACCCTTGGCACTGGCTGGAAACTGCACTGTGCGCTTATCTTAAGGTAGTGTAGGAGATCAAAGACAGGAGTAGTGCTACAGAAGCCTAATACTTCTATGGTGTAACTCGGTCCCCCTTACCAGCAAGGAAGTGATGCTCCACCGAAAGAGAAATGGCAAAGTCCAGAAGAGCCAAAGTCCTGAATTGCCCAAGTCCCGAATTTGCAAACTGAGTCGAAGCTGTAAAAAGACCTGAAGCCATGAAAAGACCCAAAGTTCAATTCCTAAAGCCCTGAAAAGACCCAAAGCCACAAAGAAGCGGAAGACCCAAAATTACGAAAGGAGCTGAAGAAGAACCTACGGTAAGTTCCACTGAACACCAATGTGTATTTTTTTTTAAATGTTATTAAACCCCTGGCCACCAATGTTTTTAAAAATATTCTATGCCCACCAATGATTTTTTTTACTTGTAGGAGGGCCTGACCACCAATGTTATTTATTTTTTTACTTTTTTTGGGGGCCCTGATGCCAATGTTTTTTTTTTTTAACTTATAGTGGGTATTGACCAAAAATGATTTTTTTAAAGTTGTAACTTTTATTTGACCTGACTGCCAATTTTCTTTTTCACCTATAAGGGGCCCTAACCACCAATGGCTTTTCATCACTTGTCAGTCGGGGGCTCAGTTTTTAGCTCTGATTGATGTCATTGTGAACTTTTTACTGTGGAAGGATCTGGGGTGGAGCTTGGAGGCCAGGTTGGGGTTGGTGGGGACCTGAGGGCCCAGAAAATGTTGCTGTATGGGTCCCCATGATTTCTGATGGAGGCCCTGCCTAAGCACCATGGGATGAGGGGGATCTCTCCTCTCTCTAATATTTTCTTTTATGGTCAGTAGGAAAAAGGAGCTGCTTTTGCTACAAGATACCAAGGGGCAAATGTATACTTTTTCACTCGATCACCATGGTTTTTATATTTAAAGGAAAACTATACCCCAAAAATGAATTTTTGAGCAACAGATCCCAGTAGGCTGTCCTTATTTTTTAAAATGACTATGATTTATGATTACCCAATGGCACATGCTACTAAAACGTGTATTATTACGAAAATGGTTTATTTACATGAACCAGGGTTTTACATATGAGTTGTTTTAGGCAATATCTGTTTATAGAGACCTACATTGTTCAGGGGGGGTATAGTTTTCCTTTAAGAATAGCCTCTAATGGCATAATCTTGATTGTGGGGGTAAAAAACATGATTGCATGAAGAAAACACAGTTATTTTTTATTTATTTATTTTTAAAGCTGAAGCTACTCTTTCCATTGATAGTGATTTACTTCCCACTGTTTATATATTTATTGTAAAAAAAAAAAAACATTAATGGCTTTACATTGATTACAAAAAAACTGAACTTACATTTCCCATTGACATCATTGGCCTGTCAGCAGTAGTTACTTTTTATTTACAATAAATGGAGCAAAAAAAAGGAATGGGGGGGGGATGTGACAAAATTGCAACATTGGATGTAGATAAATCTGTGTCTCCTCTATCACCTGACACCACTGACACCTTCCTTATCTCTCATCTCAAATGTCCAGCTTCATTTGGGTGACAGTAGGCCTACTGAGTTTCTAATAGGGGCTTTGTCTCCCTGTATATTCCCTGCTTTTGCCCCATCTCCTTATTTTGTTGTCTTCAGAATTAACCCACTTTTACACTTGTTTGCACTGCCAAACACAAAGCATATAGCACAATCTATATTGTGAATAAAGTACCTATTGTAAAATATAAGGATATTTTAAGTTACTGACCATATAAAATAACCAGGCTGAAGGCTGAGTGTTTTTATACAGGTGATGGAACGCCATGGTGACTTCTAATATCCTCATATTTTGCAATACAGGGTACTTTATTTATTATAATACACAAGTTTCAGTGAGTCATGTGACAGACAGAAATGGCAACCCTAAGCTCCAATTATAACTGATGACATCACTAAGCACCGTTTATAAGGATATCATTTACAGGATATTAATTTTTGTGCATTATAATTGCATATAGCACTGGCTGGGTAAATAGTTGTGTTCTTTAGACTGAACAGTTGACCTATTATCTCTTTGCATCAAAGCAGAATATTTCCAAAATATTTCCTGATTATTTTGGGTCTACTGGGTTTATATCCCCTGCTTTAGCCCACCTCCTTACCTTCTTGTCTTCCGAATTCACCCAATTTTACGCTTGATTGCACTGCTCAACGGAAAACCAAATAGGAATATATGAACATATAGGGTGTGTGTGCTTGGGAGAGGGAAAAAGGTGGGGTTCTTTGGGCTGAACAGTTGAACTCTTACACACACGTGCCTCTATTACAACACGATGCCAGCCTGCCTCAAAAATTTCCATTAAGATATATAAGCACAATGTGGACAGTGAGATTTTCCATGTTATTATGTAATAACAGCAACAGAATATTGTACATAATATCTACCAATGAAGTAATAAATGATGCTGCAGAGAATTCAGTTTATGTAAGGGGACAAGTAGTTCCTCACTTACCTTGCTGGGGATAAATATTGTCACCTGTTCCCAACATCTAGAATGTAAATTGCTAATGCTGAATCTAAAGTGCTAAAGATTGGTAGTGCCTAATCTAAATATCAGATATGTACACAATATAAGAGAGAAACAGACCAAAAATATAGTTTACATACCTTATTTATTCATTCTTATACTTGGAAAAGTGCAGTTAGAATATTTTTTACTGCTCCAGAAAAAATAACGTCTTCCTATACTTCCACATAAATGAGCAATCTCTCTGGGGAATAATCAGCCTTAATCCTGCAAAAAATACACAATTTGTTCACTCGGGGAGTAGTCACCCAGCGTGTTCCAAGAAGCAGATGGTTTTGGCTAAACCCTTCAGTTTAAAGGGCAGTTTGCCATAAGCCTTTAAGAAAACATATATCTCTATTTATTTTTAATACAGCCCACTGATGGTTGGATGCATGTGTAAAACTAGAGCTACAAGTGTTCTGCCTACACAGACAGCAAAGGCAAAGATGTGCATGCAGGTGCACTCAAATAAGTCATATTATGTTTACTGAAGCTGGCAGGAATCACCATTTAGTAAATAGTTTCAGACAATAAATCCTGCTTGTATAATTATCTGCTGAAAAATATTTTCTCTTAATGCAAAATGTTTTCTGGGTAACAATTTTACACTAATCAGCATCTGAAACACCACAGTTTGCTTCATTAAAATGTTAAAAATGGCCTTTTCTTATGTGAAATACATTAAAGGAATTGTTCAGTACAAAAACTGGGTAAGTTGATAGGCTGTGCAAAATAAAAAAATGTTTCTAACATAGTTAGTTAGACAAAAATGTAATGTATAAAGGCTGGAGTGACTGGATGTCTAACATAATAGTCAGAACACTACTCTCTTGGTTTCCATTGATTGGTTACCAGACAATAACCAATCAGTGACTTGAGGGGGGCACATGGGTCATAACTGTTGCTTTGGAATCTGAGCTGAATGCTGAGGATCAATTGCAAACTCACTGAACAGTTATGTCCCATGTGGCCCCACTTCAAGTCGTTGATTGACTTAGATAGTTAAAGAGCTGAAAAGCTATTATGTTAGACATCCAGTCACTCCAGCCTTTATATGTTACATTTTTGGCTAACTATATCAGAAACATTTTTTATTTTGCACAGCCTATCTATTTACCCGGTTTTAATTTCTACACTGAACTGTTCCTTTAAATGGAAATAACACCAAACATTTCAGAACTTGAAAACAAGGGAACATTTGTTTGTATATATTGCACATTCATGTAAAAGGGGGTAACAATATGTTCTAACTTGCTAAGGGCCTAGTAATTCATAGTGACATAGTAACAGTAAGGAAATCTGGTTTATGAACTGGTGCTTTTTAAAAAGCAGATAAATGTGTAAATTAATGCTTGAGCAATTCAACACCATTTCGGGGTGTTAGAGCTCAGCAGCAACCTCTAACACACTTTCAAGTCATTAAACCCCAATGCAAATTACAAAATCAATATGGAAAAGTCATTTTACCCCCCAAAATGATTATTTCAACCATGGAAACAAATGAATGTTTACATCTTAAATTCTCTATAGTTTATTGCTGAATGGTAAATCCTTAGCCCTATATGTATTAAATATTTTCCAAGGTGCAGAAACCTATGCAACAATGTCCACCTGCTGAATGGTTTCTATACGTGATAAGAATTGTAGCAGCATAGCCTCCTTAGTATTTATGCACATCTGTGTTTTTGAGAGATTTCAATAAATTCCGCTTTAACCAGTTGCATGCCAATGTATTGCACTATTCTTGTTTAATTTAACCAATCTTTTTGCCTTAACTATAGGGCAAAGACGACAGTTTGCCATGTGCTTGCATTCTGCACCCTGTCTTGCATGCTAAATAAATTGCTGTAGGTCCACTCTATAAATACCTCCCTGCATTCATTTGACAGTACTGTAGTCATGAGCACCATGAGGGAAGGGGGGGACCTCCTTACAAGTTAGAGAGAGCCTGGAGGTGAAGTCTGCTATGGAGCTCTGCACTCACAACCTCTGCACCATGTACTGTAATGAGACTGACAAGAGGTTCAGATTGGAACAATGCCCTGCCACAAGTCCAACCTCAAAGAGCACTAAGGGGAGCACTTTTGTGGCCCTTAGAGTCCCTGCACTTGCAACTGTAAGTGACCCCTCAAGTTTTTGAAGGTAAAATGTTAATATTTTAGTAAAATTCAAAAAGTAATGCAATTTAACCACCAGTGGTCTGAATATGATTGCTTCAAGGTGGCTTAAGTCTACCTCTTTGCTTAATAATGTACTCATTATTCCATTGCCAAAAAGCCAGGGTGCATTTTCTTATTATTTCCATTGAGACACAGAAAGCACAAGCCCCAATCCAGACTGTACAGGTGCATGTGTTCACCTCCCCCCCCCCTTCTTCTCACTTCATTAGAAAATACAAGAGCCTCCGCACCCATCTGTTCAAAGGGCCCCATAATAGCTCTAGGCCCCAGTGCCACTGTGCTGGTCACGCTGTGAATACTTCCACCCTTGCTTTGATCACTGATCACCTTAAAAAAATAAACTCTACACCACGAAAAAAATGTTCACACAATCGACCAGTAATTTCCCATCTTACAGACCAGTTTTTCTACCTTGTCTAAAGCTGTCTTCTTGTTGATACAGACTTGTTTACATTCTGAACAAACCATCATTTAAAACCAATTGCTTTCTTAAAGAATTTGCCGGACTTTATATTGACAGGCAGTGATGCTACTGAATGAACCCATGAGTCAGTATCAGAGCCACTTGTTTTTCCACAATTGCTCGGTAGGGTGATCTGCTTGTGTGCCGTTTGCACTTCACTTGTGAGCAGAGGTTTCCACATGAGTCAATGCTTTCACACATAACTTGAGGTAGTGAAAGGGCTTATTCAGAAATGCTTTTGATATGCACGACTCAGGATTTTAAATACTTGTGCTTAACACTAAAAAAGTCTGGTTCAGTTTTATTACCCATTAGAAGAACAGCACAAAAGCTAGAACAATCCATTACTTACTGCATTAGAGCACTGAAAGGTCAGGTGGAAAAAACCTGCTGTCCTTTTTATTTTGTTTTTCTCTTCTTTTTACTACTGAATAACCAGCTTTGGCTTATGCATACAACTACTATACATTAATGAAAACCCTCAATATAGAGTTAATTTTTCCCATACTAGTTTGTATTCTGTTGTTTAGTTTATGATGAAAGTGTTTTTTGTTGTTGTGATTGCATATGCATGTTTTTGGTCTTTTTAACATCGCTTTTACACCAGTGCAAGCAATATCCAAAAGTCACATTATTTATAATGCATTTCCCAGATTAAGCATTTTCACAGATTTTACACGATTTTCTTCTGCTCCCCTAAAAAATGTAAAATTGTATATAAAGTATAAAATTGTAATGAAACATAGTAGGAGTAAAAAAGAGAGTGCACAACTTTACCCTAAACATTAAATGCAGGGGAAATGCACTCATATATGAGTAGCAAACTCCAGTTCATCTGCTGCTCTGTAAAATCCCATGGGGCAGAAAAACAACCCTGCTCTGATATTTATAAACTCAACTAAACCATTATATATAGAACTCTCAGTTATGGTAGTTTTACTGATGCAGACCATTAACACAGGATTGAGTCTAGTTCAGTTCCCTGTATCCGATGGCTGTAACAAAAGAGCATGATGTAGTTCTTATTCTTTAAAAGAGCAAGTTGTCTGATGCATAGTACACTTAGGAAAAAGTTTAGCAGCACTAGGATTTAGAGATTAGCTTCATCAAGTGGCCTCTTCAGTCTAAAAATAGTCTGACCACATCTGATATGGTTCAGTTTAAAACGTCTAAAATCACATTATGATGCACAATACGAAACACATTTATATAAATGTCTGTTTAATATCAGGACAAATAAGGACA
Organism: Xenopus borealis; assembly: GCA_024363595.1. Lineage (NCBI taxonomy): Eukaryota > Metazoa > Chordata > Amphibia > Anura > Pipidae > Xenopus > Xenopus borealis. The sequence goes on from CM044443.1 coordinate 96,913,311, forward strand.
ATGGCACATGGGGTATTTTTTATCACTGCAACTTAATGAATGTCATATATTTTAATGAATGTCTAATATTATAAAATCTTACAAGTCTTTTTCCTCCGACATAAATGCTGTCCTTGTGGAAGTATGGCCCCCAAAATGCACAATAGTTGTTTTAATTGATCACTTTGGGCCCAACATAACCATAATCTCGATGATTACCCCCAACCTAATACTGCCCTATTATACTTGCCTAATATTTATATTTGTAATTTACAAATATATAACTTTGTATTATATTTGCATTATATTTGCATAAAGACCACCACCACTGGGGTAAAACATAAAACTTCCTCTTAGTTCCAGGGTAAATGCATTTTATAGTGTAAATATCATCCTACTGTTCTTTTTTAAATATTTGCTGTTACAGAAAAGCAGAGCTCATTTACCTATTACTAACCCAGGAACACATTTGAAACAATGCAATTTCCTCAGTGCATATCTCTAACACATGTCATAGGAATGGGAAGCAGCTGCCATCATGGAAAGGCATTTTAAATTATAAATTAAAGAATTAGGATAGAGAGGATTGAAGCAAATGAGCCTACAGTCTGCTTTCACTATGAGACATGTTTGTAATAACAAGAACAAATAAATGTGTTTCAATTACTTGTAAGAAAACAATAAAACTTCCAATGAGTTGGTTTATGTCTTTGAAAAGAAGTCCATATAACATGGAAGAGAACTGCATGATAGAGTTTCTCATATATTCCAGCACAAAGGTTTTTGTTTTTGAAGTGATTTTTTCTTCCGTACTCACATTCAATCTTTTGTAAAATTTTGCTGATTGCATCATAAACATATTGCGAGAATATGCCCCTTTCTTAGTCAGGAAAGTGACAAAATAATTGTCCACACATTATCATATACTATGCATTCCTTTTGGGTTGTCCAGCTTTTGTAAAAGTTATATAAAATGCAAGACTCTACCTCTCCTGTCAAGCCACCTCTAATGTACCTCTCTGCCTACACATGCATTCTTGCTTTACATTTAAACTCCAGACCCATACTTACAAAGAGGGTTGAACTAAGGTGTGCAAAGCCTACTGAGATTGCTACACCAGGGGCCCCCACAGTGGCCCATGTCCACTCACCTACCGTCAACCTGTCAGGAACTGCCTGTATTGAAACTCTGAATTATGTGGTTTTGTGGCAGTGCATTATCCTTTCCAGCCACTGGAGAGTTTGGAACCCAGCATTTCACATAATGTTAAGTCTCCACTTATTCTCTCTCTCATCACCTTCTACCTGCGTTAATAGTGATGGGCGAATTCGCGGCAAATTCCTGCGATTCGCCTGGCAAAAATTTGCACGTCGTTTTTGACGCGACACAAGCGATTTTTCATCGAAGCGAAACTGGGTAGATTCGCCCATCACTACTCGTTAATCCCATGTGTGTGTGTCAGCGGGGGCCTCCGGCTCCCACGAGGGGGGGGGTGTAGTGTGGATCAAGGAGGAAGTCTTTATCCAGCGAGTCTAGGCGAGGTACAATCAGGGGAAATCCAGTAACAAGGTCAGGTCCAGGCAAAAGGTTCAAAAGGCAGGCAGCGAGGTTTCAGAGTCAGGAACAGGCAGAAGATCAATAACGGGAAATCAGGAATCAATATCAAGGCTAGGAGACCCAGGAACACTATAGCAAAGTTGAGCTATACTCGGGCATTGAACCTGGGTCTCCGGCGTCCTTTTAACTTTGAATTTGGCGCCATTGCGCCTCTGGCGCGGCTTGATGACGTCACGGCCGGCGCCGAAACCACGTGGCGGTCATGGGCGCCGCCATCTTGGATGCGCCGCCGCGCAGAGAGGACGCGCCGCCCGGAGCTCCCGGGAATGCTCCGGGCGGCGTCCGTGACAGTGTGTAATTTCACAATCAAGGGGCTATATAACCATGGCTCTGAACATTAAGCCAGATCTAGCTCCTGTTACTACAGACCTGTGATTACCCTGCCTGGTTCCTTGTTCCTGATTCCTGCCTTTGTTCCTGAGTCTTCACCTGGTTCCCTGTTCCTTCTCCATGCCTGTGTTCTCTGCTCAAGTTTCCATTACCTGCTCTCTGTTGGATCTCCTGGTAATTGACCTTGGCTTGTTTACTGACTACCCTCTGTCATCAGCCTGCCTCTAACATCGGCCTGGCATATAGACTCGTTACTCTTATCATCCTGCTCCCAACCTCTGCCTGCTTTATGGACGTGTCTTTATTGTTGCCTGCCCTAGACCACTGGCCTGGTGTAAGAACTTATATATTCTTATCTTTTGTTCATCTGCTATACTGCCATAATTTTCATTATTAAAACATTTTTATAATATGTTTCCGGCCTATCAAAACCTCAAATACCCACTGAACCCGTGTTATATAGCACCAAGGCTCCTACCTGTCAGCCACTCAGTAAGTTCTCTTTTTTTACATTTCAAGCCTTTTATTCAGACCCACTCCAGACCAACACCTTTGTTTCTTCAATTGCCACAGACTTTCCTCCTCTCTATTAACCTCTTTACATTCAAGCCTACAGGACGTCACCAGATCAGCTCCCTACATATATAATTCAGTACCACATCACATCAGACATTCCCCAACCCTACAGTGTTCCAAATATTCCCTTACCCACACTTATCCCCATCCCTATAGATTGTCAATTCTTGTAGGCAAGGCCTCATTACCAGCTATATTGGTTTGTTTGTATGTCAGCGATTTTGTAACCCTATGAACAGAGCTGCGGAATATGTAGGAGCTTTATAAATCAACATGATAATAATTGTGGTTGTAATGGGTTCTTTTTTTTCATATGACCTTACCAACATAACATGCAGCATACTGCCATGGCATGCAAAGGTTATAAGTATTGGCAAGAGAACAGACATTGATATGTCAGGTGTTGAGGGACTGGCTGAATAGACAAAGTGGCAAGTAACAATGATTTGTGCCCATAAAACAAAACATGGCCACATAAGGGATAGCAAGTCTTCTTCGTCCAAGAAAAACTGAAGAATCGGTAAAGAAGGGTACATTGCACACTTTGAAATTAATTTTCAAGTCTAAAGTAAACCCAAGTAAAAATGTTTCTTTATCTAGGTGTGTATGGTACTTTTAAAACACTTAAATCCCTCCGCTTGTTGACTTTTCTTCTCAGCCCAGCTCCTACTCAGATTTTTATGCTTTGGAAATTCCTAAAAGATTTCCTAAATCCTTTATTTCTTTCAAATAAAAAACAAAGAAGCAGTTGTAGAAAATTAAGGCTTTTGTACAATTCTGAAGTAAACTCTTAAAAAGTTGGGGGTAAAATCTAAATATATAACATTTTTTATTGCTGCAATAGCACAGTTGTCAGAGAATGTTCCAAAACTTATCTTGCTCTTCTATGATTTATGCCAGTCTACTCCTTTCAGACATTATAGAAAGCACTGTGTTTGTAGATGGCGCTGATGAAAGGTTGGGCCTAGTGCTATTTTACAATGATAAAAACAACTCCTTATTTGTGAGTTAATATGCTTAAGTTTGTGTAGAGAACTCTTCATAGATGGGATAGTGCAGGTAAGAACATCTGGTTATAATTAAGGAGGGTTCACCATAAGCACAATACAGAGCTCTATAATATAAAGGTGATCAAACTGAACTTTTCCGTATGCCACTTTCTAAGGTTCAGCTTTAGCAACTCCAAAAAAGTCAAATCTATTAAATATTCCTACAAAATATCAAGTTCAAATAAAGTATTTTTAGTTGGAAGGATACCCCAATAATATCATTTTGGTGTGGGTTTATCTAGCAGACCTTCTACTGGTTTTGCTTTCATGTTAGGTCTCATTAAGTATTGTTTAGTGGTATAATATTCACACTCTCTTATTGTACCTATGTACACTAGGGCTTCAGTAGCTAGGCCAGTATATTGGCAATACCTATACTGAGGAACATATAAGGAACCTAACTGCTCAGTGTCCCTAAGTTCTAAGGAAAATTAAATTTTATCCCACCTTCCCTATTAGAATAGCTCTATGCTGCAGCCACAGAAACGTTCTGCCTATCTATTGTATTTAAGGATGATTATTAAAGGAACAGTTCAGTATAAAAATAAAAACTGGGTAAATAGAAAGGCTGTGCAAAATAAACATTTTGTTCAATATAGTTAGTTCCTGCTTTTCAGCTCTCTTGGTTTCCACTGATTGGTTACCAGGCAGTAACCAAACAGTGACTATAGGGGGGGGGGGCATGGGACATAACTGTTGCTTTTGAATCTGAGCTGAATGCTGAGGCTCAATTGCAAACTCACTGAACAGTTATGTCCCATGTGGCCCCCCTTATAGTCACTGACTAAGTCAGAGTTAGAGAGCTGAAAAGCAGGAAGTAGTGTTCTGTTCTGTTACAGATCCACTCACTCCAGCCTTTATACATTACATTTTTGCCTAACTAACTATATTACATTTTTTTTTATTTTGCAGAGCCTATCTATTTACCCAGTTTTTATTTTTACACTGAACTGTTCCTTTAAATTGTATTATTTCATGCTCTCCCTAGCTGCCTGTCCCATGGAGCTACTCCCCTTCTACCTGCAGGATCGTCACTATGGATGTTTGATCTCTTATATTCTACCAGGAAGATCTCAAGGGAGAACATTTAGGATTTCGGCATGGTTGTGGAACCATTCACAGTAACTTCACTGGGTCCATTGTCGGACTGAGACATCAGCGGCCCACCAAAAAAGTTTAGACCAGGGGCCCACTCTCAGTACTATTATTCTTCCTCTACTCATTCAACCTCTATTTTCTTTACATACTATAATCTATTTTTACATCTATTTAGCCTCTAGAAATAGTGAATGGCCATGAACTTATTTAAATTAGCAGCATGAGGGCCCACTGACACCTGGGCCCACCAGGACTTTTCCTGGTATCCTGGTGGGCCAGTCCGACACTGCCTGGGTCTTCTTAAAGCCAGTGGATGGAGGATGGGGCAGTTGCTCCCTTACCTTCATAGGTGTTCAAATGTGATAAAATATATGACACTGATTCTCAATTGGTTTGTATCTCACACTATCTAGCATGTATTTACTTATACTACTTACTGTCAATGATTAGGCTAAGTACAAAGGAACTAACAACATGCTCAGTGAAATTAAAGTAGGCTAACTTGTATGTAAAGCAAGTCTTTTGTTTGCTGCCTGTAAAAACACCATTACTTGCTCTCACTGTAATGAGAAGCTTGTAACAACACACTTCTTTATATACTATGTATTTCAAGTACAGTACCTCTGACACTGGAGGGGTAAGCCAGTGCAGATAAAATATTTCCTGTGGATAGCACAGAGATTATCACGTGGAAACTTTTTACATATATATAAGAGGACAGACAATTGAAGGTTTTCTGCTTCCAAATTATAGTTGAAAGGGCAGATTTCACACTATTTAAAGCAGTGCCAAAATAATGCTATTTTCTTGATCTTAACCTCTCCCAGCAAGAACCTTCATGTATTTCTAGCAAGCTCTCATGTTTTATTCCTCTTAATCAGCCATAGTTAATCTGTTTTTAATAGCTGACCAACATCTTTCAGGCTATCTTACTGGACATGCAGTGGCTTTAGTCAACCTAATTGATGCAATGAATAGACCCATAATCTTTTTTTATTTGTGTGCTCCAAAGTGTAAGACTAAGCTACTGTATCTAGATTGGTGCGATGGCTCCATATTCTTCCAAGACTGTAATGTGGGTCTGTGTTAAATATCAATACAAAGTTGTGCTGAACAGCCACACACTTTTTTTTAAAATAACTTTGCTTGCCCCTTGACTTGACTCAAGGTTGTATTCCTTGTTACACCTTTCATACTGGCCTTGTGTTGCCTTTTTCATCATAGCAATAGGTATCAAACATATATAATGCCCTCAACAGGCCAAGAGTCTTTGTGCCTAGATATCCCATGGTACAGTCTAATTATTGGCATTTACACAGTAGTGTTCATCACACATATTGGTCCCTACCACCAGAAGAGCTTACAATCCTGGTTCATCATCACATAACACACTAGGACTGATTTAATCAATAAGTAACCTGTATACTTTTGGAATGTATGGGGAAAACCTCCACAGATAGGGGGAGAACTTCTTGCAAATAATAACCAAGTAAAAATCAACTTCAGACAACCAATACAGCTTCAGATCTTCATATACATCCGCACTTTTAAGAGAGGCCTGGATAATCTGGAAAGTGCAGCCTAGACAAGCTCCCCTTTAAAGGAGAATTCAACCTGTAAGAGAAAAAAACCCAGGAGGGGAGGGTTTTTTTCACTTACAGTTTGAATTCTTCTTTAAACCTAATTTCTGGCAGGCCTGTGCCCTCCTAATGGCAGCCTTGCTGAAGATGTCAATTGGTGATTGTCACTACTATTTGTCAGACATAACTTTCATACGACTGCTGTCTTTAAATAATAGCCAGAACATCATCTGATTTGTTCTTTTTACTAGTTTATTTAATTTGAATGATTAGAGGTAGGTCGGGAGATTGCAAGTAACGAGTGTTTTTTCAGACATAAAGCTGGCCATATAATATAAGATCAGTTCGTTAGGTGTCATCACCAAAGGAGCAGATCTTTCTGCAATATGCCCACTAACGGCAGGGCTATATCGGGGTAATCCAAACATTCAGCCATAGAACTGCTCCTTTGTCGATGTCTATCGGATTACAAAGAGGACCAATAGGCTCAGATGGGTCGGTCGCCTAAAAATATTAAACCTTCTCGATCAAAATCACCAAAGGAGCAGATCATTCCTCAATATGCCCACTAATGGCAGGGCTATATTGGAGTAATCCAAACTTTTGGCCCTAGGTCCGAACGATTGGACTACAACGAGGACAATGGTCACCTGAAAGATTAAACCTTCTCGATCGATAAAAAAAGGATTATGATTCACGCAGCTAACGGGAGTGTTGTTTTCAAGGAATTTCAATGTGTATGATAGTTACTGGCAAGAGACGTAAAGTTTCAGAGCACTTGTAGTATATTAAATTGTACTAAAAGATGTATATTAAGAAATGTAGTTAGTACACTGACATTTGCTACAAACATTTATATATATGTGTGTGTGTGTGTGTGTGTGTGTATAATAAATATATATATATATATATATATATATATATATATATATATGAAGCAGGTAACCCATATGGCACCTGACACTTTTTTTCTAGATATCTGGCCATTAAAGCAGAAAAGTACTCTAAGGCTCCCAGTTAAATAAAATAAATTGGTAAATGGGAAAGTATAGCTATGAATTCTACTAATGCTTTTTACTGTATATATGATGTCATCATCAGTTCCCTCACACTAGTCTAAAATTTTTTTGTTTTTTGTATTTTGCAAGTCTGCTTAATATTTTCTGCTTTTATAGAAATAATTTACTTCAGTGTCGCACAATTATGAACTCTTAGAGGCAATAATTTGAACGTTTAGAAGCTGGCAACTTGGTTATGATGAGTCAACAGCCTGCCAGCTGGAATTTCTGACATCAAGAAAATATATCCCATTCCACAGCATACCCATTTCTATTTAAGATTATATCAATCTCACTTGTAATAATATATCATGTAAAGCACATCTGTTACTCCCTAGAGTTCCACCGGGAGTCTAGAGGGGACATTTATATAGCAGATACATAATTCTTGCCAACTGTTTTTCCGGATCTGAGTGGCAAGTGGTAAACTGCCAGTTGGCCACCAAGAATGGAAGTGGAAACACTAATTGGAAATAAATGTACTATTGCTTCTGTTTACACAGGAAGAAACAAAGCGGAGCTACAGTATAAAAACTGAATTCCGCATTGTGAAGCACATGTTCAGGAGCATGCGAAAAACAAAATCATTTAATTGCCATTTCCCAAAACAAAATGCAAAATGCTGAGAGAGGCAAATGAACCAAATAGGTAATTGTAGGAAGTCGCTGACTGTTGGTTTTGTGCAATTTTTATTTAACTGGAAATCTTGATTAAAGGCAAATTTATTGCAGTGGCATAAAATACCTTCTCAATTCTCAATATGAGCATGAGAACCAAGAGGAACACATTTTTTAAAAAGAATAAACATGTTGCCACAATGGTTAAGGATGCACCTGTCATGTTAATCTTTGCGGAATTGAGTTCTCAGTCACGAACATGACAAAGATTTCCAGCAAAAATGCACTACAAACAATGTGGTGTGTTTCTGTGCCTTGGTGCTAACATTAAACATAGGCTACCAGGCAGGAAGATGAGTAAGGTGAGAATGCAATGAATCAGCTAACAGAATGACAGATATATATATTTTCTTTTCTTAAAGGGCACCAATCACAGCCAAAATCAAACACATATTAACAATCTGACCAGTACAACCTAAGCATGTTTAATCAAACTACATATACAGTTTTTTATTAAAAAAAAAACCAGCAGTTTTTAAAAAATCCCATACTTTGTCAAATGGATTCTTTCACAGAGGGAATCTATACTGTGACTACAAGCTGCAAATGAGTTCACGAGCATGCTCAGATTGTAGTACTGCCCTGAGTATTCTACCCAGAATGCCTAGCTTTAGTAAACTCCTCCACTATAAGTATCAAAAGATTTCCCTATCTTGTCCCCTGCTGGCAGGGTTGCCACCTGGCCGGTATTTTATCGGCCTGGCCGGTATTTTTGATGGTTCATCCCAATGTTATTAATAGAAAAAAAAGATAAATATATAGGAAGGCCGGTATTTATTTCAAGAAAAGGTGGCAACCCTACCTGCTGGTGATGTCATTATGCAAATAAAGAGCACACACTAACTTCCAGAAGGTGGCTGCACTATTGAACAGCAGCTAACACAGAAGTTTGGCTGATTTGAAAATAGCTTAGAAGGTTTATGAGGCAACCAAGAAATTTCAACTGAGCATGTGCAAGATTTCAGAGCTGCAGTTGACTGCGAAGGTATAGGTAGGAGGAGTCAGTGAAATCCAAGATGCCTGCCTCAACTAGAACTGCAGTGGAAATATGAATGTATAGTGAGCTGATGATTTACATTATACAAACTATTCTAACTGTTTTAAAAATCGGGTTTCTTGAACTTTCACATAGTGTATTTACTTAGTAAATGATTTTAGTTATGATTGGTGCCCTTTAAGTAAGAAAAACAAACTGGTCCTGGCTGATAATACCTTATATCAGATACTTAAACCCCATGGGTCTTCATATGATGTCAATTTAACACTCCCACACATGGGGAAAATGGAAATTGTAGCTCAGCAGCAGCTGTGGAGAGCTAGGCAGAAGTTGCATACAAAATTTGGTGTAAAATGAATCATGGTTATGAATATGACACACATACAGTATTACACGTATGTTTAGGGATAAAATTCCTAATTTGTACTGAACCACGCATTTTTAAAGGAGAAGGAAAGGTCCAAATGCTGAGGGGTGCCAAATGTTGAAGGGGTAGTAAACCCTGCTGCATTGCACTGATCAACCAAACATTACTTGGGGAGGGGCGGCTTATGGGGGGAGGGGGGCATGGCGTTTACCCCCTGATAGGTTGACTTCTCCTTTAAGCACTGAACAAGTCTGTCCTTTATCCTCATGTCTAATTCCAGTGTAATATAATGAAGAAATAAAATTACATATTTATCTCTATATGTAAGATAACAGCAGGATGCCTTATATGATGCTGGCAATCAGAATTCTTATTGGTCAGTTTTTTTGCATTTGTAATTAAGTTTTTTGACCAGAAGAATTCTCATTGGTGAATTTTCTTGCATCCATAATTACGGTTTTCAGTAACTTCTATAGACAACTAGGGGGTGATATTAGGTGGCATTACAGTTGGGTTTTCAGCCCCCAAGAATTGAACCTGATAACCTAGGCTGGACCTCTTATTAGCAGAAAACTGCACCAGCCCGGGGTACTTGTGAGCAAGGGATGCTCTTCCTCCTTTCTTCAAAATGCCTTTTAACTCTACAGTGCATGTGTGCCTGTGTGAAGAAAGAAGGAAGGAATAGGATCTCTCACTCACATGGACCCCAGGCTGGTGCAGTTTTTTGCTAACAGAACTGGCCCAGGTAATCAGGTAAGTGATTAAAATCTTTGGGGGGATTTAAAACCCCCCAATGATTGGACCTTTCCTTCTCCATTAATGCTGATATACGTTGAAAACCAGTGGTACCCAGCTAATCCTGTCATGGCCGTTACCTGAGCATTAAAACTTTGCTATGTTTAATAAGCTATGTGCAATATACCAGAACTAGCTTATCTATACTAAACTATAGAGGGAGGACAACTGGGTTAGTGAAAGTAGTACAAGGGTACTGAATACAAAGCAGGTGGGCTTTTTTTGTCTTGACTGAAAGGTTTGATAGCCGAATGCTAGGTATTTACTCAAAATGCTGTTGCGAATTAGCATCTGAATTGATAAATTTCAAGCAAGTTTGCACCACTTATTTTCACCTTAAAGGGGTTGTTCACCTTTGAGTTAACTTTTAGTATAATGTAGAGAGTGATTTTCTGAGACAATTTGCAATTGGTTTTCATTTTTTATTGTCTGTGGTTTTTGAGTTATTTAGCTTTTTATTCATCAGTATTCTAATTTGCAGTGTCAGCAATTTGGTTTCTAGGGTACAAATTACCCCAGCAACCCAGCATTTATTTGAATAAGAGGCTGGAATATGAATAGGAGATGGACTGAATAGAATGATAAGTAATAAAAAGTAACAATAACAATACATGTGTAGCCTTACAGAGCATTTGTTTTTAGATGGTGTCAGTGACCCCCATTTGAAAGCTGCAAATAAACAGAAGAAAATTGCAAATCATTAAAAAACTATGAAAAATAAATAATGAAGACCAATTGAAAAGTTTCTTAGAATTGGCCCTTCTACAATATACTAAAAGTTAGCTTGAAGGTGAACCACCCCTTTAAATAAATTGTGTGATTAGGTGGAACATGTCAACAGAGATCTCCGTTCCAGGGTTCCCTTGAGTTGGGTGTCCTTCACACCTTATACAGACCAGTGCAATTACCTGGCAAGGAGTGTGTTTACCGACACAAGTACTTTTGTGAACAGTTTTTTAATGCAGACAGGTTTGACTGCCTGTATATGCTTTATGTACTTGCGCTACTGTTGGAAAAGGTGTACTCTTGAGAATCCCATGTGGGCCTCATTTTTGCAAGCCTCAGCTCTACACCCATTACGACAGGAGCAAATGTACTATGAATACACTAATTCACTGATACAGTCCTAGGCGTCGAACGCTGGAGACTTTGTGCTAGCATTACTTCGGCTGTGAGAGCATTTCTTAGGGAACATGCACTAGCATTCATTTGTGTCTAGAGAAAATTTGCTAGTGATCTTGCGCTTAGGTCAATTTGCATATGCGGGAAATGTAAAGTTGTATGGAGGTCTTTATTATAAATGTTGGTGCAAATGGTTTAAGTTACTGGTTTTTATTACAAATGTCCAGGGAACCTTAATAAAGACAAGAGAGTTAATATGATGCCTTACACATGAACCCTCTGTAAAATTAATGTTCCATATATTATGAAATGTCTGGAAAAAAATGGTTACCCAAAAAAAGTGGCCATAGATGCAAAGATCCACTCGTTTGGTGACATTGCTGATCTTTCCCCAATGTGCCACTAACTGGCAGGGCTATATCAGGGTAGTCCGAATGTTTCAGCCCTATGGACAAATGATCAGATTACGAGATGCGCAATGGACTTCCGACGAGTCGGAAGAAAATCCGACCTTCCCGACTGATATTGTGTCCAGATATCGGCTGGGAAGACCTGTCGGAAGCCCCCATACATGGTGAGATAAGCTGTCAAATCGGTCTAAACGACCAATATCATCTGCCCGTGTATGGCCAGCTTAAGTTAGGACTTTTGCAGGCAATCCCACTTAAAAAAAGGAAAAGTCACCCACGTTTTTTCAACTAATGCAGACAGGATATGATGTAAGTGACAGAATATTGAGGAAGATCTAGCTTCTTTTTACCACTTTGCCTGGTCTAAGGTGGTGAAGTCAACTCTGGCGAAAGAGGTAACTTTCAGTAAAATTCACACTTTAGTGAATTTGTGGAGTAACGATCGTTCTCCAGCGCAAAAAGGCGCCTGGTGATAGAGTTCAAATGAACGCAATGGTCTGCACCTGTTAGTGAATAGGCAAAGTGCCTACGGATGGTAACGCTGGTGAATTGTCGCTAGCGTTAGCCAGTTTGCCCTTTAGTGAATCTGCCCCTCTCTGTATTGTTTACTGTATGTAGTGACTACAAAACTTGCTCTGCACAGTAGCAAATGAACCCTGCACAATCTATGATTTATATATTATATATATATGTATGGCATTGCCACTATATTTGCAACAGAAAAGGGTGAGACTTCACCGCAGCTACATCTCTAATCTACTCACAGTTTCTCCAATACGTCATAGTAAATTTAGAACCAAAACTGTATCATTCCAGAACAAACACAATTTCGCAATAATTTACTCGAATGGAAAAAGGAGCGTTTCTGTTAAGCTTAATCGCACAATGTAAAACACTGTAAGAATACAGGCACCTGATAACCATACTCTTGATTTCACTAAGCTGAACAGCAGCAGCCCACGATGGAAAATAGCACCATTAAACATATATATTGTTACAATGCTTACTTCTTTTAAACATAGCTTAGCTTAAAGTAAATAGGAATGCACTTTGTTTTGATGAATTGCAGCCTTTATATAGGTAGTTGTCATTAGGTTTCCAGGCTGCACACTAAGGATAGCAAGGTAGCCAATGTGTACCTGTGAAAAACTGCCCCTATAGTCCATTTTTACCTTAAATATATAAATGCTATAACTTTTACAAAGTTTATTAATGAATGTGAATATTGAGATTTTTGTAAACTGGCAAAATCCAAAGACTGTTACGCACAATTTAGAAAAACAAACCATGACTGGCCAATACAAATAAAAAGATTAAAAAAAAAAAAGTAAGTAATTTTGCTGAACTATGTGTAGTAGTAGGGTACATTTCTACTTAGCAGTGGGGTTCTTGCGCTACAAGCCCTTGATTACCTAAAACCATGGGGGTTGTGCCACTGCAGGGGGTCAAAAACATAAGACCACAGAATAAAAGGCACTGGTTTTAATCACTCCCTCTGACAGTACTAATACAAGTATGGGACCTGTTATGAGGAAACCCGTTATCCAGAAAGTTAAGAATTAAAGAAAGGCCATCTCCCGTAGATTCCATTTTATCCAAATAATCCATTTTTAAAAATTGATTGCCTTTTTCTCTGTAATAATAAAACCAGGTGCTTGTTCCAAACTAAGATATAATTAATCCTTATTGGAAGCAAAACCAGCCTATTGGGTTTATTTAATGTGTACATGATTTTCTAATAGATGTAAGGTATGAAGATCCATATTACTGAAAGATCCATTATCCAGAAACCCCCAGGTCCCAAGCATTCTTGATATCAGGTCCCATACCTGTACTAAATTCTCATTTTGGTACAGTTGTCAGTTAATACCCTGAAGCTCATTTATTATCACAAGCACAAAGAGCAGAGATGGACACAAACTGGAGCGTGCATTGACATCATTAGTAAAGAGTACTTGCACCCATACAAGCTCCTTGTATTTGTGGGGAGAACCACAGCACCTGTCCTGCCTGCTCTGATTAACAGTGGACAACCATACTCACTGATGAAAGGGAGTCTTGGATTAACTGCTTGACATGACGCTAGTTTCAGGGTTATACTAGCAGGTGGTGTCAATAGACACTACTGATTTGCACCAAGGAAATTATACACGAATGACAGAACTGACCACCATCTCCACTCTGCACAGTTATGATGGATGGAACGTAGCATGTGCTTGCAAATTTGCTGCATGTGGGGTCAGTGGGGTAACTAGAGGTTATGGGGCCTCACAGCAAATTAATTTTAGGGCCCCCCATCTATTCAGATTTTGTCCTGTTTTACCTATATATATATTAATATTTCAATATTATATATTGAAATCGGGGCCTAATGGGGCCCCTTTACCTCCTGGGGCCCCCTGCAGCCACATGGTCTACTTCCTCTGCAGTTACACTCCTGTCTGGGGGACATTGCACCAAATGCAATAAACATGGTATTTTGCACATATGTGCTCAAATATTGCAGTTTACACAATGTGAAATGTTTATAGATGGATCTGTCTGTATTCATTCTACCAAAAATACTGATGGTCTTTTGCTCTGGAAAAAAAATGTAGAAGACATTATTATCCATCCCTTGTCTTCCATATCATCCAACGTCATGGAAGCCATCCCCTGTCTATCTAAGAAGTTGTCCTGGTACCATGTTTGGAAGAAATTGCCAACATGAAAGCCTTTTTCCTATGAAGAACACTTGTAGCTTAGTGTAAAGGAGCTTTTCTAACAAGGTTGGGCAATATACAGTATATGTTGTTGCAGATCAAATATGCCTGAGGTTTTGAACTTTTACATGAAGTGAAAAGCCACAAGTGTGCACATTACTATTAAGAAATTAAAAGGCAACTGTATTTAACATTGAAGCTGTGCCAGTATAGAACACGCTCCTTAGCTACAAAAGCTGGATATCCGACATATAAATGTTTTGTTAAGCTACCCACGGATCTGACCTTGAGCGTGATTTCTGATCTGTGGTGTTCCAAGGGTAGGGAATGATCCTGTTACACAGAATATGATTTGTTCAAAGCTTTGGCTGGTAGGCACATTCACCTCGACATGTAAAACACAGATATTACAGTTTCTCACATACTAAAGGGCAGAATGTATAGGGCTCACTCAATACTAGGCACGAACAGTTGCACCCATGGCAATGTATGGAACAGAGTGCAGAACTGTGCCATTTTTTTGCACTTTGCTCAAGCCCTGATGTCAGAACTGTGAAGAAGAGCTTCATTTTTTCAGGGACATAAGAGCTGGATTATTACTTCTGGTTCCTATTATTTCAAGAAGTATCAGAGAAAACATAGCCCACTAAGATGGTACTGGGTTAATATTCCCATCTTCATCAGGACTAATGCAATTCAAGCACCTGGGTGAACAAATAAAAGGAGATTTACAATAATTATCATGTTGCACAACTGATTCAGGCTCATGTAGCAGCTACTGCAGCCCAGTGCTACTATAAGCCGCCTATAACACAGTGTAAGTAAAAACAATTTTAATCAGCTGGCTTCTGCTGCGCTGTATTTAGGAGAGAACCAGCAATACAGAAAAAAGAAAGAGACAGAGAAAGAACCCAAAAGGGACACACAAACACGCTTTTTAGTTGCTATTACACTTACAAATAACTTTAAAAAAAACACTGAAAAGGTTGCTTGGAATCAGGGTTGGACTGGACTGGCGGTATACCAGAAAAAAAACCCAGAGGGCCCCAGCTGAGCCAGACCTGCACCCCTGATCAGCTGCCCCCTAAAAAAAAGATCTTCTGTCACGGGGCATCAGCGTTCACACATGGCGAAATGTCGTTTGCACATGTGTGCATTGGGGGCAGGAGTTTACAAATCACAAGGAACACCAGGTGACTGCTAGTAGGGCCCTTCATGTCACAGCCCCAGTGGGCCCTGATGCTCCAGTCCGGCACTGCTTGGAATTACATTTCCTTTTTTTTATATATATTTTTTTACTGTGTTTATAGAATAACCAGCAGATTTTGACAAAAGCTGTACAATTAATCACACCCATTCAGCTTTCTGAGCAGAATGACATTTTCTGTCATTGTGCAAAACCATTTTTGGGTGAATATTTCCTTTAAAGTTCAAGTGAAACATATCTATAATTCATTATAAGTGTGATTTATTTTGTTTTAAGTGTCTGAATGCATTTTCTACCATTGCATACTGTTCAATCTGATAATTTTGGGGATTACATGCTGTATCCAAGCAAATCATTTATACACTTTCTCAGTGTAGTAAAAGTAAATTAGAGTTATGCAGAAACAAGACAGTTTGTTCTGCACCTATAACCGACAGAAATGAATGAACTACACCAATAAAATTAAATTGCTGCGTTTTTAGTTATAGTGTCTCCGAAAGGGAACTTTTAGAATTTGTGGTGAGTGCATGCTACATTTTAAAACCACAGGGATTGTTCAGTGCAAACATAACAGATCGTCCATAACTGATTTTGTTGACAAAAATCACTTAGCAGAGTCATTATTGTATGCCAGGCATATTTGCTGCTGCTTTTGTTTTTATGAGTTAATGCTCTATAGGCTAAGAATCTAAAGCTAAGTGATAAATGTTTAGGTAAATGGTGCATATGCAGTAAACCAGTCGAAAAACATATGAAATGTGGCATTTTATTCCAGTTAGTCTTGGCAAATTTTAAGCTTAGTTTAGTCACTTTGATTTGTAGTATTTCCTCTCATAAAGCATGATGAATACTACCTACAAACCTCATTACTTTCCAGATAACATGATTTTCTCTGCATATATTGGGCTCTCACAGTAAGGTTTTATGGAATATGGAAACATTCAGAATCCTTAAAATTCAGCTTACTTGAGTCCCTTCAGGAGAAAGTGCTTGACTGTCAGTTTCAGTAAATTCAAGAAACATCCCCACAACTCCAATTTCCTAATACTTATAACCTTATGCAATATTTTAAACTTCTCTTTAAATGGGTAGTTCACCTTCAAGTTAACTTTTACTATATTATAGAATCACCAATTCCACTTTTCAATTGGTCTTCATTTTTTATAGTTTTGTAATTATTTTCCTTCTTCCTCTGACTCTTTCCAGATTTCAGACAAGGTGACAAATGTTCTGTAAATGTATTGCTACTTTTTCTTACTCACCTTTCTGTTCAGACCCTCTCATATTAATATTCCAGTCTTTTATTCAAATCAATGCATGGTTGCTAGGGTAACATGAAGCTGTTGAAGTTGCAAACTGGAGAGCTGTGGGATAAAACCCTAAATAACTCAAAACCTCTCAGAATATCACTCTCTATATCATACTAAAAGTTAACTCAAAGGTGAACAACCCCTTTCAAAATAAAACAAAATCAAGAAACTGAACAGGATTTCCTCACAATCTTTCTTCCCCAGCACTGGGATATGGAGGTGGGTGTGTGTTCAAGTATAAAATATCAATTCAACTTCCAATTTTGAGTGTCATCATGTTTGTGGAGAAAGAAGTCTACTCAAGGCTCACTAGTCTTAAGATTACAGAGACAGAAGGCCAACTTAAATTGAGAGAGTAATGCAGTTTTTTGCACGTAGAAATGTGCACAATGGGGAACTTTATTAATGAGATTATCCAGCTCACACAAAAGCACAACATCCCCTGTATGAAAGTCTAAATAGCGAGCATAAATTTGTGTCCTCTAAACACAAAATAATTTATTTGTACTTCTGTGATCTCTTTGAAAAAATTATAAATTGTAGCCTCTATAGCAGGGATCTGCAACCATGGCTCTCCAGCTGTTAAGGAACCACAAGTCCCATAATGCAATGAAGGCGTCTGTCATGATCCATAAAGGCAAATGCATTGTGGGACTTGTAGTTCCTTAACAGCTGGAGAGCCAAGGTTGCAGATCCCTGCTCTATAGTTTATAAAATGTCTTGATTCTCTGAGATCTGAATTATCACAACTAACCTAAAGGTGCCTTCTATTAAGATATCAGTGATTTGCATGAGTGACTTCAGCATTATTTAATGCATGGGTTTATCCAGGGTTACAACAGTGAGGCAATTCAGTCTGTAAATTGCCTTTGGGCAGGCACTTTTATCTTTATACAGTGTATATTATCAGGAGTCTAAATAAGTGGACTGGACTGTAGAACAAATCACAGGGGTACTGCCAAGGACCATATTACAGTTAATCACAAAAAAATGAATGCATTTCTGAAGCTTGCACAAATTACTCTGCATTAAATATTGCAAAAATCAATGTTATTCAATCCTGTTTCAAGAAGAAAGTGTAGCCAAAATGCCTGTTTTCTTTTACATTTCTGCCTCATTTACTTTAATATACATTCGGTAAAAAAGGCATGAAAATGACAGGAATAGAGTTTCTGTAACATGACAAAATCTGCTGGTTCTCAGCCATTCTTTCGCAAGTTTCTCAGTAGTTTTTAAAGGATGAAGGCATCATCAAACATCATGTATTTGTTTGAGATTGCTGCATTCATTTATCTGTCTCTGTGGACAGATCTGTTTTTATTAAGTTGAGGTTAGGGGGATACAATGATCATATTGCTTAAGAACATATAATCACCCCATTGCATTTTTCAAATATTTTAGAATATTTGCCGTGAACAATAGGAATGTCAAAACTTTTGAAAATCTCAGTAATGTGGTTTGATTACAGAATTATGTTTCTCATAGACTTTTTGCTTTTTAAAGTACAAAGAGATAATGTAATAGCAAGTTTCCCCCAGGCCTAGAAATCCACAGAAGCCAGGAAGGATTAGCTAGGCCCCCTGTTTCAAAGCAACCATCTTATCCTTTATTATGGGTTACTTTATAGAGGTCAAGAAATGCCACAATATAAATTTCTCATTTGTGGTATAAAATACAGGAATGGGACCTGTTATGCAGAATGTTCCTGGAACCTGAGATTTTCCGGGTTAATGGATCTTTATGCAATTTGTATCTTCCAAAATCTACTTTAAAATCGTGTATACCATTAAAAAAAAACAATAGGCTGGGATTGCTTCCAATAAGGATTAATTATGTCTTGGTTTAGGTTAAAGTACAAGGTATTGTTTTATTATTACATAGAAAAGGGAAATAATGTTTTAAAAAATTGGATTATTTGGATAAAATAGAGTCTATGGGAGGTAGCCTTTCTGTAATTTGGAGCTTTCTGGATAATGTATGCTATAACTGTACTGACACAAGTGAGTAACAATTTTTTTTCTTTCACTAAAGGTGCTCAATCAGTATTATAAAGTAATTGATCGAAAAAATTCTGTTATTTTCTACAGTTCCAGGGCCCATTTGTGTATTGGGCAAGTCCACAGTTTTGGAGTATTTGCTGTTTTATATACTCGCGAGCCAATGACTAGCTGTACCTTAGGATCGTGAGGCTGGAAATTAGTTTCTAGTAACTTCTTCAGTTTCGTATTACTTTCTTTTCTCTATGAGTTTTGAATTCATACATTTCCACATAACTATATAAAATATAATATATATAATAATTTTAGACATTCTACATATACATTCTACTTCCTTGTACTTCAATGTCCCATGTCAACAGAGGCTTATGGTTACTTTTTATCTTTGTACCAAATGGCTGACAGCCACACAGCAAAGAGTTTAGACAGCTATACTAACAAATATTATAGCTAAATGTCATAAGAAAAAGAAGACTGATTTGTGTTTCCTGAAAGAACAAGGAAAGCCAAATTCAAATGTGGAATGACAATATGTTAGGCATCAAATTAGGCACAGTGAATCCAATAAGTATTTATTTTCATCCTGGGCTACTGCTCCCTCTAAGAATAGATGCACTGGCCTGGGGAAAAACTGAGAACCAAACTACAATTTCCCTTACCTTTTACAGTGCTCACTTACACTTGCACATTCACAGGAGAATAATATACAAGTACTGCTCTAACACAAGGCCTAGAAACTGCAAATAATGCAGGTGAGATAAGAAAAATTGTGATTTCCCTTGACAGGCGCTCATTTTCCAAAGCAACTCTCCACCTGGGAAAAACTGAGCAAGTTAAAGGAGAAGGAAAGGTATATTTACTGGGGGTGCTAATTGTTTGACACCCCTCTGTGATTATAATTGCATCATGTTGTGATTTGCTACTGTTCAGCTTCTGCTCCAGGCCAGCATGCAGTGCATGGTTTTTTGTTTCTGGGTTTGGTTTTTTTGCCCTACTGCGCATGTGCACCTGACTGGGACCGATATGAAGAACAGAATTGGACAAGATGGTCCATGTATCAGGTAAGTTATTAAAACCACAAGGGGGTGGGGCCCTAACCCCCCTATTGATTATTCTATTCCTTCTCCTTTAATTCACTGAGGGGTACATAACATTTTGCCAGGCTTTTTGAAATACATTTCAAACAACCAAATACACTAATGTATCTTCTAACATAAACAGCCTACCAACAGTACTGAAATGTGTCCATTGCAATGCAAAGCCAGTTCTTTTAAAAGAAAAGTTTAACTCTGTTATATTTGTGAGTAATAAGAGCGTGGCTGAAAAGTGTTTATGTCTTATAAAAAATAATTTTTTCTCTCATGGAAAATCAGAATAAGTAACAAAAAAATATCACAGCTAGGAAGAAAAAGTGTAAAAATGCAAATACAAGAGGCCTCATTGCATGACATCGATGGAAGTAATCACATTTTCCGCTACATACAGGCCAAACTTTTAAAAAGACAATAAAAATGAAAAATTCCAGATAAAGAAAGGAATAGTTTTTATTAACAGCAAATAAAACTGATGTCCTGCTCAATTTTACAGAGTAGATATTTTCCCATAAAGTTATAGAAATTGACAGCCGTTAAGGGGGCTGGATAGAAAGGTGTTCAAACTATTTTTACACCAAAAAAAAACAGCGTAGAAGTTGGTGTAAACTTAAATACTTGAAGTTTTCAAGATTTATTAAGCTCTGAAGCCGGAAATAGCTTGAATCCGAAAATACTCCAGTTAAAACTTGTCAAGGTCATGTAGAAGTCAATGGCAGAGGTCCCTTGTACAATTTGAAGATGTTTGTAACCTTCATGGTGTTTGGATTTTTGTCGATTTTTTTCTCTGAAAACTCAATCAATTTGAGTTTTTTCATAAATTCGAAAACTTTTGAGTTTATTCGAGGTATAAAAAACTCACGAACTAAACATTTCATAAATAACCCCTATGTGTTTTTATATAGTGAATAAAGTACCCCCTTTTGTAAGATATAAGGATATTATAAGTTTCATGACCATATAAAAATACGAGGCCGAAGGCCGAGTGTTTTTATACAGGTCATGGAACTCCAAGGTAACTTCTAATATCCTCATATTTTGCAAATTGGTGGTACTTTATTTATTATAATACACATGTTTCAGTGTCATATGACAGAAATTACATCAGAACTTACCGTTTACAACTGATGACATCAGAACTCACTGTTTATAAGGATATAATTTACAAGATATTCACGGCTTTTGTGTATTATTTATTGATATAGCAATAGATATACTCCATTCAGTTGTCTGCAAATAGCTGTACTTTTGCCCCCCTTAGTGCTCTTGCACTTGTGTCACCTAAGTTCAAGAATGACCCTCTTTATTGGCTTCTATTAACAATAAACACTATGGGGCGAATTTACTAAAATTTGAAATTCGTTCTAGGTGAATAGTTCTAGGCTATCTTTTACCTCGATATTTGATTTTTCGATGAAATCGTACGATCGAATACCGATCGTTCGATTTCACGAAAAAAATTGTACTTTTTCCATCGAGTCTCCGAAAAATTTGTATGATTCAAGCAGGTCTTTGCAAAAGAAGCCTATATGGGGATTCCCATAGGCTTCTATTGGTATTCGGTGGGTTCAATCTGGCGAAGTAGGTATTCGAATAAATTTTAAATTTAAATAAATAAATAAAAATTAAAAATATTCGATCATTTGATCTATTCGATAATTCGAATTTTCGGTATTCAATGATCGAAGTGGCCAAATTTGCATAGTCGATCATCTGAAAAAATCGTACGATTGGAATTCGATCGAACTTCGATCTCTTCACACAAATTTTGTAAATTTGCCCCAATCTGATAAGCACTATAAGGACAATGACTGATGTTAATGATGAACAATCCCTGCAAAGTGCTGTGTAAACTTGTCAACTCTATATAGAGAGTAATCATAATGTCCAACCTCAAAGCACTAACACTTCTGGACATTTTTGTTAAAAAGTGAACTTACCTTACCCATCGTTTACTTATGGTTATGTTTTCATATGTAAAGTAAAAATGCACTTTCAAAGAAAAAAAACATCATCAACCGTTTCTCAGAAATGCAGAAGTGGTTTCTAAACAATTGCATAATGGTCCTAGACAGAAGGTGACAAATCACCATAGTCATAAACATATTGTTGTAATGTAATGTAGGGGCGCTGAACCAAAATAAAACCTGATAAAGACATAAAAATGCTGCTTAATAAATATACGTCAGTATATTCCCCTTGGAAGCAAGGAACGTCGTTGCAAAGCTAAACATTTTTGGTTCAATAGACGTGTTGGCGTTGAGGTGGGTAAGAAAAGACGTGCTTTCAAGGCTTTCAAGTTAGCTGGGACAGCCGAATCATTTATAAAGTGCAAGGAGGCCAATAAATCATGCAAGCTAAAGCTAAAATCGATATGTAAAAGGATATTGCAGTAAGCAGTCAAAAGAATCTAACATTTTTTAAGTATGTTAATAGTAAAAAAATAAAACAGGAAGGGGTGGGACCTTTAATATCAGAGGGGGGTTAGCTGGTTGATGAGAACAAGCATATGTCTACACAAATGAGGAACCAGCTAATGAAGGTTTCCTTATTAATAGTCACAGTTCTAGTAATACATCTAATGATGCATGGTTCACACATGATTAAATTCAAAAGAAACTAGAACATGTTTAGATAAACAAAGGGCCGGGGCCAGGTGGTATTCATCCCAGAGTACTTAGCGAGCTTAGCTCTGTGATTGTCAAACCTCTTTACTTTTTTCAGGATTCATTGAGGTCTGGCATGGTGCAGAGAGACTGGCGAATAGCTAATGTGGTGCATTCAAAAAGGGATCCCATTCTCAGTCTCAAAACTATAGGCCAGTTAGTCTGACGTCAGTGGTAGGAAAGCTTTTCAAATGGGTTAATCGAAGGATAAGATACTGGACTTCATAGCAAATAACAAAACTAGGAGTTTGTGCCAGCATGGTTTTATGCATAATAGATCTTGCCAGACTAACTTAATTTCTTTCTATGAGATTCTCGGATTCTCGATTCTGGGATGGCAGTGGATGTGATTTACTTAGACTTTGATAAAGCAGGTATAGTGGTATAGTGCCACACAGAAGGTTACCGGTTAAATTAATGAATGTTGGCCTGGAACACAGTATTTGTACCTGGGTAGAGAACTGGCTAAAAGATAGACTACAAAGAGTGGTGGTAAATTGAATTTTCTAATTGGACCAGTGTTGTTAGTGGGGTATAGCAGGGCTCTGTACCGGGTCACTTGCTTTTTAACTTGTTTATTAATGACCTGGAGGTGGGCAATGAAAGTACCTTTTCTATTTTTGCAGATGATACTAAATTGTGCAGAACTATAGGTTCCATGCAGGATGCTGCCACTTTGCAGAGTGATTTGTCTAAGTTGGGAAATTGGGCAGCAAACTGGAAGATGAGGTTCAATGTTGATAAATACAATGTTATGCACTTTGGCAAAAATAACATAAATGCAAGTTATACACTAAATGGCAGTGTGTTGAGAGTTTCCTTAAATGAGAAGGATTTTGGGTTTTTTATAGATAACAAGTTGTCTAATTCTGGGCAGTGTCATTCTGTAGCTACTAAAGCAAATAAAGTTCTGTCTTGCATAAAAAGGGCATAAACTCAAGGAATGAAAACATAATTATGCCATTTTTATAGATCCCTAGTAAGGCCTCATCTGAAGTATGCAGTTTTGGACTCCAGTCCAGTCCAGGAGGGATGTAAATGAGCTGGAGAGAGTGCAGAGGCGTGCAACAAAACTGGTTAGAGGGATGGAAGACTTATATTATGAAGGTAGACTATCCAGGTTGGGATTGTTTTTCTCTGGAAAAAAGATGCTTGCAAGGGGACATGATTACACTTTACAAATACATTAGTGGACATTATAGACAAATAGCAGGGGACCTTTTAACCGCACTATAGACAAATAGCAGGGGATCACCGCACTAGAGGCCACCCCTTCAGACTAGAAGAAAAGGACTTTCATTTGAAGCAGTGTAGGTGGTTCTTTACAGTGTGGACAGTGAGGTTGTGGACTGCACTGCTGGGGTGAGGTTGTGATGGCTGATTCTGTTAATGCTTTTAAGAGGGCTTGGGTGATTTCTTGGACAGACATAAAATCAAAGGCTATTGTGATTCTAAACTTTATAGCTAGTATATGGCCATATATAATTTATGTGAAGGTATGGAAGGGTGTGTGTGTACAGATGCTGGGTTTTCATTTGGAGTGGTTGAACTTGATGGACTTTGTCTTTTTTCAGCCCAATTTAACTATGTAACTATATTGTAGTATTGGTGTGTAGGCAACCATCTTGGGTCATTTTGCCTGGTCATGTGCTTTCTGAAAGAGCCAGTGCTGCACTATGGAACTGCTTTTTGACAGGTTATTGTCAATGTAACTGAATATGTTTCAGTGGGTTTCAGTGGGACCTGGATTTTTACTATTGAGTGCTGTTCTTTGATCTACCAGGGGGCTGTTACCTTGTGTTAGGGAACCACTATCTGGTTACCTTCCTTTTGTTCTGTTTTTAGGCTGCTGGGGAAGGGGAAAAGGGAGGGGTCACATCACTCAAACGTGCAGTACAGCAGTAAAGAGTGATTGAAGTTTATCGGAGCACAAGACGCTTGACTGACGGCTCCCGGGAAACTGACAGTATATCTAGTCCCATGTCAGATTTCAAACTGAAATATAAAAAATGAAAAACAGATTTCAGTGAAGAAGTCTGCTGGAGCAGCACTATTTTTTTAGAATTTAAAAAAAACTCTAATGTAGGTAATGCATTTTTTTGTTTTGTCACCAGGGTACAAGAATCACCCAGAATTAGCACTGCACCAAAATGCTATTCATGCCATTTCAATAATCCCAGAATGGCCATATTCCATATAAAAAAGCATCCTTACCTTTTATGTAAAATATTTTTATAGTAAAAAATGCAAAGAAATGTTTTCTGCAAACAATGTGCTATTCCTACTTTAATTCCTTAATCCTACAAAATCATTCGATTTGAACAATGCGATCGAACTTTTTTAATTTGATCGAAAATGGTCCTATTTGGTTTTTTCACTTCGCAATTTGACCCTTAGTAAATCTGCCCCAAGAGATTATGATGAAATATAATACTTTAGATACCTTTCTCTAATACTTAAAGTACTGTATATTTATAACTGTTGGCTGTTTTTTGCCGCCGACATGATAAAATATATGTTCAGATTAATCTTAGACATTATTCAAGTTTCCTCAAGTTCTACACGATGGTTTAAAATAAACTGGAATTAGCAGAGATGTGTAATTCTTTTTTTAAGTTTCTTGCTATTGAAACATCTGTGTAATTACAACCATCAATTCATACTGGAGGTTTTCAGATATTATTAGATGCACTTTCTGCCCTTGACCTCTAAATACAAATCTCATTATAGTACTGTGGTTTATATTTTACTGCCTTGCATTTACAGTTTTCTTTTGGTAAAGAAAAATGCATCCTTCTATGGAACATCAAACTAATTACATTTTTTAAAGTAAACTGAGATATCTGTTTCCTTCTGAGTAGTCAGTGACTCATCCTGAATTAAATGCCTCTGGCTCATATGCTTGATGGCTGACCTACCAGCCAAGCAGTCATAAAAATCCAACAACTGGATGTAAAAAAATAACATACTAGTTTTCTATTCGCAAAGACTCCTCATCAGCTCACATGTCCCACAGGATATACCACACTGATGGGTCCCTCTTCAAACTTGAAGAGCAAAAATTATTTATGCTACACATTAGACATTTTATTCTTGGCAAGGGTTTTTTCAATGGCACCCAAGAAAAGTATACTATGGGGTCTATTTGACTAAGTTTGAGTTTTGTTTTCTCAAAAAAATTGAGTTATGTTTTTTCACAAAAATTTTTTTTTGAGGAAAACAACTCGAATTTTTAAAGATTTTTTTATGCCCCAAATCAGCAAAAAATCTGAATCAGAAAATACTTCAGCTGAAACCTGTCAAATTCATGTAAAAGTCAATGGAGCAGATTCACTAATGGGCCAGCGTCAGCTTCGCACCCCTCGCAACACTTTGTCAGGCGGAAAAGCGCTACGAATATGCTAATTCACTAAAATGCAAAGTTTCGTCCCAGACTTTGAACGTTTGAAACTTTTTGCTAGCGTTATTTCGGCTGTGTGAACATTTCATAGTGAAGATGCGCTAGCGTTCATTTGTGCCTACCGAAAATGTGTTAGTGATCTTATGGAGGACTTTATTATAAATGTTGGTGCAAATGGTTTGTTACTGGTTATTACACATATCCAGGTGAGTTAATATAATGCCCTACACATGAGCCCACTGTAATGTTCCATATGTTTTAAAATGTCTGGTGAAAACCGATTACCCAAAAAAGTCCAAGTTAGGACTTTCGCCAGACTAGAAAGTTGCCAGCGTTTTTAACTTTATTGCATTTTCGGCAGACAGGATATTATGTGAGTGACAGAAGATTGAGGAAGATTTAGCTTCTTTTTAACACTTCGCCTAGTCTGAGGTGGTGAAGTCAACTCCGGCAACGAGGTAACTTTACGTAAAATCCGTACTTTAGTGAATTTGCAGAGTAGCAATCATTTGCCAGAGCGAAAAGACATCTGTCAATAGAGTGCGACTGAAAGCTAACGACTGTCTGGTGCAATAGCGAATTGGCGCCTGCTATTGAATTGGTGATGTCCCTGCGGGTGGCAACGCTGGTGAAAAGTCGATAGCATTATCCACGTCGACTAGTGAATCTGTCCCAATGCAGGATGTCCCTTTAACCATTTGAAGATGGTTTTTTTCTTCACAATTTTCAATTGTTTTGGGGTGTTTGAAGCTGGTTTTTGCTTGAAAACTTGATAAATTCGAAAACCGTGAAAACCTTGAGTTTAATTGTTAGTAAATTTGCCAAATTCGTTGATAGGAGTTAGGTTGAGTTTTTTTTATGGTAAAACATGCGAAAAAAACAAGTTTAAGTAAATAAACCCCTATATGTTTATATGTTGGGGCTTGTTATAATACAGAGACAGTTTACCAGGTACTGCAGCTTGAATGGTTCACCATTCCCCATCTAAAACCTGACAAATTACTGTTTTAGCCTATGCGGGACCTCGTGTAAACTATTTGGAGTCAATTGGTGGATTTTGAAAATTTTAAGTTTTTTTTGGAAAAAACTTTGAGTCATATCCGATCGAATGCATTATTACTTCGATTCTAACGTTTAAAATTTTATTGAATACGGACTTATGCGATTGAAAATGGACCTACATATTTGTACAAAAAAAAACTTCAACTTAATTTTGGTTAGTCTTTTTTTATTCGATTTTCGATGTTTTTGCACTTTGAAATTCGATCCTTGATAAATTTACCCCTTAAGGTCAGCTATCAGATGTGCAGGATGATCCACCAAAGGAATCCCTATGTGTTGGAACAACTCCTGATATACAGGGTAAAACTAACTGCATGCCACAAGCTCAAGAACCCATAACCATAAATGAGCTATGTCTTATATTTTCATTAGCTACTGTACAACATTTATCAGTTAAACCGTGCAGTTGCACAAAATATGACTAATTAAGTGCAAAGAGTTTTTCAAAAAATAAAAAGCACTGCATTGTCCCATAAATGTAATTTATTAAAGGTATCCTTCACCTTTAAGTTAACTTTAGTATGATGTAGAGCATGATATCCTGAGACAATTTGAAATTGTTTTTTATTTGTGTTTTTTTTTTTAATTATTTAGCTTTTTGTGCAGCAGCTCTCTCGTCTGCAATTTCACACTGTGGCTGTTAGGGTTCAAATTACCCTAACAACTACGCATTGATTTGAATGAGAGACTGGAATATGAATAGGAGAGGGCCTGAATAGAAAGAAAAGTAATAAAAAGTAGCTATAACAATACATTTGTAGCCTTACAGCACATTTGTTTTTTAGATGGGGTCTGCCCCCCCCTTTGAAATCTCAAAAGAGTCAGAAGAAAAAGGCAAACAATTCAACAGCTATAAAGAAGAAAAATGAAGGCCAGTTAAAAAGTTTTTTAGAATTAGCCATTCAATAACATATTAGAAGTTAACGTAAAGGTGAACCACCCCTTTTAAATGGATGTTTGATGGATGCTAAGGGTTATATCTAAGGCCATATATACAGTATATAAATATATATTTCATATTAGAATTTAATATGGTAATAAAATTGTTGATGCAAAAAAAAAAAAAATTCTGAATCAGTATTGGGATGATATGATTTATTGTGTCTTTCCATACTGGCAAGTACTTTTTTTCGTGAACGGCCTGACAGCCCACACAGCTCATCACAGCCCACACCTCATCAAGCATCACTATGCTCCTAATTGTTGCTACA
The DNA here is from genome assembly GCA_024363595.1 of Xenopus borealis. Lineage (NCBI taxonomy): Eukaryota > Metazoa > Chordata > Amphibia > Anura > Pipidae > Xenopus > Xenopus borealis. The sequence goes on from CM044443.1 coordinate 96,941,613, forward strand.
ACACCAATGCAGAGTTTTCTTCACTATATTTACATGGTTGATATGCTAAAAATGAGGCATAGTTAACATTCTTTCAAGTCATATTCACGTGTCAACTTTAATTTTTTTTTTACATTTCTGGAAATAATGTCATGGGCTTCATCAGTGATGAATATGAGCTTCTTGATAGTATTTTTCTACAAGGGCTCTCCATACATTTGATTAAGAAACAATAGTGGCAGCTTATAATGTCAACTGATTTTACCAGATAGATATTTTTGCATTCCTTTCAGTGCACAGACATGCAAAGTTACACCCATGTTATCTTTATCATCCACAGATTTTAATGCCTTATGAATTGAGTTCAAATAAGAATTTTGGAAAAACAGCTCAGAAATCTCCAGGTCTGAAGATGAAAAACTGCACAGCAAACAGGATTAATGTTAAGATCCTGTCTGAGAACAATATGTCAGTGTTATGCATATATGGACACTCTTTAGGTTACACCAAAAAGTTTCCAGGGTCTCATGACAAATTGTCCAGAATTTCGTGTTCTGCACAGATTGCCCATGAAATGATTGTAATCTAATGGGGGAATGTAATATGTTTTGCTAGGGCAAAAACAACCTGTGCAGGGTTTTTCAGGGAAAAAAAATTAAGTAAGTCGGGTTCTCACATGACTGTATAGAGTTTTTCCACAAACCAATTATATATATTTTTGTTTTATTAATAAATAAGCTAAAATCAGGCATGGGAGTTTGCTCATGGTTGTTTTATAATAAAATGTGAGATAAATATGGATCTTAGTAAATAACCCCCTAAACCTTTGTTTTGTACAGTTCGTCAGCGAATGATTTTGCCTTGCAAGCAGTGCTAAACATTCGCAAAGACACCGTTTTAAATAACCCTTACTGTACCAGGGCAGTTTATCAATAGATGAACCATAACAGTGCAAGCTAGAATGTGATGTTTCTTTTGAAAAGAGAACTCGGAGCAGCATTACTTTGAGGGTTTACTAGTATGTTCATATAGACCTTTCTGATAAAATGTACTTAGTTTTAACCTTTCCTTCTCCTTTAATTACATTCCCCTTTAATTGAGTAATAAGTTGTTTACAAGAAATGGATTCTGAACTAGAGGTCTTCGACACTTTCTGCATGAGGAAATGTTGACCCTGTTCTCAAGCTACCTGTGCATGACATGGCTATGGTATTTCTTGCTTTTAATCTGCAACAAGCAGGTGGCAGAGGTTCTGGCTTAACTCCTTTTGCTCGGTTAACTAAAGTGAATTTGAACTTATGGGTATTTGATAAAACATGGCACATTGCCCAATGATTGTCAGTGCAGCAATGCCCATGGTTAGTGATGGGCGAATTTATTCACCAGGGGCGAATTCGCAGCGAATTTCTGCGATTCGCCACTGGCGAATAAATTTGCGAAACACCAGCGAAAATTCGCAAAAAAAACCGAGTCGCGCGTCGTTTTTGACACGACACGCATTGAAAACGACGCAACAAAAACGACGCGACTCGCAAATTTTTTCACCAATTTGCGAATTTCGCTGGAAATTTGCTAATTTTTCGGCGAAACTGGGTAGATTCGCCCATCACTACCCATGGTGCAAAAAACAGCATTTATATGTGATCTCAACCATGCTTTTTGCCAGTTATTTGCAAGTTCCCAATCTGCAGGGTCAGACTGGGCTGGTAGGACACCGGGAAAAAGCCGGTGGGCCCCATGGGCCCAAGCCTGCTCCCAAGTCTGCCACCCCATTTAAGATGAACTGACGCAATGTGATGCAGTGCAAGCATGTGCAGTGGGGGAAACTGGTGGTTTAGTGGGGCCATGGTGGCTGCCAGGGGATGCCTTTGTGTCACAGCTCCGGTAGGCCCCCAAGGTGCTAGTCCGACACTGAAGTATATACTTTCACCTGACAGTGGGCAACCATTTAGTTCTAACTCACTGCTCTTTAAATTCTGTTCTCTTTATTAGACCTTTAATTACAACTATAAATGGGTTATCGTTAACAGAACATGTATAATATTAATATGCTTCACTACCAAAAAAACAGTTTACTGTTCTCATTTCAGTGATTCACAGATATGATGGCCAAGATAATTATGTTTCATGTTCCAGAGAGCCAAATATTCTGACTATATTTGCCTAGCCAATGGCAGTCATGTCAACCTTTAAAACAAGAAGAATAAATTATATGTTGCTTGCATACTTTCGAGAAATGTGGTATCCTTTGAATTCACTTTGTGACTTGGGGGGAAAAAAGACTAAAGCGTTACCAGATATATAAAGAAGCATAGTTTGCTGAAATCTCTATGCCACACAATTCTTTGCTGTCAGTAAAAATCTTCATTTTCAATTAGCTATATTTCATCAGACTAGAGATGTTCAGTGTGATCTGATATCGTCCCAGGAAATGCTATATCTGGCTCTTAAACAGATGAACATTTTGACAGAAAATAATACCATACATCATTTTTCCTACCAAGGAGAGTAATGGCTTCCCATAGAATGGGCCAACATTGTTTTTTTTGTGTTTCATACTTGAAATAATGGGAGGCAGAATCTTACAACAAGAATAACATATGGCTGGTAGCAAAAGGGGTCAAATCCAGGTTCCACTTACTGACTTTCCTACTGCAGGGCTTGAGCTAGTATAAATAAGAATTACCTGTTGGTGCCTTCTAATATTATGCTATTTGCAACAACTGCAGTACCTTTCCTAATGCATTACTATGAATAGGGTATATATGGGCAACCTCTAAGCACTTGTTCAATTCGCTGATGGTGTAATATCTCCCTTTTATATATAAAACTAATTCATTTCCTGTTTATTTCATCTGGTACATTATGAATCCATATACAGAATGTATTAAAAATTATTAATTGCTTTCTGTTGCAGATCATTAAACAGATACAGTTAAAGAAAAGAATCAGGCAGTACTGCATGCATTTTTTTGTTTTGCTGTCTGTCTTTCCTTCCTATTTCTATAATGCACCTGTCTACTCTACACCTCCATTCTCTACTCTGCTTACTCCTTCCCATTTTCCTCTCTCATAAATCTACTGTGCACACGTCTGAAGTCATACGTACATAGCATATAGTCAACTCATCTAGTAGCTCAAACAAAACATTTCATGTTGTGACATGCATTGCTGTTGAATGCATTGGATGCACATTATTTTTGGAATATGGGAACAAGTACTACATTGAAACCCAAAATTTCTTGTGATACTCTATCAGAACTCACTCTACTACTACTATCAGGAGATATTAATGCATTTCTATTTGTGTGTATACATGTGCCTTTATACGGCTCATTTACAAATGGAACCAGTCTAAGGAACGTTCACTTTTTGGACAAAATTGTGTTTTTTCCTTGTGCACTAAGGAGTGCAAAAAGTTGCCCCTTAAAGCTCATTGGATTTACCTACCTAACAGTAGTGAGGTCTGGGTGCACAGACATAAATAAGGGGGCAGATAGCACTGCACTCCAGGTCAAGGCTATTCTGCTAATTAAAAGCATATTTTGTAACTTTATTGGGCGTGATGTCTTTCCTAAGCCATGGAAATAGTGTATCAGCCCAATGTGGCAGCAGTCCCTGACACACAAAAATATGTATAAACCTCTTAGGTAACATAACAGCGAAAGTAAGGCCATAGTCCTTGAAGGACGCTAGGATTAGGGATGGCGCGAACGTCGGAAAAAAAGTTCGCGCACATATTCGCGAACTTGCGTCAAAAATGCGAACGGTTCGCGAACGTCGCGAACCCCATAGACTTCAATGGGAAGGCGAACTTTAACAGCTAAAAAAGACATTTCTGGCCAGAAAAATGATTTTAAAGTTGTTTAAAGGGTGCAACGACCTGGACAGTGGCATGCCAGAGGGGGATCAAGGGCAAAAATGTATTATAAATGGTTATTACAGCAGTCAGCACACAGATGAGAATGAGATCAGAAGAGATCAGTGCCCACAGCAGCTACATACAGAGCACTGCAGTAGAAGGTAGATTACTAGCCAGCAAAGCTACCTAACCTAAAATGTCCCTCAAATCCCTGCAGACTTGGCCAGTTCATGTATAAATACCCCTAGCGTTCACAAAAGATGGCCAGTTCATGTATAAATACCTCAGAGTTCACACAAAGATGTTAAAGTGGCCAGTTCAGGTATAAATACCCCTAGAACTCATAGCAGAATGGCACAGTTATTTTCCATGATTTACTACATTCACAGCTCCCTGGCTTTGACTGGAAAGTGGACCAGTAGCCAGCACATCATCCAGGCACAACTAAAATACAAAAGCAGAGCCACTGACCATGTGGGTGGGAGGGTGGTGAGCAGACTGCAGGCTGCAGTATTTGTGTTATAGCAGCTCCTTCCTTTTTCTTTTTCCCTGTGCTGAAATCAGGGAACTGTCCATTGGAAGGGGAGTGGTCCAGGGGGTGTGGGGGTGGTCCAGGAGGGAGAGCTTCCTGATTGGCTGCCATGTATCTGCTGGTCTGAGAGATGAGAGGGCAAAAAAAAAAGCGGCAACTAACACGAACCCAAAATGGCGAACGTCGCGCGACGTTCACGAACTTCCGGCGAGCGCGAACAGCCGATGTTCGCGAGAACAAGTTCGCCGGCGAACAGTTCGCGCCATCCCTAGCTAGGATTGCAAAATGCAACTCATTTACCAGGATCAATCATAGCAGTTACCTCTGTGCTTGGACTTTGACGCACCAAACTTCAAAGGGCTTTCTTCACAAAAATTAGCAAGGATAAGATTATTAGGAATATGGATAATTTCTAGCTAGCTGCCACGTGGGAAGCATTTTTGCTATAAATAATAGCCTGAAAGAAGGAGATGCAAGACTGGGAATCCATTACGGTTTATATAAGGTACAATCAGTATTCATGCAACAGAAAAAGAGAGAAGAACCGCTAGAGGCAAAAAATGCGTCTCAGCAGCCGAACGCTGGCAAATTTCGCTAGTGTAACTTCGGCTGGGCGAGCATTTCATAGTGAATTTTCACTAGTGTTCATTTCTGCCTAGCAAGTTTTGCTAGCATTTTACACTTAAGTTAATTTTAATAGGGCTGGTATCTAAAAGTCCTATGTTGGTGCAAATGCTTGAAGTGGCCACTTTCTAATACATGTCCAATGAGCCATAATAAGGACAGAATAGATCGTTCACCAGAGCAAAAATTCACCTGTCCAACCTTTGACCAGGGCTCCCCTACTGGGATACAGGAGAGCTGCTCAGATCCAAGCTGTCCACTTGCGCAGTACAAGGCACATGCACCCAAGGGGCACTGGGGTTACCTGCTGGCAGGCAAGAACTTGGTGAAGGTGCACTCAGGAGTTGTTGGTAACAGGTCAGGGATTATAGTCATGTGTGGGTGTGTAACAAATTGACACCCATTGCAATATTACAGTTCTTTTAAGTAAAAAAAATACAGGGCTAGTACGGATGTGTGCTTTCAGCAGCCATCAATAATCACTGAAATTGTCCACATTCCATATAGAAAACTCCATGCCCTACAATGCCGCCTTCAGGAATGTTTAGGTTGGGAGACCCTGTTTTTTTACTATGGGATTTCATTTCTGAAAAATGAGCATGTTGTTACAGCTACTCTGTCATTTCAATTAATTGTGCCTACATCTCAGTGGGATCAGCAAGTTATTTGCTTAGTAACAAGAAGCCACGGGATAAAGCTAAATGTATTCAATCGCTAATCTGTACGTGATAAGTTACATCTTTGCCAAAAACAGTCACTGGGCTATGCACTTTATTCATTCACTTATAGCAAAAGGGATTAATACCATTTCAGAGTAAGACATTAGGCAAATTAAACAAAAATAAAGGGGTTTAGCACAAAAGTGATTTGTTTCTCCCACCCATTTTTTTGGACCTGCCTCTAGATTTTGCTGTTAAATTGTCCCCTTTAAAAATCAGGGTCCTCTAAAATATTAAACTATAGTTACCAAATGGGAAATATTGGAGTCTAGGAATGAGTGCGAACGGGCAAACCTAAAAATAAATTGTTATGTGAACTACTCTTTTTAAGTTACAGTTGGGTCATAAGACTAAAGAAGGGCCAATAAGAAGTTGGTGAATTTTAAAATCTCAGTCCAAAAAAATAGTCCCTTTGAACACATTTGCAAAACCAGGACTGGTCCCACTGCTGTTGTACTTAGCATGAATAGTAATTTGCAGGCTGGGTTAAACAATATTGTACCATAACAGGTTTAGAGTGGAGTGGATCCATAATGCAAATCCTGATCCTTTGAAATTAATTATTGGCCCCACCTCATTTGGATTTGACTCATCATTAAAACTGACATAGTGCGTTGGGTGCCAAAATGAGAATTGGGAAAGGGTGATAACCCTTCACAACCTGTTCGTCAATAAGTAACATGTTTTTTTCACTGGCAGCAAGACTCAGCAAGGAGCTTAGAAGACAACAAATACAGATACAATGTCAGGAACATATTCTCCTTTGCATGCAACACAGAAAGATGCAGGAAAAATGCAGCACTATATTCCAGAAATTCGTGTACACAGGTTATATTACTTTGCTGGACCTGCAGAGCAAGTAGAGTAGAATGCAGTACAGGTCCCTTTCATGTAAACAAAGTTTTTTGCACACAGATGCCACCATCTTCCTGTTTTATGTTTATACAAGAAAGGTTAAATTATAAATGTTGTGTTACTTTAAAATGTTTGAAAAACACAGTCAAAACTCTGGAAGCAAGAATTTCCAGCTGCTGCAGAACATCCTAAAAACATAGCATGCAGTCACTTTTCTGTTTCTTGGTATCACCTTTTCCCAGGAGAACCTCAGCCTCTGCCGGGCTTCAGTTTCTGGCTTTTCTAATAAGTCAGAGTCAATGAAAGCTCAAGCCTGGAGGGCATTTTAAATAAAGGAACATTCTTCTACAAATCTGGCATATTCTGTTACTTCTGATGTCTGAAGGGGCTACAAGGTACAGAAATATTTTTTTCATTCCAAATAGAAAATTAAAAGGTTAAAAGACGGAACCCAGTTTCACATGTAGAAGTCGACTTTATGAATTGCTTCTCAGGTGAAAGAGCCCCTGAATGGACACTTGGTGCAACCTTCACCCTCTCCCATGACAGTTGTTGCTCTAGCACAAATGAGCACAGTCACATTAATACTTTCCTAAAAATAACAGGCAGTTAAGAACTTGTGCTATCAGTTAGGACTGTGAAATTAAATGGACACGTCTGCCTTTTTACAGCAGGCTTACAAAGACTTTTTCTTTTGTTTATTTAAAATTAGAACTTGGCAAAAGACCTATATAGAAATGCACTTTTTATGACTATATCATTGAGTATAACTGTGGTTGGGACGGGGAGTCCCTTAAACCCTGTTATTACAATCTTGAAAGCAGCTGCTTTAGCCAGTCACAGCTATGACCATAAAATGTCAAATTCTTGTTTAACTGCAAGATAATGATTCAATTGTTTTCATGCTCAAATGGTATTCAACCACAACATAGTTAGACAGGTATCCCTGCATTATCTGTTTGCTGTCACTCGTGCTCAACTGTTAAAGCGAATGATTGTTAATCAACTAGAGTAGGGGATCTCCTTGTTTTTGCAAATGGAAAGTAGGACAGTCATGCTGACTGTAAAAGTGGGTTCGAAAATATTGTTAGCTCTAAGCGGAGTTGGACCTTAGGGGTTGGCTTCCATATTCCTGCATAAATTAGCTGATGGGCTCTGATGGAGCCACTGGCAGTGAGCTCAATAAATTTCAGCATATCATAATACTGTGTAGTAACTGCCACTAATAGATAGAGGACTGCATTGGCCCCCCAGGGTTGCCCACTATACTTATCCCATTGCCCAAAAAACAGGTGCATTCAATTTAATGCACAACAAACTGAAGGCATAAGAAGATGTGCACAAATAAGCATTGCCGCCTACAGAGGAAATTCAAAATGTGCAGAACGGGAACCATTGAACATTATGTGCATTAGATCTTGTCCAGCAATGCTTATCTTTAAAATAAAAATGAAAAGTGTACACCCCACAGACCCAGGCAACATGTTTCAGCGGGTAACTGTGGAGAATAATGGGCTTGCTTAGAGGCACAAACCATTGCCTCAAGATACGACAGAGGGTCTAATGCAGAATCTTAACTTCCCCAGCTACCGGTGAAGAAAAATGACTAGTGTTGCATTGCTAACAACATATATTAAATATACATCTATCATACAACAAGCTCTGTGGAAGTCCATGCATTTCAAGGGTATCCCTTGAGCTTGCTAGAAAAGAGCAGTAATCTGAAGCATGTAGAGGGTTCTTTATAGTTAGAATCATGAAGATATTCATTTAATTTCTCCCATTATACATATAATACATGTGGAGGCCTGTTTCTCAAAGGTAGGATTTTAGCAGTTATAGAGGTTTTGGAAACCACGACGGATCAGCGCAACTCCCACTGACTTCTATATGACCTTTACAATTAGAGGCTATTGTAGTATTTACACATGGGTGCAGATTTATCAACGGTCAAATTTTGAATTCGTGTGAGTTTTTTTAAACTCCTATAAACTCTCATGAACTCATAATTTGACTAATCGAAATTTATAATAGAAATCAAATTTAAATTTAAATTTAAATTTGGGTGAATAGGACCGACCCAAAAAAAAACTTGTCAGGAAGGCTTCAAATATCACCAAATTGATCCCTCAACCTTGTCCATTGACTTATACAGCAATTCAGCAGGTTTCAGATGGCGAATAGTCAAATTTGAGTTCTTAAATTGATTTGTGGAAAATATAAAAAATTTGATTGTTAATAAAAAGGCCCCTTGGATACAGCTAATACTTAAAAAAAAATTGTGCCATTTCCATAAATTCTAAAACGTATAAAACCTTGTGTAAAATGTACATACTAAAAATCACAAAAAACAGATAATGAATAAATGTAACGAAAAAATTGCTTTTGCAATGCATGTCTAGCACTAATTTACCGGTTCAACCTGCCCTCATAAATTGCACACATGGTGAAAAGAGCAGGGTGGACAGATGCAATGGAGTGCTGGAACTGACACCTGTATTGAGGCAGCAATTACTTCAAGGGTTCCTTTAATGTGTTGCACCTACAAAATAAACTGATGTAAACCTACTGAATTGCATAGAAACACAAGTTCTGGAGTAATACCCATTGATGTGCTAGATATTATGCCACACCAACTAAGAAAAATGGCACAACAATTGGGCAACTGCCCAACTACCTCCTTAGAAGGTACTCACAATGACACTGCAATTCTGAGGAATATGCTGCAATGTGGGTAAAAAGTGGAAAAGCTTTGCATAAGTTTTTGCACCTCACAAATGAGCCCTAAAGTTTATCACATTAACTCCTTTATAGATACTTGTCACAGCAATCGAGAAAATGTTTTCTCTTTTTTTTCTCTCAAGTTGATGTTTATGTACAGTGTAATAATAGCCTGTTATTTCTATGCCATTTCTGTTTTCATTTAGAGGCTTTGTGAGCCCTTGTTTGTATTATTTTTGCCAGTATGCTTTTCTTCTATAATTTTTTACACCTGTTTTGCTTTCTCTAGAATGTTTTTTCTGGTGTGTATACTGTAGCTCAGCCTGTGTGTGTTTTTGTTTCAAATGAAACTAATGTTCAGAGCTGTTGAGAACTAAGCAGTTTCAAATTTGTGAGAACTGCAATAGCCTCCAATTCATGCCGGCTGATAAAAGTAGAGATGAATTTCATCCAAATTGGCAAACCTGCCCTTGTGTATTCAATTTTTTCTTTATTCGAACCTCATGAAATGTTAGTGATCTGTTTGACTTATGATCTTGTTGATGAGTGTCTATAACCATATATATATATATAAGTCCCACATATATACATTTTGATTATTTAGAAAAACATAAGGGGGTCGATTTACGAAATTCACATGAATAGATCGAAGTTCGATCGAATTCGATCGAACAACGATCGAACAACGATTGTACAACGATCGTACAAATTTTTCGTGAAATCGTTAAGTGAATTTTGGCCTCTTCGATCATCGAATATCAAATAGATTTAATGATCAGATGTTCGATCATTCGATGATTGAAGGAAAAATATTTTTAAAGTTATTCGACTGCCTACTTCGGCAGATTGAACCTACCGAATTGCAATAGAAGCCTATGGGAAGCTTCCCATTGGCTTCAGAGACTAAGTCTTGCTCGAATACCATTCGTACGATCGAATCGTTCGATCGTTCGAATCGTATAAATTTTGGGATAAAGATTCTTTCCATAATGTGGATCTCCAATTCCATACATAATATAAAATCATTTTAACATTCATTAAACTCAATGGAATTGTTTTGCTTCCAGTAAGGACTTTTTATATCTTTGGGGGAAATTCACTAAAGCACGAAACGGCTAATGCTAGTGTAAATTCTCTTGCGTGATGTCATTTCTGAACTTTGCCAAATTACTAATGGTCCCTAGTGTAACTTTGCTAGAGAAGTAGACAGACTGTAGCGCAACTTGGCACCCTTACGCCAGGCGAACTTGCACACTGACGAAGGGACATAACAACGCTAATTCACTAAGATGCAGATTTTACTGAACGTTACCTCTTGCACAATACTTGACTTCTCCTCCTCAGAACAGGCGAATTCAATAGAGTAGGTAGGAGTTTCTTTTAAAAAAGTGGAAACATCCCAAAAACCACTAGTGTCTTTTACTTTTTTAAGGGTGATGGGCAGAAAAAGATTGTAGTTTTTCTAGGGTACCCTCCTTCCCCCCTACATTTCATTACATATGTCAACTCAACTACAGTGGGCACATAAAGGTTTCCTGGACTTGTGTAGTGTAATGTAGTTAGTGCAGCATATACATCCATTATACTTTAAAGTTGGCGCCGTATGCAAATTAGGCATCACTAGAGTTACTTTGCTTTACCTGACGAAGTAACGGTAGTTCAACTTCACTACTGTTTGCCTCCTTGAGCGCAACTTCGCATTTTAGTGAATTTGTGTAGCGCTGGTGAAAACACGCCTGGCGAAGTGCGGTGAAGCTCTCGCTGGCGCAACTTTGGATATTAGTGAATTTGCCCTTAGTCTGGATCAAGTACAAGGTACTGTTTTATTTAAAGAAAATGATTTTTAACAAATTGTATTATCTGAATATAATTGAGTCTATGGGAGATAACCTCCCCATAATTCAGAGCTTTCTGAATTATGGATAACAGATTCCATACCTGGATTTTAGAAGAAAAGATACACAATAAATAAATAGAACAGAATAAACTTTTTGATGCAAAGGACACAATGGTTTTCCTTGGGATTAGAAGCAATGATGTTTCATCTTAAGGTATGAAAAAGGTTGTAAATGAATGTTGTGGAATTCTCTCCCTGAAGCAGTTTTACTTGTAAATACAGTAGATATACCTTAGCAGAAGTGAGCAAACAGCAGCAGATCTTAAACCAAAAATGTTCTATCTTAATATAGAAACACATTTATCAAAGGTCAAATTTTGAATTCATGTGAGTTTTTTTTTTAACTCTAAGGGGGGGGGGTTTAATAAAGAATCAAATATCTAAAACTCACAAAAATTGTTCCAAATTTTACAGACTCAAAAACTCGAATTTGACTAAACTCGATTCGAGTTTTTTCTCCAAAAAAAAACTTGAATGTCGGGAAGGCTAGTAATATGGCCTAATTGGTCCCTGAACCTCTCCCATTGACTTACATTGTTACATAGTTAAATTGAGTTAAAAAAGACAAAGTCCATGAAGTTCATCCCATTCAGATTAAAACCCAGCATACACACGCACACCCCTCCACAATTTCATACAAACCGTATATGCCCATTGCTATACTAGCTGTAGAGTTTAGTATCAAAATAGCCTTTGATATTATGTTGGATTATAATCATCCAAACCCCTTTTAAAAGCATCAACAAAATCAGCCATCACAACATCACCCGGCAGTGCATTCCACAAATCACTCTGCAAAGTGGCAGCATCCTGCATGAAACCTAACTAAAGCTCCCCATAGATGCAACGATCTTTACCTGCCGAACGACCGATTTTAGGGAAGTCCGACCAATCTGTCAAATTATCGTGCAGTTAGTGGGATACAAACGATCGTACATCTTATGATTTTTCGTCCGACATCAGTCTGAAGATTGATCGGCCAGATTAGAAAATCTTTATCGGTCTACCTATGTTTGCAGGGCCAAGCAGGCTGTGATCCTTCAGTTTTGCTGGCAATATCGCCTGAAATGGTCTTTTTAGTTGATGGACACATTGGGCATTTAAAAGATCGTTTTGAGACAATCGTAGTCTCACGATAACCATTGGATCTTTCAAAAATCTATGGCCAGCTTAACAACACTGGTCCAAGTCTATATTTTAGCCAGTTCTCTATCCAGGTACAAATACTATGTTCAAGGCCAACATTC
>CM044443.1:96954702-96966502 GCA_024363595.1 Xenopus borealis
GTTGAACTTGATGGACGCGAGTCTTTTTTCAGCCTAACTTACTATGTTACTATGTATTCCTTAATTTAACCAGTAACCTTCTGTGTATCACTGTTTCGAATGCTTTAGCAAAGTCTAAGTAAATCACATCCACTTCCATCCCAGAATCGAAGTCCCTGCTTACCTTCTCATAAAAAGAAATTAAGTTCAAAAAGCTTTTCTACCACCGACGTCAGACTAACTGACCTATAGTTTTGAGGCTGAGAACGGGATCCCTTTTTGAATAGCGGCACCAAATTAGCAATTCGCCATTCTCTCTGCACCATGCCAGACCTCAGTAAATCCTGAAAAATTAAGTAAAGAGGTTTGGCAATCACAGAGTTAAACTCGATAAGTACTCTGGGATGAATCCCATCTGGCCCTTGACCTTTGTTTATCTTAACATGTTCTAGTTTCTTTTAAATGTCATCATGTGTGAACCATGTATCATTAAATGTATTATTAGAACTGGACAATTAATAAGGAAACCTTCATTAGCTGGTTATATGTGAACTCGGCATGTTTTAGTTGGCAAATAGTCAAATTTACATTTTTAAAGGGCCAGAGTTTGATAAATCTTGAAATTAAAATCAAGTTTGGATAACTCACAATTCGAATTTGAGAGTTTTGACCATAAAAAAAAATTGCAAATTTGAATTCAAATTTAATTTTTCAATTCGACCTTTAATAAATCTACCACCATAATGTGCATACATTATTATTTTAATTCACTTGGCATTTATTATTATGCTTCATTCCTTTGAATATTCTTTCCATAGATAGAAGGGTGCATGACATCACTTTAAAGCATCTTTAACAATCAAATTACACAAACATATGCTCCGTGATGCAGTGAATGTGTATTGTGTGTAGAGAAAATTGCAAAGGTTAAAATAAGATAATGCTCAAGGTAATGGATAAAAACTGATCCATTCACTAATGCTTTAAAACAGGCTATGAAAAGAGAGACTTAAGAGTGCACCTTTATAAGCCTCTTTACTTCTTTAGAGTTAAAGGAAAACTATACTCCCCAAATAATGTAGGTCTTTTTAAAAATATATTGAATAAAACAGCTCATATGTAAAACCCTGCTTCATGTAAATAAACCATTCTCATAATAATATACTTTATCAGTAGTATGTGCCATTGGTTAATCATAAATAGAAAATTGCCATTTTAAAAAACAAGGGCCCCCCCTTGGGTTCCCAGGATTCACAATGCACACAAACAGATTAAAGGACATGTAAAGCCTACATTTTCCTCCCATGTATATAAGTTGGGCATATCTTCCCCACCCAAACTCATTCATTTGTACTGCATATACCCCCTCTGTTTGCCAGCACCATCACATTTTCCTAAAACACATAGCAGCTTTCACCTGGCGGCCATTTTCCCTCTGATACATTATCAGTACTATTGACATCTGAAATAAGACGTATGCTGTAAAGTCCATGCAGTGCAGAATGCAGGTTTACACAGGCACAACATACTTTGATAAAAAAAAGTTCTGCGGGGTTTGAGCACTGTAATTGTTAAGCTGAGCTCAGGAGAGGTGGTTAGGAGAAAAAAATAGCAACAGACCGTTTCTATAGGAACAAGCAATGCTCTCTCTTCATTGGCTGTTAGTCTGGAGGGTGTGTTTGTAATCTGAGCTGAGAGGAACTGAGCATGCTCCCTGAGCCAAGAGCCAAAGGAAATTACTGAGGGAGGGGGCAGAGTGGTTTAGTGTAGTAGAAGGATTTGTAACTGATTAAGGGGATACTGCAGCTTTACTGTTAACCTTTTAACAACCAGAGTGGCAGTTATGTAAAGCTTTCAAAGAGGCTATTCATTGATTAAATTTTTGTGGAGAGGGTTGACATGTCCTTTAAACAAACCATACATGTAAGGTCACACAAACCAATTAACAGACAGAGTTATCAGTGGCGTAACTACTCGCTGGTGGGCCCTGGTGCAGGATTGGCACCCAGGCCCCCCTATCGGGCTCTCCCCCTATGAATTGTACATTGGGGCCTAGCCTCTCCGGCGGGCCCCGAGGGGGAGCAGGCCCTGGTGCAATGGCACCCCCTGCTCCCCTGGTAGTTACGCCACAGAGAGTTATGTCTTTTGCTTACACACTTCTTCCTGCTACAGTTAGATGATGTATTTTTGGTGAGGTGATCTCTGAGGCAGAACACAGATCATCATGAAATGGTGGTTCAAGAGATGTAATAGGGCAATATTTACTTAAATATATATACCAGTTTGGTAAGATTCTTTACTATGCCACTTAATTTGATATAACTGTTAATTTGATATAATCTGTCGATTAAGTATTCATTTTGGGGGTATACAGATGCAGTCACTTTGGATTGTGTGTTTAATGCGTCGTGACTTAACTCATCTATCTCATTTATCCCACTTATCACAGAATATTGTGTCACAGCATCCCATCCAATTCAAGAGTTCACCATTGAAAACAATGAGGCTTTGGTATGCTAATGAAAAGGTTAAATGCATTAAATGAGTTAAGATAACTTTAGATAACACAGTTTCTTCAATTAGCCCTGAGTCACGACGCATTTAACTTACAAATCCAAGTGCCTACATCTGTAGCTTTCCTTTAAGAAAGAGACTGTGGCTCACAATCACCATGCAAAGTTCCCTGTACTTCCCTGTCAGTAAATTTGACAGTCATGGTTGTAGAAAAGGGACCTCTGCAAATATTGTTGATCTAGCATTTCTGGTTGAGTGGCTATGACTAGACTTCTCTAGAGGCTGTTTACCTAGAGTTGTAATTGATTTTAGCTGTGAATGTTCATGCCAGTTCCATCCAAGAGGTTTACACGTAATTTAAAATGTTTCCCTCCAGGTTCTGTACCCAAAGCTTAGTCTAATATTTATATTGCATGTTATTACAATTTACACTGCATGAACAGGCAAAAGATGCGACAAGAAAATATGTCACAATTTACATCACTACATATTTCTGTTTTACTTTGAAATTATGACGCAGTTACTTTCATAACTCCTAGTCATTGGCCCATAACAGAAATATGTCAAAAGTATCTCACGTGATAGGTTAGGAAAACTGTGCATTAAAAACATACCTGTGTCATAGCTGATTTGAGTCTGCTTTAAAGAGATCTGTTTACCACTTTTATATGTGACCAAGCAAGTGTTATTTGTATCAATTGCTGGATCACAAGTAGAATAGCTAAGAGGGTTCTGACTCTCTTTTGGAAAGTTTATCAGCATTTTGAGAACCAGAAAAGAGGGTTGTGCCAGCAAAAAATATATATTACTATATATTATTATGTGTACATTTTTATTAGGGATACACCGAATCCACTATTTTGGATTCTGACAAACCCCCGAATCCTTTCCGAAAGAATCGGCCGAATAACAAACCGAATCCGAACCCTGATTTGCATATGCAAATTATGGGTGGGAAGAGGAAAACATTTTTTACTTCCTTGTTTTGTGCCAAAAAATCATGTGATTTCCCTCCCTGGCCCTAATTAGGATTTGGTTCGGCCAGGCAGAAAGATTTGGCGGAATCCGAATCATGCTGAAAAAGGCCGAGTCCTGGCCAAATCCTGGATTCGGTGCATCCCTAATATTTATTAAAAAAAAAAAGGAGTAAATAGTTTCATTCTTTTTTAATTAAAAACATTGAAAGTATTGTCACTTTTTTCGAGTAATGCAAACACCCAGTGACCTTTGTTTACATTAAAAAAAATATTTGGGTTGATCAGGCCAACAACTGCATCACCTGGGGGAAGTCTCATTCAGAATAGTCAATTGTAGATTATATCAAGGAAACTTATGGATATTTCTCATATTATTACTTTACAAACTTCAGTCTGTCCAGATTGAAGGATCACCTGCAAGGTCCTGTGAATAACTGTTAAGCTTATCTGTCTGGGTTTAATCTGATTGTTTTCACTTTAATATATGGTTGTTGAACACTTTGCATTAAAGAGGATATTTATCTTAAATTGGCATTTAACTTTGAAATTAAATTGAAGTGTTCTAGACATTTTGTTCTGCAGCTCACCAGTTTGGAATTTGAAGGATAGTTTACCCTAGAAGCTTGGATGTGGTCTGAATGACAGACTGGAAGAAGATGAGAAACAGAAAACATGCCACTATGAATTTTAAGGGGTTATATCTGCTGTAATCTGCTATAATAGGACGCATCTACTTACAGGTCAAATCTGATATGCAATTTGTCATGCCACAAAGCATTTTTCTGCAACTTCCAGAAAAACTAAAAATTATTGCAAGATTTTCTGACAGATATTGCTTTGACTATAAAGTTCAGCCCTTGCACCATATATGCCCTACTTCTATATACTATGATATATAGCCTAAATAAAATATATTATTTCCTTGGTTTTGTCTTCATTCCTTAAATTAACGTCAGAGCTTACATACCCAACATTGCCAGAATTCGACCTTGCATCACCCAAGATACCACCAAGATAGTTATTTACTTCCTTCTTCTGGCATTTGTTGATGGTTTCAGCCCAATAATTGCCCTTCCCCTCCAGACAATGTCTGCATTCCAATCTATAAATGCTGTCAAGCAGATCTACCTCACAAGCCTCACCAGCCCTTCTGGTTTCAACTTCAGAATTAAAATAAAATTTAAAATATAACTAACCTACAGTCATCCGCATTACATTTTAATGCACCTTTAACCATTATACTGCTCCAAATTCTCTCAAAATCACCCCTTGGATATGGTCAATCATTTATTTCTAATGTGTGCTACTCAATAGAGCACTAGAATAAAGAATATATTGACAATACAGAAACTCAAGGTTCAATACGTAAACTTGTTTGCTGCACTTTATAAAACACTGTGGGTAATTATAACAGAAAATTACAATTTGTGCCATAAAATAGGAGATAATTCTGGAGTTTTCCCCAAACTCAAATGGTACCATAGCCTGATGACTAATTTGACTAACACTGACTGTGATTTGAGTGTCCAAGATGCTACCTATGACAGGATAAGTGATATATTAAATCTACAGTATGCAAAAGCCTGAGTTGTTTCCAGTATATTTAGACATAAATGGAATACAAAACAGTGATTCCCCTGAGTTGCTGCCTTACGTTGGTGTAGCATATTTGGTGATTTTGAGTGACAAAAGTTTTCGGACCTCAAGTTGGTTGTAAACAGAGCAGTATCACTCCAGAAATATAAAAAAAATATAACTGATAAACATATTTTTGCCTTGTATGGATAGACTCCTCACTGAAAGTAGCTTGTTGTTTGTTAATGGTTTTCTTGTCATAACAAGCTTAGCAGTCAACATGAACCTCTTAATTAAATGTAATTAAGCATAGCTGACATGCCTACCTAATACTTTAATAATGTGTAAATTCGAAGAGAATTAATTATATGCCTTAAATAATGTAATTACCTTGGGGAATCTTCTTTTCACTTCACACTTTATACTTTGGCATGTGTAATCCAATAATTAATCAGTCGTGGATTCTGGCTACAGTTTTTCAAACCTTCCCGTGTCTTGATCAGTTTAAAAAATATTGTAGTCAAAAGTGTTTTTTTCCATTATAATGCTGTTTATTTTGTAAAATAATTGCTTATCAAAATTTCCTTATGTAAAGAATAGATAGACTCACAGATAGGCTGGCAGATAGAGATGATAGATCGATAGACAGGCAGACAAGGTACAGAGATAAACTGAATATAAAGAAAAGTATACATATATGGGTTGGACAAAACAATCGAAATACATGGGATACTGGTTTGTTTTTTAAGAAGAAAAGTTGCTAAACTTGAATATTTTTAAATTTTTTTGTCTGCTTCTTGTGGATAGATAGACAGCCAAAACAATGGATAGATAATAGATAGACAGAGGAAAAACTACAGGAAAATAGATAGACACTTTTTTTTTATACAGAATATTTATGCCTAATAATTGAAGTGTGTAGACACCTTAGGCAAAAGACCCTGACTTTTCCCTAGTGTGAATTGTTAAAAAAAGAGAGAGATGTCAAATATGGAACAATTTTTCATCTGGGTCCCACGAAAGGAATATTGGCTTAGCCTTCATAGAAATACCTAAGGGGTGCTTGATAAAAAAAGCAAATCTTGGTGCTCATGTAGAACTCTGAAATTGTAATGTTGTTTATTAAGATAGGAGGGGATACTTTTGACATTTACTGCTCTAGAGACTTAAGGAAGGTATGCACATTGGACAAGTACATGAAAAGTTTTGATTATAATAAAAAAGAAAGGTAAAACAACTGCATTGCGTAAATGCGTAATGAACTGTTCAATAAGAAATCACATAAGTTTACA
Source organism: Xenopus borealis (assembly GCA_024363595.1). Classification (NCBI taxonomy): domain Eukaryota; kingdom Metazoa; phylum Chordata; class Amphibia; order Anura; family Pipidae; genus Xenopus; species Xenopus borealis. Next base: position 96,961,040 of record CM044443.1, read on the forward strand.
CAGGATATGGGATAAAAGAGACAAGAAATAAGATAAAATGTAGTCAGAAAACATTCAGGTTCAGGTATTAATAAATCATTTCTCCTCTGAGAGTAGTGAAATGTTCTAACAAAAGAAATTGTTTGATGTTATCTAACTGAGAAGGCAATCATGCAGGCATACAAATTTATTCCCTGAACCCCCCCCCCCCACATTTTAAAAACCAACAAATAACATAATGTAAACATAATGATTGGATTACCTCAACTTGTCTTGAGAAACACCCAGATAATAAGGGTCTTGAGAAACTTCCAAAGCAAACTTTAACACTTGACATTTCAGTCAACGCTTGCAACATTTGTCACGTAAATTCGGCTCTGGAATATTTTGACAAAGGTTAAGGGTGTCATTTGAAATGATAATTGGAGAATAGAGATTGACTTTTTAACTTCTGCTACAATGTGTTTATTATAAGATGCTGCAAAAAGAGCCTACTGTCAGATTAATGTTTAGGTTTGCATTCTGTTTTGTTGCTATAGAACATTATTTCAGTATCAAGCGTTAAACTTTTAATTAAATTACCCCCCAGTACTGTCTTCATACTATGTAAAAAGAAAAACAAAAATCCAGAACAAATAAAATGAGACACCTCTGTCATACTTTGCTCTTAGTCCAACTAATTTTCTGTTTGTCCAGAAAGAATGCAAGCAATTTACTGTACTCAGATCTTGTATTTACCACAATAATAGCATGGTTTATGCCGTTGCCTCTAGTTCCTAGGTACCGTATTAAGCATCTTGATGTTCAAAACGGGCGTGATACTACAGTTGTGTGATGTTGTTATTGTGGAACAAACCCTCAATATTGATGAATGGATGCTTACTTATATATTAACTTGTAATGCAGTAATAATGAATATGAACGACACTATGAAGTAGCATATGTAATATTCACAACTTACACAAAGAAAGCACTTTAAAGGAAAACTATACCCCCAAATTGAATACTTGAGCAACATCAAATTAAGTGGCATATTAAAGAATCTTATCAAACTGGAATATATATTTAAGTAAATATTGCACTTTAATGTCTCTTGCCTTTAACCACCATTTTGTGATGGTCAGAGATATTTAAACTCTAACAGGAAGAAGTGTGGAAGCAAAAGACACAACTCCGTCTGTTAATTGGCCCATCTGACCTAACTTTATAGTTTGTTTGGTATGTTTGTGTGCAACTTTGAATCCTATAATCCCCAGGAGGCTGTCCTTATTTTTTAAAAAGGCAATTTTCTATTTATGATTACCCAATGGCACATGCTACTAAAAAACTATATTATTATGAAAATGGTTTATTTACATGAAGCAAGATTTTACATATGAGTTTTTTTATGTTGAGTTGTTTTATGCAATATCTTTTTATAGAGACCTACAGTGTCTAGGAGGTATAGTTTTCCTTTAAGAGGCACATTTACTAAGGGTCGAAGTAAATATTTGAATAAAATTCGAATTTAAAAAAATAGAATTTCTCAGTAATTTTGGGCTACTTCAAATTGCTTCAAATAGCCCAAAATTCGATTTCAATTGAAAAAATTTGAATTTTCGAATTTGACTATTCGCCAACTGAAAGCTGCCAAATTGCCATTTTAGCCTATAGGGGACCTCCTAGAACGTGTCCTGAAATGGGGAATTTGAAGAATTTTGCTCAAAATAGCTTGAATCGTTCAATTTGAACGATGCGATTTTTATTGGATTGAATACACCCATTTTCAATAATGGTCATATTCGATCGAAAATAACCCCCCCAAAAAAATTTGAATTCAAAGTTTTTTTCACTTCGAAATTACCATAAGTAAATCTGCCCCTAAGAGTTTGAATATTCTTAACTATGGCTTTGGAATAATCATAAAGTAAGCTTAAAACTCCTTTCAGTGTTCTGAACAAGTGAATGGGTCATCTTGAACTTCAGGGCAAGTATGTTGGGAAGAGAGATTTGCTGTTCTCAAGTTTACCTAAAAATTCAGAGGCAAAGTCCTGATCTCCACAATATGACAAGCTTACAGCTCTAAAAATACTTCCCAGCTGAGCCATAAACACTTTCATGACACACTTAGCCATAAAATTACTCCCTAACCACATCAGAAACTCTAATGATAGTGTCATATTCCTTCTTTCTTTAATTGAGCTTTGCAGAGTTTGCCATTTATTCTAGACGTGAAGATTTTGCTGATCTCAGGAAAATCACAACATTTCAGCCAACTGCTTGGCTTTAAAAAGTGAAAAGCATCTCTGCCTGTCTATAAAACCTATTAAAAAAATAAGTTTAGCTATATGCTTGGCCAAATATTTCTCTGTAGTACTATAAAATAAGCCTTATGTTTCCTGTATGGTTATTATTATACAGGACAATATCTGACCACAGACTAGTGGCAGAATTCGCCGTTTCGCTGTCTTATTAAATCGTCATGAGAAACATCATTAACGCTGTTGTAAAAATCCTTCCACAAAAGTTCTGTCTGACATTAATTTTGGTGAAAAAAAGCAACTAAGTGAAAAGTAGTTTTTAATGCATACAATTAACTAAATACATTTTTATAGTGTGTGTAATTAGCACATATTTGCATATCTTGCACAAAAACCGTATTTATAGGAAAAATTCTCTAAGGAGGGTTAAAAAACCTCGAATTCGACCCTCGAAACTTTCATGAAGTGAAATCCGACGAAACATCGAATTCGTAGGAATTTAACACTATTCGATCTATCGAACGATCGAATGGCGATTATCAGATTTCTCGAAAATGTACTAAACCTCCAATTTCTCGAAAAAATCATACAAATTCATCCAATTTCATGAAAAAATTGTACGAATCATACAATTTTTTCAAAAATCAGATGATTTCTATTCAATTAAAAAAAACTTATAAAAAGCCTATGGGAGCTTCCCATAGGCAAATATAGCAACTCGGTAGGCGAAGTAGGCAATCGAATACATTTTTAAAGGGCAAGTACTTCGACCATCGAATGGTCGAACGATTTTCATATTCGAATCATACTATTTATTCGTATCATTAGATTCAATCGAATGTAGCAAATTCGATGATCGACGTAGCCCATAAAAAAAATATTTTGTGGTTGAAAGCAATTAGCTTAATACATGATTTTTAATGCTAAAATTAAATGATTTTTTTTTTGTGCCATGGACTACTTGCTTAGCAAACAAATTAGCTATACCATCTGGCAAGCTGCCTGTTTGTGAATGACCACAGGAATATTAACAGATGTAGCAGCTCTTTAAAATGTGTTCCCAATGCGTATCCATCTTCACCAATAACTGCTAACGGGTCTATTGGTTTTATTACAGAAACAATTAGAATACTAGGATAAAAAGTGCTTCATGCTACCAATATTGTCTTAAATAAATCCTTGCATGTATGTCCTCTTTACAGACAAATCTGTTTTGGAACATATGTACTGTTTCTGCCAACACTAGTCTCACTAGGGAACAATAAGAAGTATTTAAGGTTTAATTAGAAATGATGGAAATGTGCTTCTGTACAGTAATTTTTATGTGACTTGATTTATTGTACAAGTAAAGAATCTGTAAATGGAGCATGAATTAAAAACGTAAGTAAATCTATTTTATATATACATATATATATATGTGCTTTATATACAATGATAAAATGCACAATTCCTTTTTGTCAAGTTAAATATGAAAGTTATTCAGTAACTGAAGCAATGACAAATAAATACATGGTTTGAACCTGTATGTTATTTTTTAATAAAAGCAATAGTTAGAATGGCTATCAATCAAAATGCACAAAAGGTAAGGTCAAATATATTCAAACATTTTCTATGTACTTAAGGGCTACATGCCATAGTGTATCTTGAACATTTGCTGAGGTGCATCAAATATTGTCGCTCCAGGTTTTTTTTTTTTATTATTCCAATTTTATATCGAATATAAGTTTAATAATTTGGGTCATATTTATCAAAGGTTGACTGATTTTGACTTTTTACTTCGAATGAAGTAAACTCGAATGGTATTTTATTTAAGGAAAAACATCTAAAACACGAACTAAGTTACCGACCCGAAAACTTGAATTCGGAAGGAACTCGATTGTCAGGAAGACTTAACATCTTCAAATGGGTCACCGGACCTCTGCTATTAACTTCTACATGGACTCAGCGGGTAGGCCGGCGGGAGGAGGGAGGGGGAGTAGCCCAAAATTACTTCAAAATTCGAATTTTAAAATTTTATATTTTCACTTCGACCTTTAGTAAATCTGCCCCTATGATAAAAGACAGATACAGCATAAATGTATCACTTCTCCCCCCAAGCCATAATTTTCCAAAGGAATGCAAAGGCAAAAGTACCATTATTATGCACGTTTTGTTCTTCATTGGCTGGGTGCTGAAGTGGGACCGCTAGGATCTGTGCAATAATACAAAATATGGCTCATCCTAATAAAGATATATTTCTGAAGGTTTATATTGAGTGTACATTGACAGCTGTAGCTCCTCATTTCACTATTAGACTGATTAAACTCTCTGAAGAGAAGTGCAGGATCTTGAGTTTGTCATGGCGAAAAAATACATAGTAGCTTACTGACTTTTTTATGATTTTAAGAAAAGGTTAGATTGGTTCAGTATCCTGAAACCCCTAAGCAGTAAATATTTTATCTTTCAGGGTCATTTGCTGTTGTGCTATCTGTGAATCCCATTTGTTTTCCCTCTTTTACTGTGGGATGAAAGGCAAGGAAATGCAGTGACATGGCAAACCACTTTTTTAATATGTAATCCAAATAGTATAACCACAAATCATTGTTCATGATTGCTTTTATTTAACTTGGTGGTGTCGACAATCCTTACTCATTAACTCTAAGGTAGGTTTGGAGCCAGCTGACTGGAAAGCAAATTCATTTCAGACCTGGGAACTGTAGAGTTTTTTTTTTAAGAAAATGGCTCCAAAAAAAAAGACATTTTTGTTGTATAGACAAGGAACAGACATATGTATTAAAAGGCAAAAGGACAGCAGGAAACACTGTGTAGAATAATTGCTCTCTCCTCCCTGATGAAATAAAAAAAATTTGATTAGATGCCAGCCTAAATGAATGAAATAAAAAAAAGAATTTAGAATTGAGGGAGTGCTCCATCTTGTATAATTTAATATACATATGTACAGGTATGGGACCTGTTATCCAGAATGCTCAGGACCTGGGGCTTTCCAGATAACAGATCTTTCTGTAATTTGGATCCTCATGACTTACGTCTACTATAAGATAATGTAAATATTAATTAAACCAATAGGTTGATTTTGTTTCCAATAAGGATTAATCATATTTTAGTTGGGGTCAAGTACAAGCTATTGTGTTGTTATTATAGAGAACAAGGGAATCATTTTTACAAATTTGGATTATTTGGATAAAATGGGGTCTATAGATGGCCTTTCCATAATTCTTTAATAAAGGGTTTCCGAATAACGGAT
>CM044443.1:96966512-97034624 GCA_024363595.1 Xenopus borealis
TATATATATATATGTATGTTAATAAACAAAAAGGATACCAACATTTTGATCACAATGTTGGGATTTAAACATTAGAAATCTTTTTGTTTATTCAAATAATTTTTTTCCTAACTGATCCTAATGAGTTTTTTTTTTTTGTTTTGCACACACTTTACCTACACCAAGTCGTGCTATGGTTTTGCTTTACGTTCCACTGGGCTGATGAAAATAATGTGAAATATCTTTACGGCAAGCTAGAATATGTAGGTTCTATAAAAAGTATAACTATATAATATACAAGAGCGGCGAGCCATGAATATCCTGTAAATTATATCCTTTTAAATGGTGCTTAGTGATGTCATTGGTTATAATCGGAGCTTAGTGATGTAATTTCTGTCAAATGACTCACTGAAATGTGTATATTATATTAAATAAACTACCCCCTATTGCAAAATATGAGGATATTAGAAATCACCTTGGGGTTCCATGATCTGTCTTTGATTCGTGTTTTTCTTGGATATTTTTGATGCTGGCTTCTGTGAGACAATGCAAAAAAGTTGTTTTTTTTTTGCGACTTTTGCCATTTGTAATTTTTCACTTCAGATATTTTAATAAATTTCATGGCATTTGTGGTTTTAGAGAAAGTGAGTTTAGTCATGATTTCTAAAACCACTAAAATTTGGCCTTTAATAAATAAGGCATGCTCATGGGTAAATTATTCTTATCTAAAATTATTCTTAACTACCAAATCTAACTTTTGATTTGAGCCCAGAAACATTATTTCTCCTTTGCATTGCATACACTTATACATAAACAGAATCCATTATTTAGAAATCATTTATACAGAAATGTAAAAAATGTGGGAATGTAATTTGCCATAGAGTCAATTAAGGGTGGTAGCAGATGGAGCAATTAGTCGCCTTGCGACAAATCATCTCTATTGCGGGCGACTAATCTCCCCAAATGCATTCCTGCTTTCAAGAATACGAATCCCCAGTGGGATGGCAAACAAATTTGTCTCATGAGAAGTGATTTACATGACATCCCACTGGCGATTTGTGTTCTTGCTGGCTGGAAGACATTTCCGGGAGAAATGCAGTAGGGAAGATTTGTGCCACCACCCCTAATGCAAACCATACTTTTTGTTTTTCAATTATTTCCTTTTTCTCTGTAAAGGCCATAAAATATTGCTGTCCAATGCACAGATATACCTCTTTTCCAGGTTGCAAACATTCCAGATAAAAGTTCCTATACCTGCAATAACATACTGTAAATGCCTTAACAACAGTAAGGGGGTTATTTACTAAACGAATTGGATTGAATCCACAGATTGAACTCATTTATCAATAATTCTTTTTGAAAAAGTCGGAGCGAAAAAAATCGGATTATTGGATGAAAACCCTGACTTTATCGGATTATCCAGCTCAGATCACAATGTCAAGAAACAACTTCAGAGACATCTGCAACTGACTTCTACATGACCTTGGCAGGTTTGGGATGATGTATTTTTCATATTTTTAGCAGCTTTGGGGTATAATAAATCTCTACAAATTCATGTTTTTTTCCCTATAAGATTTTGAGTTTTTCTCTTTAAAAACTCGACCAGAACAATTTGAGGTTTAATAAATGTGCCCCTAAGTCTAATGTAATTTGGCTGTTCAAACCCCTTGAAGAATACAAGGGTGTAGACAGTCAAAATGATCTGCACAACATTCCAACGAGCAGAATAAAATCTGCATTTTGAGGTAAATTGGATGATGAAATCGAACAGCCTGCACACTCAAACACCCATAGGTAAAATTCTGTAGAAAGTGGAAAATCTCGTTTTTGCAAGAGGAATGTGTTGCAATGAAAATAATTGTATGGGGGGTTTCCAGCATCAGACTGGAAAACGAGGGCAAGACACAACATGAAAGAGCATACCAAGGATTATGCTTGACACATGAGGAGACAAGAACTGTTATAAGACCCTGTTGTAAGACCCTTTAGGGGACTCGAGTATGTTAATATTGTTTCTGCTAGAAAACAGAGCAAGATAAGGAAATGTAGTAAAAAATAGGTTAGCCGACTAAACAACTTGTAGATTGTAGCTGTCTACATTACAATGAAGTCACTGTCTTTTCCTGATAAGTAACATTTTTCTGTATGTTGTAAGGTTGCTGTAAGGTTGATAAGTGCTAAGTTTCAAAAACCTATGTTAATGCAGTCAGATGGCTATCTTCTTTTACTGCTTTTCCTGATTTCAGTACGAGTGGGGCAAGACCCTTTATCTCTCTAAAGACACTGTACATTCAAAATATTGTTAAACAGTGGTATCAAGGGATTCCATAATGAAGCCATGCAGTGACACCACAATAATCTCAATAACTGAGCCGCCATCTTACAATACTGTATATTAACTACCATCTGACAGGAAACCAGGCATATTCATGTAATTCTTTAATCATTTGTTTTTGGTGTATCTGCTACTACAAAAGAACACCATACTGGTGCACTACAAAAAGCATAGTACAGTAGTTTCTATAGTAATCTTTCTTTGGTATAATGCCACATCTGGATTTCATAGTGACATAGCATAATGTATGGGCTATTCTTCCTCTGCTTACATGCATTTTTACCTGTGCGGAGTTACCACATTGTTTGCGCCTCCAAAAATTGAACAATTCCCCAATGACAAAAGACTCATATTTCCTATTAAAGAAAACTTTTGGTGTAACTGTTCACTGTGTGTAAACATTAAGATAAATGAGTCACTGTTGTAACTGTGTCACTTTATATATAAAGTATGAAAGGAAACCATGAATGAGAAGAAATAGGACCAAGCAGTGCTTTATTCAAACAACATGTTTCGGGTTACTACAATTTATAAATTGGCAACCCCAAATGCACCCATCGCACCACTTCGCCGGGCACAAATACGCTAATTCACTAAAATGTGAAGTTTCTTTCCGGGTGTCAAACGCTGGCAACTTTTCGCTAGCGTTATTTCGGCTGTGCGAGCATTTTATAGCAAAGCTGCTCTACAGTTCATTTGTGCCTAGAGAAAATTTGCTAGTAATCTTGCACTTAGGTCAATTTGCATACGGCGGGAAATTTAAAGTTGTATGGAGGTCTTTATTATAAATGTTGGTACTAATGGTTTAAGTTACTGGTTTTTATTACACATGTCCAGGGAACCTTAATAAAGAAAAGAGAGTTAATATAATGCCCTACACATGAGCCCACTGTTAAATGAATGTTCCATATGTTATAAAATGTCTGGAGAAAACCGTTTATCCAAAAAAAGTTTAAGTCGTGATTTTTTCAGGCAATCCTGCTTAAAAAAGGAAAAGTCTCCGGCGTTTTTTTAACTTTACTGCACATTCGGCAGACAGGATATGATGTAAGCACTGAAGATTGAGGCAGATCTAGGTTTTTTTTACCACTTCACCTGGTCTGAGATGGCGAAGTCAACTCTGGCGAAAGAGGTAACGTTCAGTAAAATCCACACTTTTGTGAATTTTCAGAGTAACGATCACTCGCCAGAGAGAGTGCGAATGACGGCTAGCAACAGTCCTGTTCACTATCAAATTGGCGCCTGTGCCTGTTAGTGAACTGGCAATGTCCCTGCGGGTGGCAATGCTAGCGAAAAGTTGCTAGCTTTAACCACTTCGCCCCGTAGTAAATCTGCATCTTTGAATTCATGAAGCAGCCCTAAAATTCTGTACACAAAGGGCAATATGTTTGTGTTAATTGTTCACAATTTTCAATAACCTTTGTGTGTGGATACCTTGGAGTTCAATTTCTACAGACTATTATAGGATTTCATTAGGTCACAACTAGGGTTGCCACCCAGCCGCTATTTTACCGGCCTAGCTGGTAAAATACCTGCAAGGGCCGGTATTACAAATTTACCGGCAATGTAGCTGCCGGTAATTTGTAATACCCTTACAAAAAACCCTCGGCCCTTCACTTTAAACTTATTTGTTCCCCGACACTGCAGTGGCTCCGCCCCCTAACCGCCACTTTTGTGTATCATTTCCATGACTTTTTTCCGCCCCCCAGCACTAGCCTTTTTTTTTTTTAAAAGAAGGCAACCCTAGTCACAACCAATCAATACATGCCATTGGTCAACAAATAACCTGGGGCATAGCCACTGGGCCTGTCTCCTCCTTATGCACAAATATGTACCTTCTAATAGGCCAATGCTATTTTTTTATTTGCAACTATCTTATTTCAGTTCTTTCACTTTTGCACTGCTTGTAGGTAATGTGCTTTTTTGTCAGGCAAGAAGCACTTTTGTGTTTAAACAGATTTCATGTTTGTAGGGAACACCTAAGGGAAAAATAGAGTTACATTGTGTAAATTTTAGGAGTGAACATATCCATATTTTAAGCTAAGCAACTTTCCAATGTATGTGCCGTGTTTGAAATGTGATTTATATTAAAATTAGCCTCTACCTCTTCTCTTCAGTGCACTGGTGGTCCTGAATACATGTACAAATGAAGTTATGTAGCACATGAAAGAAGCTGTGGAAATTGGTGGGATAGGACATGTCTACTGCTACTTTTATTTCAAAGATAAGTGTAGTCAAAACCAGGAGTAAAGGGAACACTAAAGTACTAAGGTAGGTGAAAAAGAGTGACACTTTTAAAAGTGACAAGTCTTCAAGCATGTGCACCACTAAAATGTTGGCTGGGTCATGCTTAGTGATGGGCGAATTTATTTGCCAGGGGCGAATTTGTGCCAAATTCCCGCGATTCGCCGCTGGCGAATAAATTCACGAAACGCCAGCGAAAATTCGCCTGGCGAAAATTCACTGAAAAAAACGAGTCGCGCGTCGTTTTTGACACGACGCGCGTCAAAAACGTGCCGCGGCTCGTTTGCGAATTCTTTCGCCAATTTGCGAATTTGGCAGGAAATTCGCGAATTTTTCGGCGAAACTGGGTAGATTCGCCCATCACTAGTCATGCTTACTCATTCTACCACCTCTCCTACTTGTGAATCAACACTAAATAAAATGTAATTCATGCTCACTCCTGTGTGCAACATATAGTAACTCTCAGCAACCCCCAGCATTAGCCACAGCATTTGATGACACCGTGGGCCCAGCGACACGTCACAGTTGCCCACACAGTGGCCTCAGAATTTCATAACACAGCATTTCAGTTAGAAAAAAAGGAGAGAGAAATATGGTTGCATCACACCTCAATTCAGCCTCTGGCTATCGTTACTGCTTTTAACAGCAATTACATTTGCAAATAACTTTTAAAGCACTTAAAATTGTAGTTGATGTATTTTGAAAGGTTGCTTTGAATTCAATTTGCTTTCATTAAATTTCTCATTTACTACCCCTTTAAAGGCAACACATGGGCCACTTTTTATGACCTTGTTTAAAAATCAATGCATAGTCAACGGGGGGGCTTTTGGGAGTTTGGTGTCAGTGTGCCATTAGGCTAAGGTTTTGTCTTGAGTTTTATAAGCTCTGCGGAATCTGCATTGCATTATCATATACAGCACTTCAAAGTAAAAAGCTTCAAAGTACAAAAAAAGGTAAAAGTGTGAAGTTGTTAGGCACCCCTAGTGATTCTATACCCTTATAGCCTTACCTACTACCTCAGGGTAGTGCTCCTCTTCTTATAAAAACAAACATTTTTTTATGGCCTTCCAGACATCCACGCTCAGTTCTTGAGGGAGTGCATACTCAGTACAGACCTTTTTCTGAGATTCCTGTATTGTGAGCGTGTCCCGATAGAAATCGTGCAAGGGGGACCTGGGCAGATGAGCACAGTGAAAAAAAAATGTCTGAAAAGTGGTTTTGCACAGTGATGGATTTTTCAGAAGGAAAAGCACATTCATAGTATCCAGATGAGCTTCAGTGCTTCCAAACATCAGAAAAAGGTTATCTATTTTCCAGGTAAATAGTAGAAATGCCTACTTACAGCCCCCCCCCCCCCAACCTAGGGGAAGCATATATTTTTGAAAGTTGATCCCAATGTTATTAATAAGAAAAAAAGATAAATATATAGGATGGTCGATATTTTTTTTTCAAGAAAAGGTGGCAACCCAAATATCAAATCAAATCCACACAGTGCAAACACAGCACAATAGGATTCCTCTTCGGGAGAAGCAATTACAGTAAGACAGGGGCATCACCTATAGTTTCATTCTTTTGTAGGGGGTGCAGGGAAAAGTCCTGTGCTGCAAAGTAATGAAGTTGTGGGCAACACACTCAGACATCTGTGCTTGAACTGTTGGAAATCATTTAGGTTCAAATGAAAGAAAATCTCCTTCAGTATTACACACTTCACATAATGCATACACCATATAAGCTTCTTCTCTGCCCTGGAATGGCCTGTCGAGTGAAGCAAATGAAACTCATAAAGAATACCATCTATTGGCTTAAGGTGGCATTACAAGGAACGTATACACTTCAGTATATATACTCTGTGACTTTCTGATCCAGTGAAAGGTTTCAGACACCTGCAACACCACCCCTCCCCAAAACTCTAGCCTGTTCTGATAGTGTTAGGAGTTTTAGTTTGCAGCAGCTGTAGGGATAATTTTAGATATGTAATTTTGCATGCAGCTTTTTCTAGCAGACTGGTGGAGTGAGCCTCTCTTCCTGATCATGGGACAGCTATCTACTATGACAGGGTAGGTTAAATGGTGCTCCCTGGCAACATATGTAATATCAATCAACCCAAACTCTACCACGGGATCAGAATATCTGTATATAAAAAGTACTTGCGATAAACAGCATATGTAGATAGATTATGTGCATGGAACAACAATAGCCCCATAAATGTAACAACACTATCATGTTTACTGCATATGAGGTGTTCCTCAGAAGATGAGTTCAGTATAAATGCTGTTATGGTGTTTGTTAATCTTTACATTAACTTTTAGTATATTAGAATGGCCAGTGCTAAGCAACATTTTAAATGGTATTCATTATTTATTTTTTATAGTATTTATTTTTAATTATTTCCCTTCTTCTTCTGACTCTTTCCAGCTTTCAACTGAAAGTCACTGACCCCTGATCTAAAAAAAGCAAATGTTTTGTAAGCCTTCAAATGTATTGTTATTGCAACTTTTTATTGCACATCTTTCTATTCAGGACCCTGCCTATTCATATTCCAGTCTTTTATTGTAAATCAATGCGTGGTTGCTAGGGTAATTTGGACCCTAGCAACCACATTTCTAAAACTGCAAACAGGAGCGTTGCTGAATAAAAAGCAAAATAAGTAAAAAACCACAAAACGAAACTGCAGATTTTTGCAGAATATCTCTCCATGCATCATACTAAAAAGTAACTAAAAGGTGAACAACCCTTTATTAATAATACTAATAATATTGACAATGAAGTAAACATGAGTAAATAATAGCTAAAGTAAACAAACAAACAAGGGACTATGTTGACCTCTGTTCCAAAACCCTTCATTCTAACCCAGTAGCAACATTGCGTTTCTGTCAAGCCAAAGGCAACATAGTTTAAAAGAGCACATCAAGCATGTTTTGTGTATTTGAGAAATCAAACATTGGGAATCTTTTCCATCATGCCCCGTTTAAATTAGAAAATTAACTAAACGTTACACAGCGTTATTTAGAGGCACATTTACTAAGGGTTGAAGTGAAAATTCGAATTAAATTAGAATTTCGGGGTAATTTTGGGCTACTTCGATTATCTGCAGCTAAAAGTTACAGGATCAAACTTTGGGTGAAATGCACAAAGGCCCTATATAGTAATACTGCTTTAATTGAGAGGATTGCACATATATCCACACAGTTATAGTCCAGGGATGCCTCTATGCAACACTATAACTTGTTAATCTACCAAGCTAGAATGTACAATGGAACTTCTACTGAACTGTATATGCCCCCTCTGCATGTAAAGAGAGCACTTTCTCCAGACTAAAAGAGAGCATCGCCAGTACACTTTAGTTATTCTTCAGAGAGCCATAGGAAACTCATCAATATACAGGTAGGTTAAACCAGCTGCCATAAATTCATATATTATTATAAATTATCCAATGGAAAGCCATCTTTTTGTAGCCATTTAATGTCATACTAGACCTACTATGGCCAACCAGATAACCTTACCTCCAGGGTCTAATGTCAAAACAATAGGCTGTAGATAGCACTGAATATTATAGGTATAAGCTTATAGTGGAAACAAGAAGAACTAATAAGGGTTATCCGTGTCTGAGGTCCTCCAGGAGATCCTCCAGTACTTGAGAATATGTATTTGATTTGGTATGGGGACCACAACGGAATGCAATTATTTGATGTCTATCTTGATGCACTTTCAACTCCTGTTAAATAGGAATTTTATGGGAAATGAAAATTCTAGAGATTTTATGCAAGTTAGGTTGTTTCATAATTAATGTGGTTAAAGCACTACTCTCTATCGAAACAGAGTGTAGCAAAATTTTGAATAGTTTTCCCTTCCCCCTGAGTTTTTGCATATTTATCACAACACTAACAGAAACATGGCTGAATAAGTATCCTGGTAGATGTTACAGTGGCTTGAGAAAAGGGGATGTTCCCTCAAGCATGAAAAAAGTGAAAGAACTTTTCAAACCTGCTATTGTGTCCTTTAATCCGAATACCAAGTTGAGAGATACCATGAAAGAAACATTGTCAGGAAACATATGGGTGACAATATGGGTGACACTATAAGGGTAGGGACAGACAGGGAGATTCGGGGAGATTTTGTCGCCTGCTAAAAACGCCAGGCGACAGAATCTCCCCGAATCTCCCTGTCTGTCCCCAGCCTAAGAGGAAAAAGGCCTATAATTAAAATATATTCTAACTTGCATTTACACCTCCAATATGTGCTTTGGAATGGTAAACCTTTAAGAGACTTCGTGGTTACTACAAATTTAGGGCAATAGCAGATGAGAAGATTGGTCACCACTGATAAATCTCCTCTTCTGCTGGCGAGTAGTCACCTTCAAATGATTTAGATGTAAACCACCTGTGGGAAAGCAAAGTCACCTGAAGTTGCCTCGTCAATTAACTCAGTGGGGTTCATTTATCAACACTGGGAAAATTTGCCCATGGGCAGTAACTGATGGCAAACAATCAATTTGTTGCATTCATTATTCTCCTTTCAGCTGGCTTTTAAAAGCGCCTCGCCAGGCAATTTGGAGCGCTTTTGAAAATCGCGCCGCCGCGTGTGAACACGCGCCGGCGCTTTGAAGCAGCGCCAATGCCTACCTATTCGGGGAGATTCGGGGGCGATCCGTCGCGGCTAAAAGTCGCCCGGCGACGGATCGCCCCCGAATCTCCCCGTCTGGACTTAGCCTAAAAAGCTAAAAACAAATGAGATAATATAGATGCATAAGCATTGATTAAGCATTTCTTTTTTAAGAAAGAAATTCTAATTCACTGGGGGTGCCTAATATTAGGCACCCTGGGACAGTGCTCCTGTAGTAGAAAATTGCAACAGCCTGTGGTTCTTCTCAGTGAGCACCACATAACAATCCTCTCCTCTTCTTTTTTCAGTGCTCAGGCAGATGCATTGGACCAGTGTTGTTAGTGAAGTACCGCAGGGCTTGTTTATTAATGACCTGGAGGAGAGCATTGTAAGTACTCTTTCTATTTGTGCTGATGATACAAAAAGTGCAGAACTATAGGTTCCAGGCAGGATGCTGCCACTTTGCAGAGTGATCTGACTAAATTGGAAAACTGGGCAGCAATCTGGAAAATTAGGTTCAGTGTTGATAAATGCAAGGTTATGCACTTTGGCAAAAATAATATAAACGCAAGTTATACACTAAATGGCAGTGTGTTGGGAGTTTCCTTAAAGGGGTGGTTCACCTTCAAGTTAACTTTTAGTATATTGTAGAAGGGCCTGTTCTAAGAAACTTTTCAATTGGTCTTCATTATTTATTTTTCATAGTTTTTTAATGATTTGCAATTTTCTTCTGTTTCTTTGCAGCTTTCAAATGGGGGTCACTGACACCAACTAAAAACAAATGCTCTGTAAGGCTACAAATGTATTGTTATTTGGCACTTTTTATTACTTATCATTCTATTCAGACCATCTCCTATTCATATTCCAGTCTCTTATTCAAATCAATGAAGGGTTACTAGGGTAATTTGTAAATTTCTGACACTGCAAAATAGAGAGCTGCTGAATAAAAAGCGAAATAACCATAAAACCACAAACAATAAAAAATGAAAACCAATTGCAAATTGTCTCAGAATATCACTCTCTACATTATACTAAAAGTTAACTCAAATGTGAACAACCCCTTTAACGCAGAAGGATCTAAGAGTTTTTGTAGATAACAAGTTTTCTAATTTTGGGCAGTGTCATTATGTGGCCACTAAATGCATTAACTCAAGGGATGAAACCATAATTATGCCTCTTTATAGGTCCCTGCTAAGGCTTCATCTGGAGTATGCAATGAAGTTGTGGACTCCAATACTTAAGAGGGATATAAATGAGCTGGTGAGAGTGCAGATACGTGCAACTAGACTAGGTAGAGGGATGGTAGACTGTCAACACTTTAAGGTACATTAGAGGACATTAAAGACAAATATCAGGGGACCTTTTTACCCATAAAGATGATAACTGTACCAGAGACCACCCCTTCAGACTAGAGGAAAATAACTTTTAATTGAAGCAACGCAGGTGGTTCTTCACAGTGAGGACAGTGAGGTTGTGGAAAGCACTGCCGGGTGATGTTGTTACGGCTGATTCTGTTAATGCTTTTATAAGTGGCTTGGAGGATTTCTTGGACAGACATAATATCAAATGCTAATGTGATGTTCTATAGCTAGTATAGATATGGGTATATATAATTTATGTGAGGGTATGGAGGGTTGTGTGTATGGATGATGGGTTTCATTTGGAGGGGTTGAACTTGATTGACTTTGTATTTTTGCAACCGTATTTAACTACGTACCTATGTACAGCAGAGTGAAAAGGCCGCCTTTTATTGTTAAAGTTCAGATCTCGGTCTACTGCTAATGCGCGCCTGTTTTGCTGTATGCTCCACCTAGTGGCAAAATCCAAAATGTTACAATTTTTGCAATTTCTTTAAACATGTGACCCAAAGACATGTATTTATACAAGTTCTGATTTGTTTGACCATATCCTTTTTCTCTGTAGTAATTAAAAAGTACCTTGTACTTGATCCCAACTAAGATATAATTAATTGTTATTGGAAGCAAAACCTGCCTATTGGGTTTATTTAATGTTTACATGATTTTCTAGTGGATTTATAGTGTGAAGATAAAAAGATCCATTATTCAGAAAACCTCAGGTCCCGAGTATTCTGGATAACAGGTCTCATACCTTTACCCTGCAAACACTGATTTGCATAGCCCCCAAAAGATTTTATCCGCAATGTTTGGGATTCTCTGTAATTGAAATGCCAGGGCCTATTTTGACTCCCAGACCTGCTTTCTGCTAATATGATTTCCAACATCCCTTAAAGGGCACCTATTGCCTAAAACAATTACCCCAACCAAAGGTGCGGGCTCTATGTGGGCTCTATAAGCCCGCACCTTTGGTTGGGGGTAACTTTTTTAAGCGATAGGTGCCCTTTAAGTTCAGATTCTCAATAGCGGTGCAGAGTCTTATGAACACAATAGATGGTCTAACGATGTGTAGGGTTGCCACCTTTTCTTGAAAAAAATACCGGCCTTCCTATATATTTATCTTTTTTTCCTATTAATAACATTGGGATCAAAAAAACAGGACAGGCCGGTAAAATACCGGCCAGGTCGCAACCCTAACAATGTGAACAAGTTTGATGGCATGAATACTTTGTGTTGTAGGGCTGCTGAAAGTCTGAACAAGGTACAGTAGTTTCAGCATATAAAATTCCTAGCAATGTTTCTTTTTGTTTTTATCCTTTAAATTGATTTAATTCATCAAAGCAATCCAGTGCAATGAAGGCTCTATGCAATGGGGCGACATTCCAGTTAGGATTACCAAAATTTAGGTCTTTATTTATTTGATTATAATGGAGTCTATGGGAGACAGCCTTTCCGTAATTCAGAACTTTCTGGATAACAGGTTTCCGGATAATGGATCCCATACCTGTACAATAAGTCACTTGTGATCAGTGGGTTGTTCTGTAACTAACTAGTAGCACAAAAAGTAAGGTGTGGGGACAGCAGTTCAGTTCCCAAATAGTACATGTAGTCACTAGTTTGCTATGTTTACAGCAGAAATCTAGTACAGGTATGAGATCTATTATCCAGAATGCTCGGGATCTGGGGTTTGCTGGATAATGAAGCTTTCCGTAATTTGGATCTTCATACCTTAAGTCTACTAGGAAATTATGTAAACAATAAATAAACCCAATAGGCTGGCTTGGCTTTCAATAAGGATTCATTATATCTTAGATCAATTTACTGTTTTATTACTACAGATAAAAAGGAAATTATTTTTTTTTTTTAAACTTGCATTATTTCATTATAATGGAGTCTATGGGAGACAGCCATTCCGTAATTCGGAGCTTTCTGGATAACGGGTTTCAGGAAAAGGTATCTCATACCTATTCCTAGATTTATTTGGCCTTCCTATGTATACCTTGGCACTGCCAGTACAAGGCCCAAGTCCTTCTGTAATATAGACCATTTGACAGGCCTGGACTGAGAGTCAAAATAGGCCTTGGCATTTCAGGTAAACAGTGGCCCAATCAGCCCACACAGAGGCCCAAACAGCCCCCACCAGTCCACTAAATATTGAATTTCTATGGTACATTATAGCAGCCCCTCTGGCACTTGCCAGAGCCCACAGGTCCGGATCTGTGGAAAGGCCCGGGATTTTAGGGGGCGGCATGCTACCCAGCCACCTGCACATTGGTTCAGAAACACTGGGGATACACTGGAGATATATATTTTTTTTTTAATTTACTATGCGCCAATCCCCATTGCTCTGGTCCTGATGATGAAAATTTGCATATAAAGGGCAGGGTATGGGGGCGACGTACGGCAGTGGGCCTAGAGGGGCACCCGCTATGTAAATCCGGCCCTAAGAACACACAGATTGCGAGTCCGGGCCTGCCATTTGATACCAGTCAGTAACTAATGTATACGCCATCATACCAGACCAGGACTGGACTGAGAATCAAAATAGGCCCAGGCATTTCAGGTACACAGAGGCCCAATCAGCTCACATAGAGGCCCAAACAGTCCCCACCAGCCCACTAAATACTAACTTTCTATGGCACCTTATAGCAGCCCATCTGGCATTTGCCCTAGCCCACAGATTGCCAGTCCGGGACCGTACCAGACGTACAAGTGTGTTATTGAAATAAATGGAAAAAAAGATTAATAAAAAGATAAATATATAGGAAGACTGGTATTTTTTTCAAGAAAAGGTGGCAACCCTAACTGGACTGGGCCAGTTAGAGCAATAATGCCAATGGTACACAGAGAGGGCAGTCCTGAGAAAACAAACCCAATTACACATTACACCGATGCTCTGAAACTTCTGCGTGTGTGTGTAGTAGTAGTAGTAGTAGTAGTAGGGGCAACGGCTGGGTTAGCAGGACTTAAATAAAAGGTGTTCCCTCAGCAATTCTCCTAACGGACCCTGAGAAGGAGCAACAACTACACTGTGTAGGGGGTTTCCATGCCGTCACTGAGTCTCCACACAGGTGCACTGGCAGCGGCCTCACAAACACGTGACTCACGCTGCAAGCAGGAAGCGAACAAGCGAGGCGCGGGTTTCACGGCGTTTGGCGCATAGTTCGGAGAAACCAGTTTTCAAACGTATTATTATCCCCCTGCAAATTAAACTGAACGGGTGTGTGCCTTCCCAATTGTTGCCACACTACAGTTCCCAGTAACCTTGACTGCATTTGGAAAACTTGAAAACGTAATTCAGCGAAGGATATATTGACACGGAGTATAAATTGCTCGCCCACCCAAAACTGTGAAGTTTCAGCTGAATCAATGAATATTACCGTATATATATAGATATATATGGGGCGAGCTCATATCCCGCCCCGGGGGTGTCCCCACTGTGTAACTCCGCCTGGGTAACACCATGCAGGACGTGCCCTTTCCTCCGCCCCCTCCCCTTTCCCCTTGTTGCTCCATCCCGGGATTCCTTCAGCCCTAGCTGACATTCTCGGTGTGAGCCAGGCAGGAGGCGCACTCAGCGGCCAGTCTGTAAAGCTATCATAGCCAAGGTGCGATCAGGCGCTGTGAGCTGCGCGTGTTTCCTGCTGTGGTCGCTGTGCAGACTTGAACCACCTGCGAGGCATCCCGACAAACAGCACCAAATGGGACTCCTTCTCTCCTGCAGGTTCGGGCTGACAGAGTGAGCACCTGAGCCCACTGGACTGGACTTGCCCGTGCCCCAACACATTCATTGACGTTGCCTTTCAGTGCCCCTCTTGCGCTGCCAGTCTGGATTGTGACGCAACAGCAGGGACTGTCAGTGAGAGGACAATCGCATGAAAACAGCCTGATCTGAAGAGCTTGCAATTCATGGGATGTGTTACAGTGTGACAGTGTAACGGGACATCAGACATAATCAGTGAGCGAGCTACTCATTTGCATTGGCACATACTGGGACCCCTAGCGACCCCCCAACAGCAGGATGACCCCAGAGTACTTCTTGAGGTCTCTGTTGATGATGATTTTAGCTGTGTTCTCCGCTAATGCTAGCAACTGGCTGTAAGTCGGATCTGTGTGTGTTTCCCTATGTCTCTATGTGCTGCTGCGGGGCCCCTGTGACAGAGGGGGGGGGTGATAGGATATCGCTACATTCACACTCACTTATGGCATGCACCGCAGCTGCCGCAGAAGCCCTTGGCAAGTAGCGTCCTTCTGTTCATATTCCCTGAAATGCACAGGCAGATGAAGGCTGCGCTTCCGAAGAGAGCTTTCTGCAGCAGCCGCGGTCTTTGACTTTCTCCCCAAGGTGCGAGCTCTCAGGCAGTCGCCATAATACAATATCCAAATGCTCCCCGGGGGGGAGCGCAATGTGTTCGGGATAGAGGGGGGATTGGAAGGCTGCTTGGGAAAGTCGGGTTATTTGGGAGCAGCCTCGGGTCCCGGGTACAGGAAAAGTGATCCACTAAGCGTAGGGTTTCAGCTGTGCTTGCAGGAGTGCCAGTTCCCCGCTGGTGTCACGCTGTAGGCACTATCCCGTTTCCGTGCCGCTATGAGTGCAGAGATGGATCGTGCTGCGTGTCCCCTGCACAACAGGTGCTCCGTCCCCTGCCCACGAGCAGCGCAGCCTCCCTCTCTTTCCTCTCTTCTCGTTATGTGTGGGCCGGGAGCTACTGTAACACTCACGTGCGCTCTCAGCCACGGTCACACCGAAACCTCCCACCCTGCAAGTGCCATAGAGGGGCCCCGGGGACTATGGACCCGGCTTGTGGCAAATGTTAGCAATATATTCATATACGCACATTCATATGGCAGCCCTCAGCCAAGCTTAGTCATTTTGGGGAAATATATTCTTTGTAACTGTCTTTTATTTACACTGTTTTCCACTGCTTTGTTTCCTTAATATTTTGATAAGTTTAAGGTTCATAAAACTCTATCATCTCTCTCTTTCTTTCTCATCTCATTCTATCAGCTATTTTTATGTCTGTTCTATCAACTATATATGCATATGTCTGTATCTATCTATCTATCTATCTATCTATCTATCTATCTATCTATCTATCTATCATCAGCTAGCTATATGTCTGTTTTATCAACTATATATTAATATGTCCATCCATCTATCCATCCATCTATCCATCCATCTATCCATCTATCCACCTATCTATTCATTATATGTCTGTTCTATCAACTATATATGCATATGTCTGTCGTCTGTCTGTCTGTCTGTCTGTCTGTCTGTCTGTCTATCTCTATCTGTCTGTATATCTATCTATCTATCTATCTATCTATCTATCTTTTTTTCTTTCATCAGCTAGCTATATGTCTGTTCTATCTATCTATCTATCTATCTATCTATCTATCTATCTATCTATCTATCTATCTATCTATCTATCTATATCATCTATCTATAATTTGTCTGTCTATCTATCATCTCTCTCTCTTTCTTTTGCTCTATCAGCTATCTATACTCGATCTGCCCTATCTACCTATAATCAATCTATCTCTATATACCTATCTATCTGGCTGTCTATCTATTGTCTTGCTTTCTTTCGCTCTATCTATCAACTATCTATATGTCTGTATGTTCTGTCAACTATATATGAATCTGTCATCTATCTATCCATCTCACTCTTTCGGTGGGTTCCTATGTTATGTTTGGGAATCAGCCTGGTGACCTACAAACTGAGCTAGTCAATTACTTACTTTGTATTATTACTGTTGTCTTTAATAGGAAGCACTTTCACTATATTAAAGTGGATCCTTGATATCCACAGTAAACAGCATGGGGCCCATTTTTGAGTGCCAAGCCACAACTTAAAGGAGTTGTTCACCTTTGAATTAACTTTTAGTATAATGTAGAGAGGTATATTCTGAGACAACTTGCAATTGGTTTTCATTTTTTATTATTTGTGGTTTTTGAGTTATTTAGCTTTTTATTCAGCAACTCTCTAGTTTGCAGTGTCAGCAATTTGGTTTCTAGGGTACAAATTACCTTAGCAACCCTGCATTAATTTGAATAAGAGACTGGAATATGAATAGGAAATGGACTGAATAGAATGATAAGTAATAAAAAGTGGCAATAACAATACATTTGTAGCCTTACAGAGCATTTGTTTTTAGATGGTGTCAGTGACCCCCATTTGAAAGCTGCAAAGAAACAGAAGAAAATTGCAAATCATTAAAAAAACTATGAAAAATAAATAATGAAGACCAATTGAAAAGTTTCTTAGAATTGGCCCTTCTACAATATACTAAAAGTTAACTTGAAGGTGAACCACCCCTTTAAGATTCCATGATCATTCTTCAGCCATACATCATATTAATCTGTGTATCTGTCTATCTATGTATCATCTGTATACCACTGTATAAGCTGTCTGTTTTTGCTAAAAAGCGAAGCACCGCACACAAATTTTAGTGCATTGTTTCCCAGTGTTTCCCAGTGTACAAACCAATGACGAGGATGAGTTTTTCAAGTGCAGCTTTTATTTCCAATTTCACTCATAACAGGTCTGTTTTGAAAGCAAATTACCGGTAATGACTGAGAGACTCAATACCAGTTTAATCCAGGAGAGGAAAAAGTCTTGAGCGATAATCTTTGGTTATTAGATAGAATTACGAGGAGTGACATGTAGGTACTTGCTGTCAGCATGGAGGAAAATACAGCATAGGATGATTATGTGAATTTGGTTCCTTGCAAAGTGTTCTTGTAACAGTAAAGTATCTTGGTGCAAAATAATTGCACTGAGAAATGTCTGGGGAAAAGACCCCTAGTGGCAACAGAGGGGACACTTCATAGAATTATCTAACTGGAATTAGAAAATGTGATTTTACAGTTATAGGCTCCAATGCTACACATTGTATTTAAAAAACCTTAGATATGGGATAATGTTATATTTGAAAAAATTTTGAAAAATACCTGGCTTCTCATTTTTACCCTCTCATTTTTAAATATCAATTAGTTCTTTATAATATATTTGAAATTGTTCTGGTGGTGTGGTTTTTTTTTTTTTAACTGAGAAGTCCACTAAATCCAGAAGTGCCATGTACATATTATAGAAAATCTGGATAAGAAACTGGATATATTTCTATCTCTGGTAGTAAGGTCATTGCTCCGTCCTGTGGGTGGGAGATTAACTGTAGTGCAAGAGAAGACTGTTACATGAGAGCTAGAATAGGGATCTTGCTGGAAATTTAGCTGTCAGTAATATGATCTTTAATATAAATTTCATGGAGCTAAAATAAGAGTCACTGATAATTCCAACTTATTAGTGGCTTTTCCGTATAATTGCCTAAAATTCCAAGAGATTTCCAATGTGTTCAGATTTTACATGCAGGATCTGTTAGAAATAAGCCAAAAAGGGTAGACATTAGGTAAGTGCAAATTTTTGTAATCATGTAATATTAATGTTACAAGGTTACCAAATTTGCATTGTTGCTGTCTGGCTGTTGCTATCTATCTGTCTATACTATCTGCCTGTTATCTATTATCAGTTTATCTGTCTATATCCATCTATCTATCTATCCATCCATCTATACATCTATCTGTCTGTCTGTCCAGATTTTTCCTCCGATATCCACCATATCCTTCCCTAGACAAGACTACTAAGTAGATGTGTTTGTAATTGTTAGTTAGCAAATAAGTAGGGCAAAGGTGATGTTTGGCTAGTAAGCAGGTATAAAGTACTAGCCATTGAGACCACTTGGATATCATTTTCTGACTAATTATAAAGTTGTTGAGGAATGGATAAAGCAATATAAGGCCATGCTACCTTACATAGATTTGTTAGATTGTTGGAAATCAGCAGTGCTGGTAATTAGTTTAGTGATTTCCTATCTTGATTCATTGTGTGTTTCTTTTTTATTTATTTGTTGCAATATAGTCAGGGCTTTTAGGCTGAAACCAGTAAACTAAATATCCAGGTACTGCTAAATACGTTTTATTTTTTTGCAGAAATATTACATGGCTGTTTGCACTCAAGAAATGTAAAAAATTTATTTTCAATAATGCTGCATTCATTCAATGGCAAGGTCTGCAAAGTATTGCAATTTAGATGCAGAGAACTTGTATTAAGATGCAAGCTTGCCCGCGTCCCCCCTTCCTTACTTATTACCCTCTTGTTATAAGGACTCTTTCAGAGATCCATATATCGTATGCCTTTATCATGTTACCAAATATTAGAAGGAAGGATATTTAACTTTTTGCAAATACAGGTATGGGACCTGTTATCCAGAATGCTTGGGATGTGGGTTTTTCCGGATAACAGATCTATATGTAATTTGGATCATCATCTTAAGTCTGTTAGAAAATAATTTGAGCATTAAACCCAATAGGCTGGTTTTGCTTCCAATAAGGATTAATTATATCTTAGTTTGGATCAAGTACAAGCTACTGTTTTATTATTACAGAGAAAAATGAAGTTTTTTTTTTTTTTTTTAATGGATTATTTGATTATAATGGGGTCCATGGTAGACAGCCTTTTTGTAATTCGGAGCTTACTGGATAAGGGGTTTCCGGATAACTGATCCCATACCTGCATATTGTCATACTTCTGGCTCTGCAGTGGTTATAGTCTGACAGAGTTCCAGCATAACTAATCATCTGTGCTATTCACAGCGTAGTGCCTCAGCAGTCTGTTCCTTTATGTTATGAATGTCCCTTACCAACCATGGCAGCTAAGAGCCACAGGTATCCTATTCATTCTTCTAAATAACATAGTAACATAGTAAGTTAGGCTGAAAAAAGACACACGTCCATCAAGTTCAACCTTTTTAACTTTTTTTTTTTTATTTTAACTGCCTAACTGCTAGTTGATCCAGAGGAAGGCAAAAAAAAAAAAAACATTCGAAGCCTATCCAATTTGCCTCAGAGGGGGAAAAAATTCCTTCCTGACTCCAAAAAGGCAATTGGACTAGTCCCTGGATCAACTTGTATAATGAGCTATCTTCCATAACCCTGTATTCCCTCACTTGCTAAAAAGCCATCCAACCCCTTTTTAAAGCTATCTAATGTATCAGCCTGTACAACATTTTCAGGGAGAGAATTCCACCCTCTCTAATACAATAATGTCCTGTTTGCGTGAGGGAGACCAAAACTGTACGGCTTATTCTAGATGTGCCCTTACAAGTGCTCTATAAAGTGGAAGAATGGCCCCTTCCTCCCTTGACTCTATGCCCCTTTTAATACAGCTCAATACCTTATTTGCCCTTGATGCTGCTGACTGGCATTGCTTGCTACAGCCAAGTTTATCATCTACAAGGACTCCAAGGTCCTTTTCCATAATGGATTTGCCTAGTGCAGTCCCATTAAGGGTATAAGTGGCTTGAATATTTTTACATCCCAGGTGCATGACTTTACATTTTTCAATATTGAATCTCATTTGCCACTTAGCTGCCCATATTGCCAGTTTGTCAAGATCCTGTTGCAAGGATGCCACATCCTGGATGGAATTATAATTGGGCTGAATAGTTTTGTGTCATCTGCAAACACTGATACATTACTTACAACACCCTCCCCTAAGTCATTAATGAACAAGTTAAATAAAAGTGGACCTAATACACATAATTGTCACTTCAGTGGCGTACCTACTCTCTGGTGGGCCCCAGTACAGGATGGGCACCTAGGGGCCCCCTGTCGGGCCCTTACCTCTATAAATCGCATGCTGGAGTGTTGATGGCATGTGTGCTGTAAAATCTCCCCCTAGATAAACACCTGCCATAACCATTTTTGTGGCTCCGATGGGCCCCGAGGGGGTGGGGGGCCCTGGTTCAATTGTGTCACTTAACTGAAGTAGTGGGGGTGCAGTTTCATGCCATGTGGAGCCACCTCCTGAATTATTTCTGTGTGCCATTGCCATAAAATGTGTAGTCTATGATGATATAAAACCCCTTTGTTTTCTTAAGTCATAACCCTAGAGCCCAAGTGATAAAGGAACACAATTGTATGACTGCAATAGCCCTTTATCTTTTATTTACCTGTATTGCAATTATTAGTGATTTAGTTAATGACCATTGTATGCATGTATGCTTTATCTTTATAGCGTCACATGTATACGCAGCACTATACATTTATACAATACAGTAAAAGTAGAAACATGGAAGATAAAGATAAAGTACTATGTGCTAATAGATAAAGGAGGGAGAAAGTTCTAGCCTGAAGAGCTTACAATCTAAGTTCTATGTGCTTACTGGAATTCCATTCCAGTTTTGTAACTCCTTACTGTGTTATCCGCAGTAATAGCCCAATCACCCACTCGCATAATTTAACCCATTGCATTGAAATCATTAGAGAACCACTACAGGAAGCTTTAGGCTGAGCAGGGAGACAATGGGGACTGTATCTATATACATGTGTTTATTCTTATATCTGACAGCTTTCATCATTATATTTTGGGCCAGACTGTATTGGGGTAGGCACCTTTGCTAGTATCTAATACCAGGCAGACAGGGTGGTGATATCACGTGGCAGAGGCTGTGAGATAAACGTGTGGGACTTTGGACTGGATGGATGTGGGGGCTTAAATAGGCATATCACAGGCATTAATGTGTAGGGAGGACACATTTACTAGGAATTTGCTGGCTAGGCTGGTGAGATGGCAGTCCTTCCCAATATACAAGTATATCTATATACTAGGGATACAATGTATCCACTTTTCTGATTCAACTAAGTACAGAATCTGATTTGGCCAAATCCCCAACTGAATCCAAATCCTAATTTGCAAATGTATATTAGAGAAATATGGGGGAAAATCCACATGTAAAGGTCATGTGATTTTATGGGTGCAGATACGGTTTGGCCTTGCATTCGGATTCATCCGAATCCTGAGCCAAATCTGTGTTTTGGTGCATCTCTACCATATACATTATCCAGAACTAATGCAAATAAATATTAGACGTTTGCAACTGTAAAGAAAATTAGTTTTGTATAATCATAATTAAGGTCTGAAGTTTTAATTTTGTAATTATTACTCTGATGACTTAACCTTGGTACATTTGCTAAGCTACAACACTAACCATAGTCCTTTTTTGCCCTTAAGGGTTTATGAGAGTTGTGTATGGTGACAACGATTAGCCATCCATGAACTAGTCACATTCTAAACCACTCTGGGAATTATTAACATATACCATGCAGCTACACTGCTCAAAGTCTTTCCTCATTACCAGTCCTGGGGTGGTCTTGTCACTGTTAAACAGCACAAAGCACTTTACTTATCATTTGCATGCTCATATTATATATTGGGGGTGGGTTGCTTCCTTTAATAGGATCATGTGTTTTTTTTTCTAGCTGGAACCTAAACTGTGCTGTCAGCTAAATAAATCCTTATTAAATCACTGAGAGAGTTTAAAATATCTATTATTATAAACAGAGATTGTTGCAATATCAATGAAGCAGATCGCCTTGGAGTAACATAGCCAAAACTGGCAAACAGTTTTATGTTAGAACAAAGGTCAGCACTCAGCTGTTTTTGTTAATAAAAAAATGAAAAAACCTTACAGCAGCATTAATAAAAATCTAATGTTGCCAGTGCCATATATACTAGTTTAAAAAAATGCATGTATGTGGTGTATAATCATATAGATGGGACATATAAGAATGTATTACATTATTCCCCTGCCATTAGGAATTAGGACCTTTCTCAGAGCTGGTAAGGGATTGTGGTAGTTCCAGCTGTAGAACCTAAGGTTACATATTCAAAGGCTGGCATTAGAGATGCCAGTGCATAGTAGAATTTATTTTCAGGATATCAACCCAAGATCTTATTCACTTACACCCGGGGTGTCCAAACTTTTGGCTTCAAGGGCCACATTGGAAGAAGAAAAATTGTCTGGGGGCCACACATGAAATACACCAACACTTTTGGTTTGTAAAAGTAAAGAAAATACACATAAAACTACAATACCAGCTGGATAACCAGAAGGAGATATAAACTGGAATATGGGACATATACAAGATATGTGCAGTCTCATACTGAAAAAACATTTATCAGTGCAAACACAGAAAAGTATATTTACAAACACGAAACGCGTCAGGAGGGAGTGGCTGACACAGGTAGGCAGACAGAGGGGTAGAACTGCACTGTGGTTTTTTGTTTAAAAAGATGTTTGTAAATATACTTTTCTGTGTTTGCACTAATAAATGTTTTTTCAGTATGAGACTGCACATATCTTGTATATGATTTAAAGTTAAGTGTTTGGATCTGGGTGCAGTATCTACTGTGTGAGACAGCTGATTTGCCTAATAAATATTTAATTATATTTATTTAAAACTAATTGGAATATGGGACACCTGGATTTTAAATAGACTTATTATTATTATTATTACTAACTGGCCAATGGACAGAATCCCCCTCCTCTTATATCCTTTGCAACATGACGTTTTCTCGGTAACTGACAGTTCCAAGCTGGGCCGCATTCATATCCATCCTGGGCCGCATTTGGCCCTCGAGCCGCAGTTTGGGCACCCCTGACTTACACAGACCGTGATATAATGGCTAACCTGTGCTAACCTCACAATTAAATTTTTCCTCCCCTACACTTTCCCTTACTGTAGGGTATCGCTCACTGACTCAGTGCCTCTCCTCTATGTACCCAGAGTTCATGTCAGGCAGGCTGAGTCCTCATATGTTGAGGTAGACCATTTCAGCAACAACCTGGCTATGACAAGCTGGCAGATGAATAGGTGAGGGCCTGATTAGAAAGATATGATATTAAAAAGTAACTATGCCAATCAAATTGTTGCCTCACAGTAATTGTTTTCTGGCTACTGGGGTCAGTGACCCCCCATTTGAAAGCCGGAAAGAGGCTGTAGAGGAAGGCAAATCACTTAAAACTATAGGGAATGAAGACAATTTGAAAAGTTTGAGCAACACATTCATATTAAGTTAATTAAAGATGGGCTTTTTTTAGTAAACACTTTAAACACTTTAGTAAACAGATGCCATAGATGTCAGCTTGCAACGGTGCAGTTACCCATCAACAAATCATTTTAATTAGTCCAATATATGTTAGAAAATGTAAACAAAGGTCTGACCTGAACCTTATGCTCTGCTTAGTTGTATTTTCTTTTTTTTAATTTTCCACCATTTTCCCCACCTCCCTCACTATTGTTAATACTTAACGAAGTATGTTTTAGGGTAAGGTCACACCCTTCGGGGAGATTTTGTCATCTGGTAACTAATCACCTCTTCTTCTGGGCGACAATTTCCCCCAACTGCCTTCCCCCTGCTATATTGAGAAAATGCCAGCTCAATGGCACTTACAGTGCTTCAATTCCTGAAGTCGCCCAAAATTTCCATGTGAAGCAACTTCGGGCGACTTTGTGAATTTGACTGCATAGGGTCTGATCTCTGGTCCTTTTTTAAACTACAAGCCCAAGTTCAAAAATATACAGAAGGCTGAAGGCTCTTAAGAGAAGCTGGGAATTGTAGTTTAACAACATTGGGATGGTAGGAATTTGCTAATCTGTGCCTAAGAAAGAGCAAAAATATTGTTAGTATTTTTTTATTAAGGGATTCAGTTCAACTAAGTAATTTCAGGGGTAGAGATTCCAGGCTTTTGGCCTTCCAACATTTGGTTGCTGGGGATACTGGGAGATTTAAACAGAATCTCTTGCAGTCTATATATTACTAAAGCTAAACATGATATTGAATCAATTATATTTTAGCAAATGCCATATTATTATGTATGTATTTCACAGAGCCTAGGAAATTCCTCAATTTAGGAGATGGGTGCTTAGTTCATAGCAATGGGGTGTAATGTAACATACCTCTTTTGAAAGCTCAACCTGCAGTCCCTCATTTGTACTGGAAAGTCCCTATTTTCTCTGCACTGAACAGCCAGAAAAAGAAACAACGTTTCTAACTTAGGGCAGAACTACACGGACTATTTTGGTCCATTTTCTGCGGATTCGATGCTGGGAGGCAAAAGGCATGCAACAAAAACAAGGCAAGCAATAGAAAGTCTGATAGTGTCACAGGGTTGATCTGACGTGACACGACTGTCTGATGAAAATGCTGCAAGCTGCGTCTTCATCTGACAGTTGTATTGTGTCGGATCAACCCTGCGACACCATACAACTTTCTATTACTTGCCTTGTTTTTGTTGCATGCGTTTTGACTCCCAGCGTCAGATGCGCAGAAAACAGCCCAAAATTGTCCGTGTAGTTCTGCCCTAAATTGGCTTTTTGCAGAGAGCCCAGAACAGGTAACAGGTGCTAATAAGATACTTTGTAATAATTTTGAGATAGGAAAATAAATAATTGTTACAGTTTAGATAAGGAGAAATATTATCAAACGTTCATAACCTGCCAACGTTTGTAAAATGAACGTGGTAATTAGAGGGTGTGACCACAAAATTGGGAGTGATCAAAAAGTTTTTTGTCCCTCTTTTTACTTCCAAAATTTTAGGGAGGTATGCAGAATGCAAAGATTCTTTGCTTACCTTGTTTATAAGTGCAAAGTGCTAGTTTTCCCCACAATTCCAACATAATTGCAGCTGCAAGGTTTCAATGTGTCTGGCAATTGTCGGCAAGGCCCAAAAAATGCTTGCAGTTGCGCATATGCTTCAACGGGAATTAAATGCCATTGCAAAGGAAATTATTGTTGTCTTAATTTCTAGCATTTGGATTAAAATTACACCTGTGCAGGATTCTTTAGGCTTAAGTTCATTGCATCTATTGATGCAGGCTGCAGTGGGAACTCTGGGGCTACCCCCAAATTCTAGACCAGGGGTCCCCAAACCAAAATGAGTGGGGCAGATTTATTCGCCTCGTGAGGCAACTTTGGAAAACAAAGCGCAAAGACACGCCAAGGCAGTTCGGGGAGATTGTCGCCAGAAGAACAGGTGCTAGTGCCAGAATCTGCCAGTGTGTCATTTACCTTTAGAATCAAATAGGGGTAATTTATGCAGCTAAGACTAATTGCTGCCACGCAAAGTGTCTGCAGTTTTGTGTGAAAAAATAGTATTCATTATTGGTATTTTTGTCTAAAGCCACTCCTTGCATTTTTTCATAGTTGATTCATTCCAAAATCATGTGTGAGTGCCCCTAGGACAACACTGGAGCAACCTCAGAAGTTTGGTGAGAATCAACCACCGTGCCAAATCCTGTGCTTTCCAAAAAAAAAAAAAAACCCTTGTCAGGACACCGCAAACGTGCACCTAAAGAATCACGTGCAAATGTAATTTTGATGGCCAACGTGAAATTTTCTCTGTATATCAGTGGCTTTCAGAACATGTTACCTTTGTGGTTCAATATTTACCCTGGCTCCATAAAAAGGATAGAGGAAGCATTGTCATATCAGTTACTGCTTTGCTTCCACAAAAATGTTCTATAGCAAAAAAAGCACTCACCTTAAATATCTCCCTGATTGGCTTTAAGCTTTGAGCCCTTATCTCAGACATTGGTTATGGTCTTCTCCATGAGAATGTTTATACTGCAAAGTGTTTATGTTGGTTTGTGTTTTTGAGCAAGAGAGTATTAACTTGACAATAATAAACTATTGTGTGATAAATGGTTTGTCAATCATCTATAGCCTTCACTGTAGCAATGTTGCTGGTAAATGATGAGCGTTTCAGGACTCACCCATTAATTGTGCCCAGTTTATCAGCAGTTTATTGTGGTGTCTTTGGAAGTTTAACAGCAACCCTATTTAACATCTGGGCTGTCATAATAGATCCCACACCTGGACTGAATATTGAGTGAAGCTACCCACCGTTTTGTTTGCAAACATTTAGCTGGAATGTTTTTGTTTCTAAGCATCTGTTTGGCAATGCTGTGAATGGAAAACAACATATATGCAGACTGGCAGTTCAGATTTCTGTGCTGGTGTGGGCACTTTAGCATATGCTGGAGGACTAGGCTTCCTGTAATAAACAGGGGAGGGAGTCAACATGAAATATTACAATCCCTTACTCACACAGAAATATTCTAACCTCTTTGTGGGCATTAAAAACAGAATAGCTGCAAGAATATACCTGAGTAGATAGGTATGTATTTGATGTTATTGGGCCCTGGTCCATACTGTATTCAGAGCAGGGCTTCTTTGCATTTATAATTGGAACTGAGACCCTGTGAGTGTCTTGCAGGTAAATGTGAAGTTATCCAAAAATATTTCTAGGTATTTAAAACTGCCAGAAATCTCTTGTACCATATACCTCAATAATAATAATATGGTGCTGATTCTTGAATGATAAACTTGGCATAGGCAAGCGATAACTCTGATTTTTCTGCCAGTTTTGGCTCTCAAGGGAACTTATTTTTTGTTCGGCAATTCATGACCACATACTGTAACTGCTTGGCCTTAAGAAAGTCAATGATTAACTTACATGTGCTTATGAGGGATATATCTTTACATACTAGTATGTGGGTTTCCATTTACCTTGAGTGTTTGAGCCTGGCACTCATATAATTATACACTTAGAAGCAGCATGCACCCCCACCCCACAATATAATATTCTTCACCCTGTACTGTAAACTGAACATAGCAGTTAATTCACATATCTGATAGCCATGAACATTAGTATAGTTTTCAAGGACAGATGTCAATTAGCAACAAAAATCCAACTCCGTAATGTACCATTTGCACCTGTTCCCTTCCATCTAATTTGTATTTTTCTGCCCCTGACCCTCTTTCTCATAATTTAATAAACAAACCTGAACCACTACTATTAATATAGAATCCAAATCTGTTCATGTAGCCTTTTTTTTCTTCAAATACCTTCCTCTTTCCCTAAAAGTATAGCGGGCTAGGATCTTTAGATTACAATGTACAGTTGTATAGTCATTTATGGTTCTAGTGACTGTAATAAGCACTTAACCTTTGATCTAGTGGTTTCTACGTCACCAAAACCACTCAAATGGAGAGTTGTTATGCATAGCTGGGGGAACTATATCATACATGCAAACCACTGTGGTTTACAAGGCCATTATACTTCAGAAACATACATTTCACAGTTCTGATTACAGAGGTAGATATAGAGCACAGATGTGTAGTGAGTGTCAGATTCAGCTTAGTATACGTATTGTGACAGTCTATAAACGCTGTGTTTGGTTTCCAGACATACGTAAATTAAAATTAAAATCGAGTGCATGGACACGGAAAGATTTCCTAAGAATTAAAACTGTGATCAGCAATAGAATCCATGAAAAAGAAAATTAATTTCTTTAAAAAAAATGCCATACACTCCGATTGCCTCAAGCTAGTCTCAGAACTTAATATCTGAAAACAGCCCGGCTTTCAACAGTGTGACAATAAAAATGATGTACCATTTCACGATGTTCTAAAAGTAGACCAAGCATGTCACCTGCGCTTAAATGCTCAGTTGTCTAAATACCATTGCATGACATTGCTTTGTTACCACTTTCCCTTTTCCAGCAGGCAACTGGATTAGTGATTCAACTCGGGATTTTAATAAGGCATCAAATTTTCCATAGCTTATTTTAAAACGTGTTGCAACTCGTGTAGTAAGAACCTATATTCAATTGCTGTGGCATATTTGTACTGCCTAAGTAGTCTTAATCATATGAAAAAATGCTTGTTATAGAGGTAAGTGGGTACATAATACCATAAATAAAAAATTTACACAATAAGCAAGCATCTTAAGAAAATGACGCATTTAACATGCCTTTGTTTATAATTCTATAAAAATGTATAGAATGTAATGAGGCATGTTAATTGGAATGTCAAAGTTGACTTATATAGGTAATGTAATAGGTAATATATAGGTAACGACAACATCCTGTTAAAATTCATTTACAGGTATGGGATCCACTATCCTGAAACCCATTATCTGTAAAGCTCAGAATAACGGATAGATCATCTCCCATAGACTCCATTTTAACCAAATAATCCACATTTTTACCCGCATTCATATATTTTTTCTTTCTTCTCTATTAAAAACATTGGCATTGCGCATCATTTTTACAGGCCAGCAAAATACCCATTAGGTGGCAAAACTGCAGGTAGGAGCACCCTTATTGTTTAGCACCTTCTTCATGGAACACCAAGTCTGCTTATTAGCTAAGTATTTAGTGATATAACACACACACCGGAAGATCCTAGTGTTGCAGTTCAACAACAGTTTTAAGACCACAGGAAGGGTATCCTTGGCAAAATCCACCTTAGAATCCCAATTACATTTATGAAAGCATGATGTTACAGGGGCCAAGTTGCCAAAAATCACTTAAAAAAAGGGCCACATGTTCCAACTAAGACAGCCAGCATAGATTTCAAAGGACCATGTGCACAGCATATTCCTCATAAATGTTTTGTGGCCAGTGTCTAAAACTGCCATTTATATATTAGTAGAGATCATGTTCTCATGAAAATTCTAAGCAATTTGGTACTTCTGTTTTAAATGTGCCGCACAAAAGTTCTAAAGGCTATGTCAGCCTTTTGGCCAAATTATTAACTCTACTGCAACTTAATGTGCCAGTTTAAAAGTCACCTACAGGAACAAAAAATATATTACTCCGAATATAAGCCTTAACAAAAAGGTATATTCAGTAACCTTGAAATTCTGCCTCTTTCTATTTACTAGGCCTTACTAGGCCATTGGTAGCAACCTTTTCTTATGAACTAACCCTTATTCAGGGTTGGACTGGAGCCTTGGGCGCCCACTAGGGCTGCAAACAAAGGGCCCTCTTGCAGTCCCCAGGGGATCCCTTCTGACCTCAAATTCCTAGGCCAAAGTACAGCTCTTTATGGGGCATCGGGGGTAGCAGGTCTGGGCCGGTGGAAGTCCATGAGGACCGAGGGCCACTAGGTTTTTTACCAATGTTTTTTTTACCAAGTCCAGCCCTCCCCATTTTTGAAGAAGCTTAAAAATACACTAAACAACTCTGTTAAGGCCACAGTACACCATATAAAATCACACATAAGCTGTGTAATGATTTTATGCTAAAGCTGTTAGTTCCAAGCTCCCTTAAAAAAAAGCGGGTGCTGCAGCTATTTACAGAGCACTGTACACCATCTTTATGCCTGAAATTCTTGGTTGCTTAAGGGCAGTACTACACGGATGATTGACGTCTGTTTTCCGGGGATGCAACGCTGGGCGAAACTGGATGTGATGAGTCAGATGCAACAAAAACAAGGCAAGGAATAGAAAGTCGAATGGTGTCGCGGGGTTGATCCAACACGATACGACTGTCAGATGAAAGTGCTGCAAGCTGCATCTTCATCTGTCGTGTCGCGTCGGATCAACCCTGCAACACCATCCAACTTTTCTATTACTTGCCTTGTTTTTGTCGCACGCGACTTGTTGCATGTGTTTTGACTCCCAGCGTTGATGCACAGAAATCGGACCAAAATTGTCTGTGTAGTTCTGCCCATAAAGTCGGATTGTGTTGCAGCGTTTGATCCGATACAACTGTCGGATGCAAACACAGCTTGCAGCGTTTACATCCGACAGTTGTGTCGGATCAACGCTGCAACACCATCTGACTTTATATTACTTACCTTATTTCCGTTGCATCCGACTTGACACTGGCGTTTTGTCGGCCTGCGTTGGTTCTGGCAGATTCGCTGCAAAATCAGCCGTGTATGTCTACCCTCATTGATTTTACATCAGACTTGTAGGATCCGACGGCGTCCTACAAACGCGCTTGTGTAGTTCTACCCTGAATTTGTCTCTTTAAATTAAATGGGCTCCAGCCAGTCTAGAGTGGTGTAAAACAATGGTGTGAAACATACATTTATAAATACACCAGCTCTCTGTAATGTTATTTATCCATGATTGCCATGCATGGTGTTCATTCACATGTATGGGCAACAACAGCAGTTTAAATATATAGCATTTAAAATACACCAGCTTTTACACCGTTTTTTTAGGGTGGAAAATGTTTTACACACCTTTATAAATATGCCTTTACAGGGCGAGCTGTCAGCAGCTCTTTCCAAACAGCTGATTTGACAGCAACGTATCTGTCAGCTGCATTACATTTATGCGCAGCCCAGAGTTATGTAGCCTTCCCGTGGCAGCTGTTTAGTGGCTTCTCGGACTGGCAGCCACCAACCTGTTATCACACTGTGAATCACGCCAGCGATATCTGAAATGATTTGTATAATATTTGCATGCTTTTCTGTTGATCGTTCCTTCCCTCAATTTAGACTCTGACCAACTGTTTTGCATCCAGAGAGCTAGTGCAATTGCTGTACAGTACCTGACTGTTCCAGTAATATCCTACTGTAATCTGAGAAAGCAATTATAATTCTTCATAAACATACACTATTTCTCTGTCCTTTCAGATATTTCCTCTGCTGCTTTGGCTTTGTTATTCACAGAAAGCTGGAAATTTATGTCCATATGGGCTATAAGCAGCAGTTATCATTAAATGTTATATTTACAATATACAAAGGCAAACAGGCTGTTATGATCTGTTCATTTTGTTATTAAAGAGTGAAATATTAATACAATAAGGGCTAATATAGCTTCGTATTCTTTGATACAACCGGCTGGTAATATAAGATCAATAAATTATTCTTTAATTGACCACTGGCACATCTTGAATAATGTAAGGACATGTATACACTGTGCATTCACTATTGCCATGCTGTCTATGCATTCCTAGCTCATGGGTTAACTTAAAGGAACAGTGTTTTAAAGTAACAAACATATAATACAGTGTTACCCTGCACTGGTAAAACTGCTTTAGAAACACTACTATAGTTTACATAAATATGCTGCTGTGTAGCAATGGGGGCAGCCATTCAAAGGAGAAAAGGCTCAAGTTACACAGCAGATAGCAGATAACTCTGTAGAACATAATGATGGTCTGTAATCTGTTATCCACTATTTACTGTGCCATATAGCCTTTTTCCTATAATATAGTAGTGTTTCTGAAGCAAACAGATTTTACCAGTGCAGGGGAACACTTTATATTTTCATTACTTAAAACATTTAGATTTTTTGGTGTAATTGTTCCTTTACTCTAAATGGCTCTGTATTATGTATACCCTTTGGGAAGCATGTGATCAGTTAACTCTTGCTACTGTGTCTTGAATAGATAGAATAACCATCATTTGTTAAAAAAACACAACTGCTGTCTGCATGAAGTGTAAAGGCTGAAAACATGGAATGGACAGCTCGAGCCATAAGAACAGCTGCAGCTCCTCTTTATTTCATCTATCAACACACCACACATTGGCTGATATGGTGCACAAGCAGATTAGATTTTTATATATGCCCAGCCTTTACCCTAAGCCCAATTCAGTATGGAAATTTCATTGAATAGTGGCCCTATAAGAAAAAGTAGTTAGCTGGTCAAGAGACTCGGGTGGGTTTGGGTTGAAAAGTGAGCCTTGTGTACTAGTTTTGGGAGGTGGCAGCTATTACCCTTTCTTGTTTAAAAAGGGTTGGATATGCATCATTACAATTCTAGTACTGGTTGGGTGCAGGTTGGAAATGGTGGGTTAGGTTTGCGTGATGGTGGAAAATCTTCCTGACCCACTTATCACAGGGTTGTATAGATATATGTCTCAAATATGAGATACCAGTCTGTTTTTTTATTCCTGCATTATGATGGGAACAGAATTATGAGGGTGCCATCTATGTTTTGATTGGAAATTGCAACAAATTCTATAAATAATTACAAATAATAATAATACTGTAGTTAAAAAAAAGTGCAGTAAAAATGAAATAAAAAAAAAATCAGTATGTACTTTTGAGGGCACACTGAAGTGTCTTGGTCCACTCTGGACTTAGTAACCAATAACTTTATGAATAATCATGTTTTAGCCAGCAGAGAATCTCCTGAACCAGAGCTCACTCTTGAAGGAGGTAACTTGATCAATAATATTAGATGGGTAGAGAAGCCTTATTTGGGTTAATTTAGCAGATGGTGAACCAGTAACTGAGTGTCAATGGCAGGAAACGCCTCTAATCTAAGTGTTAGCACAGGGGAATCTCCATGATATCAAGAAGATAAATTGGGTTTCTCTATAGCTGTGGAAAGCAAGTTTAAATATTTGAGGGCTCTAAATCTTTTGTGGGCATGTCTGAAATGTTAAAGAATCTTTTCCTTGAGCTCTGCACTTTCATTACTTGAGCTGGGTGTTTTGTGAGAGCTGAACTTGTAGGGGCTTTAACTATAATGCCAGTACAAGAATTTCAGCAGCTTAGCACATAATTTATAGTTCAGCCGTGCCAGCAAAAATGAATTATGGGAACATATAGAACCTTACATTTATTTGGTGGGCAGGATAGCTCCAAGCCCTGCTTATATTTCAACCACAAGGCAGGGAAAGAACTACAGTCGGAAATGAGATGTATGTATTATTCTTCCTTTATGCAACTGACACAAGATGTTATCGTGCACTAAGGGAAAAAAAAAGAAAATTGATCTTACTCATTTTCTTTTTAAAAATGTGCCTGTGACAGATGAGAAGGAGAGGAAGATTGTTTGCTGGGGATTTATATTTTAGAAATGTTCGAATTTTAGCATGGTTGAACATTTGCAGTGGGAAAATATAATGCTGATCTTAATGGTAATTGCTCAGTTTAGTATAGTTAATTTGAAGATTTTTTAATTTGAAGATTTTAAATAATTTTGTATTACAAATGTTGGTGGCATAAACAATCCATGTATATTAGAACATACTTATAGAGGTGAGTAAGAAATTGTAGTTGATGTGACAAAAAGAACCCTTTGCAAATCAAAAGCAAGTGAGTGTTTTACGAAAGTACCTTTAATGAATAGGGTTTTACACGGGGGACATTTGATTTATTGACTTCAGTGGAGTCGGATAGCAAAAGGTTTTAAGTGCTATAAAATAATGGGATCAGTTTATGTGTGCACCTTTATAAACACAACAATTAGCTGTTTGTAATTAACGTGACTGTAATGCATGGCTTTATTTCGCATAACAACAAAGCTTTATAAATACATTACTTACTATGAACCAAATTTTACCCTCTATCTTTGCAGTAAAATCAGGGCTGTTCCTGCAGCTGTATTCAGGAAGTTATTAAGGGCAGCAAAAAAACCCACCCCAGTAATTTAAGAGCACATATTCTATTTTCCTAGCTGCAAATTCAGATATTTTTGTGCAGAAAGAATGAATTCACTCTCTGCAGTATTGATGCACCCCCTCCTTGCCCCAATGGGAACATGGGAAAGGTAATTGCAGGGGGGGGGACAGAAAAGTATCCGTAACCCCCATAAGCTGACTGCAAGAAATTATATCCAT
The DNA here is from genome assembly GCA_024363595.1 of Xenopus borealis. Lineage (NCBI taxonomy): Eukaryota > Metazoa > Chordata > Amphibia > Anura > Pipidae > Xenopus > Xenopus borealis. The sequence goes on from CM044443.1 coordinate 97,000,247, forward strand.
TTCTTGTAAAGCCACCCAGTCCCAAATGCAAGATATATACTTAAACTCCATATTCATTTAGATTATTTTTAATGCTTGATACTAATTATATAACACATTTTATAACAAAACAAATAGTGCTATGTCTTTGCATTTGTATTCAAACTATGGCATAGTCTGAGTTATCAATTTTTCACAAAGGAGTAAAACTATTTTCACCCTACCTCCATTTGTAACAGACTGGAAGGTCTGTCACTTACTTGGTTGTCTACATTGCTTAATGTAAATCCTTATGCAGCCTCCTCCTGCTGGGTCAGTCATTTTTATTTAAAGGGATACTGTCATGGGAATTTTTTTTTTATCAAAATGCATCAGTTAATAGTGCTGCTCCAGCAAAATTCTGCACTGAAATCCATTTCTCAAAAGAGCAAACAGATTTTTTTATATTTCATTTTGAAATCTGACATGGGACTAGACATATTGTCAATTTCCCAGCTCCCCCAAGTCATCTGACTTGTGCTCTGATAAACTTCAGTCACTGTTTACTGCTGTACTGCAGATATCACCCCCCCCAGCAGCCTAAAAACAAAACAATGGGAAGGTAACTAGATAACAGTTCCCTAACACAAGATAACAGCTGCCTGGTAGATCTAAGAACAGCACTCAATAGTAAAAATCCATGTCCCACTGTGACTCCTTCATTACATTGAGAAGGTACAACAGCCTGCCAGATCCATCCTAAAGTGTTGGCACAAGTCACATGACTAGGGGCAGCTGGGAAATTGACAAAATGTCTAGCTCCATGCCAGATCTCAAAATTGAATATTAAAAAATCTGTTTGCTTTTTTGAGAAATGGATTTCAGTGCAGAAGTCTGCTGGAGTAACACTATTAACTGATGCGTTTTGAAAAAAAACTTTTCCCATGACAGTATCCCTTTAAGTAAAAGCAATTTGATGCCCATTTAGACTTTTTTCATACACTGCACACTTTCCCTCTCCACCACATCAAGGGCTCATCCAGACGCGAAGATTCGGGGAGATTTGTCGCCTGGCGACTAAGCTCCTCTTCTTTGGGGCGACAAATCTCCCTGAATGGCTTCCTGGTATCTCGCACCCACTAGCGCTAAAGTCGCCTGCGCCTATTCACACGCGGCATCGCTTTTTTCAAAGTCCCTCGAAATTGCCTCACGAAGCAATTTCGAGCGACTTTGAAAACGCGTCGCTTTCACCAAAGGCAGCATCTACAAACACTCTGACATCTCATCATCCCTTTTCTTCTAAACTCAAACTCTTGTTTTATAGGATATCACATAATTTATATGCAATCAAGTTTTGAACTATCTCCCCAGTGTATGAGATAGAAAGGGCTGAAAATAATATCAGATAAAAAGAAAATCCTATTTTAAATAAAAACTACTGAAATGGTCATGGCCCCAAACTCACAGTTGGCACAGGGATAATATCCTCTGGTGTCTTGCATCAAATAAAAGAAAGTAAATAAGGGAACTGATACCAGAAAGTTCAGGAATACTGCCGCAAAATGCCTTAATTCACCACCACAACATGTTTAGAGCTTCAAAGGCTCTTTTTTTCTGGCATTCAATAATGTGTGGCATTGCCAAGTATTTCTTGCTCATTGCACTAGGTTACATGGCATTACCTATATTCTGTAAAAAATGTTTTCATTATTCATAATATCTCATGTATGATTTTTTTATTAAAAAAACATCATAAACCTAATAATCAGTTCCCCTTATCTCTTTCTGAATCTTGCATATTACACTGATGTCCTGTTCCAGCTCAGGCTAGCTTGGTTAGGGTTGAGAGGTTTTCCCAGCATTGCATTTTCATTTGGTCCCTTTATTTCAATTTGTCATAATTAAAACGGTTTAGACAATGGAGGTTATTTATCAACGTCCAAAAATGTCACACAAACATTGCATGTATTTCCATAAATTAATGCAGTATGTGACATTGTCGGCTGTAGTTTTCTGTAAAATAACAAAGCTTTAAATGATACCATTCTGTAGATCCTCTTGTACAATAACAATGTAAAAGTCAACAAGATCAATTGTTATTATCGTTTTAATACATTTCTCCCTTATGCCTGGCCAAAAAATTGTCTGAAAATAAATAGAGTAATTGTCAGAAGTCTGTGGCATGGGTGTGTTACAGCACATACTCTCCACACTGACACTGCAGTACAAAACCCATGTGTGTGTTATAAGAGAGAATGTCTGAATCACCAGGATTATTTCTAAAAGGCTTATTTATCATATATCTTACTTTTCTAATTAAATATATACTAGGGTTCCAAGTTTATTCTTTCTAGGTCACTTTAAAAAGGGCAAGTCAACCCCAAAGAAAAAAATTTGCCTAATAACAGAAAACATAATTCGAAGCAACATTCCAATATTTTCAGTGTTGCTGCTTTCAATAGCATTTTTTTTTACAAATAACCTGAAAGGGATACTGGAAAATGTTTTTGTTTTTTTTCAAAATGCATCAGTTAATAGTGCCGCTCCAGCAGAATTCTGCTTTGAAATCCCTTTCTCAAAAGAGCTAACAGATTTTTTTATATTTCATTTTGAAATCTGACATGGGGCTCGACATATTGTCAATTTCCCAGCTGCCCCAAGTCATGTGACTTGTGCTCTGATAAACTTCAATCTCTCTTTACTGCTGTACTGCTGTACCGCTGTACCCCAGCAGCCTAACAACAGAACAATGGGAAGGTAAACAGATAACAGCTGCCTGGTAGATAAAAGGACAGCACTCAATAGTAAAAACCCATGTCCCACTGCGTACTATTCAGTTACATTGAGAAGGAAAAACAACAGCCTGCCAGAAAGCAGTTCCCTCCTAAAGTGCTGGTAGAAATCACATGACCAGGGCAGCTGGGAAATTCACAAAATGTCTAGCCCCATGTCAGATTTCAAAGCTGAATATAAAAAAAAATCTGCTCTTTTGAGAAATGGATTTCAGTGCAGAAGTCTGCTGGAGCAGCACTATTAACTGATGCGTTTTGAAAAAAAAAACATGTTTTCCCATGACCGGATCCCTTTCAGGTTATTTGTAAAAACAATTGCTATTGAAAGCAGCATTTGCTTAACTTCTACTTGTTACTTTTTAAACAATGTTGCAAAAGTCTTGGTTCCCCAGCAAAGACAGGTCTTTTAAGCTGGCCATAGACGCAACGACTTGGTCGTACGAATCGAGGATTCGTACGACTATCGTACGACTTTCGGATCGTGTGTGGAGTGCTCCGACATTTGTCGTGCCATGCCGATCGGTCGTTTGGTCGATCGGCCAGGTTAGAAAATTTTTGTCGGCTGGCGATAATATCTTTGCGTCTATTGCAGATCGTACGATTTTCAGTGGGAGACCGTCACTAGGTTTCTAATCGTACAACTTTCGTACGATCCTTGTCAGGGGCAGAACGTCAGCTGTCTGTGCTTTTTACTACTTATAGTTGATCTGAAGGTTAGTGACAGGTCGGGAGCAGGTCGGGAGATGCAAAGATCCGATCGTGGAATCATCTTACGATCGGATCTTTGCGTCTATGGCCAGCTTTAATTAGCTGCCTTGTCTTACATTGTATCAACAGTTTGAGCCACCATGGCAGAGAATACAAAGGGACAGACAAATGCTGCTTTCAAAAGCAATACATAAACAAATAACGTGTACGGTTGCTTAGATTTATCTTAACATCTTTTATTAAGCAAAGAAAAATATTTTTTGGGTTGACACACTTAAGTTAAAGAAAACAAATTTAGCTTTTATACTTTATTTAAGTGAACTTATGGCAATTTAGAAGGGTTCAATTTAGAAGGCCACCAAATAAATAAACTTTGCCTCATATGACCACTTCAATTTTCCCTGGGCCAGGTAGATGAAGTGACCAGTACAAACCCATTAGGCGATGACTGCATTCACGGCTCCGCGTGGTCCTTATACAGCAGGGTTTCCGGATTTCCCAATCGATATCTGACAGATCCGTTCAGTGATTAGAACAAAGTAGAATGTGAGCGAGTGGTGTGGCAGCTGGGAATTGGCACACACTAATATTTTCTGCTTATTTTGGCTGACTCCAGAGACCTCTGGCTTTTCCTAGTAGTACTTGGATACAGCAGTAATGAGGATTTCTGACAAGATAGATTCAGAGCATGGAATGCACATCTCTTTAGTATCAGTCAAAAGGAAGAAAGTTGCAGAGTTGTAAGCATAAGGGCGTATCATAGCCCAAACTTCCTGCAAGATATGTCAGTGGGAAGACGATTGATCACTGAGAGGGAGACAGATGGACTGTCAGACAGCCAAGATTACATTTTCAGAGGGAAGTATTTCCAGCAAGGAAGAACAGTTGGATTGTCAGCCTCCCTGCCTGCAGGTCTTTCAGATATACGCCTTCTCCATGAAAGCCTGGTCAGCATTTTTTCTGCGCTTGTAAATTTCAGATTGTATGTACACTAAGAGTCAAAACAAGCAAGTCATTTTAATGGTCTGAACATGCAGATGAAAGTAATGTATTTTCTAATCCATTCTGCCAATCAGCAAGTGAAGAGAGAACATATTGAAACGGTTTGCCGTCAGACGTCTAACCAAGATGGTAGCTGATTCACTGCCCATCTTGTGTCAAATTGTGAATTCGCTTTAAGGTTAAAATATTTTTGCACAGTAAATATTTAAATAAATTCAGAGGCCACACGTTACTTCATACATTTAGTAAATACAGCAGCACGGATTTCTATACAATGTTTCATATTAGAGTTTCAGTTTTAACTTAATACAGTGTTCGATATTTGTTTTTGCAGGCCCGGATTTGTAGCAAGGCCACAAAGGCCTGGGCCAAGGGCAGCATGCAGCCCAGCCACATTGGAATTGGTTTGTAATTTGTAAATCCGGGCCTTGGGGTTTTTTTTTATATATATATATATATAAATACATCTGTTATTTCTAAACTATTATTATACATGATTTCCCCTTCGTGGACACTATAGCAATATCTCCCCCTAGTGGTTTCATTTGTGGTGTTGCTGTCTGTGGAGAATAATTGCAGTTGCAGTAAAAAGAAGCAGCAACACTGAAAAACATTTTGGAAGATTTATAATTCTCCGTGGATATAAGAATAAATATGGAATAGCAGGTTTAAAAGAATTTTACCTAATTGGTAACTTGTACAAAAGTACTTTGTATCTAAAATTTTGTTTTTTTTTGGTACTACGGCACCAGTACAGAGCTGCTTTTGTACACAGTAGGGGCAATGTAATAAATGCTTCCTTAGAAATTACTCGAAAACACTTTTGCTGTCAAACAGGTGATCATTCAATTATTAGCTGCAGATTGGTTGCTACGGGTTACTAGACCTGATGAATATTGTTACTGTGCATCAGTTACTAGGACCTGGGCCCCTGGCAGCCGTTCATCCTACTAGTTCCTTTCTTTATGAACCTAAGCCATGCCCAATTACCAAACAGGGAGCTAATATTTAATAGCACAGCTTCCATCACATTAGAGTAATTATGAAATACATTATATACAAGGTTAAACATAAAATGGACACTTTTTTTTTTTAAACTCATGCAATAAAAACATTACTATTTTATAGGTACCTGGCAAAACTGTCTTCAGTGGGCAGCATATCTGAGGAAGAGACATGCGAAAAGCTAAAGGGACTAATTCAGCGTCAGGTGCAAATGTGCAAGAGGAACCTTGAGGTGATGGATTCAGTCCGCCGTGGTGCTCAGTTGGCCATAGAGGAATGTCAGTATCAGTTTAGGAACCGACGGTGGAACTGCTCAACCCTGGATACGCTACCAGTATTTGGGAAAGTGGTGACACAAGGTAAGAAACTCCACTTTGATTCTGTGTGGTGTATATATATATATATATATATATATATATATATATATTCCGTACCACACCGCTTTGATTGTTTATAACAGAGGTGCAAGGTAAATCTATATATTTAGCATTCAAAAAAGACCAGCAACACTGGGATTTTTGGTGAAATAGAAAAGAAAGGTCCCAGAGGAGACAGAAACATGACGTTGGCTGTAAATGCACTGAATATTATATGAAATCTTTTTCTTCTATTTCTCCAAATATCCCAGTGTTGCTGGTCTTTTTTGAATGATATATATACTGTATATTAATATATGAAATAAGTTGGCGCTATAGAAATACATGTTAATAATGTTAATAATTATATAATCATGTCATAAATCAACACTTAGATATAGTTGCCAAATAAGATAGCAACTGGCATAATTTAAAGGAAAATTAACCATTGTTATCCTTGTTGTATTTGTAAAGCAGAATTGAATATCAAGGGCAATATTTGCCCTATCTTGATATTTTCTTTCTTTTTTTTTTCTTTCATTTTTTTATTTTTCTGGGTGGGGGGAGTTGTGGAGATTCCCACAAATGATTATTCACATTCATTTGTGTTACCATTTGCTGTTATCCCTCTGTCTGCAGCTGTAGGAAAAATGTGCGTTACAATGTAAATAGCACATTAAGGTAAGAGAGAGAGGATGTTATTTTTAAATAAAGTGCATAAACAGATGGTGACAGAAATATAGCAGTGTATCTATTATTTGTGCACGAAAACTGCTAATGTAGACTGGTGATATAATTAGCAGGAGAGTATTAACTGCCACTTTGCTCTCACTGTGTCTGGGGGAAAAAACTTAAAGATCTACATACTTTTGAGCAATATTAGTACTGTGTCCATTAGTGCATTGTCCCATCAGCTCCTGTTTGTAAGATACATTGTAAGTCTATAGGGAAATGATTTGGGGTTTGGTTCTTTGAACCAGGGTTTCTTAAACCAAAAATTGTTTTATCATAATGGAACAAAAATGTAATTCTAAGAATTATACTTCCACTTAAGTTGGTTACAGTAAATGTAATTGCTATTGGAAGCAGCATTTTTTTATCCCTTTGTATCCCTATGCACTCACCCCTGGTTCTGAATAGGTAGCAGAAGTATTATCTCCTCCAAGTCAGTTAATCAGCCGCCTTCTGCTATATTGTCAGAATCAGGAAAATGTTTATTATGTTATGTTTATTATATTTTTGCTATTGTTCCAAAACTGTTTTTGGGTGCATGTTGCCTTTAACTATTTTCTCTGGGATCTCAGATTAGGTTTGGGAGTCAGATTTATGACATTTCTTTATCTTGGAGGTGATTATAGAGGCCCACAGGTTAAGAATCCCTTGGAGCAGCACAGTGAGAAGCCACACAAAATGACCAGAGATATTATTTTGCATAATGATAATGCACTGCAGAACTTTTTTTCCACCAACTTGAAGGCAGCAGTAGCTCTAGGGCAGGGGTCCCCAACCTTTTTTTGCTCGTGAGCCACATTTAAATTTAAAAAAAGAGTTGGAGAGCAACACAAGCATGAAAAAGTCCATGTGGATGTCAAATAAGAGCTCTGATTGGCTTTTTGGTAGCCCCTATATGGACTGGCAGCCTACAGGAGAGAATGTTTGGCAGGACATCTGTTTTTTATGCAACCAAAACTTGCCTCTAAGCCATTAATTAAAAAATAAGCACTTGCTTTGAGGTCACTGGGAGCAACATCCAAGGGGTTGGAGAGCAACATGTTGCTCACGAGCTACTGGTTGGGGATCACTGCTCTAGGGTTTCCAGTTCAGGCTGCATCAATAGACACAGCAGACTTGCACCTAAATTATCGGTCGCAGACATCATTTTGATACTATGCAAGGGAAACAATCACAATCCCTACATCCGATTAACACCATTAGCATTGTACTTGTGGTTATAAATGTCTCTGTATATAGTTCACAGACAAGTAAAAATTTCGTGGTCCTAAAATTTTGCCTTGAAAGCCATGGATTTTCTTGGATTAAATGATATCTTCTGAGTTAAAGTTTACTGCCACTAACACAAGTCAGCAGAAACCCATTTCAGGAAAGGTGCCATTGACTTCAACAATGTATGGCCCAAATCAGGTATGTTTGGCTTGTGGTCAGATATTGTGGAACCATATCTGCTTGGAACAACAGGTGAAGGCTGAATATAATGTTCAGTCTTTGGTATCAGCTCTAATATGAGAGTCATAGACGTGGACTCACTTCTCATTATTAGCACCTTCTAACCCAAGCTGACATTTTAGTTAATACTGCCCATTGCTAAAGAATCTTAGGCTTCCACTGATGCACTGACCCTTTAACATGTCAGTTCTTCTTGTGACATCCACTTCTGCTTGGCCTATCACTTAATGGATTTTGTCCTGTCCCCATGCCAGCTAAACCTACCAGTAACAGATCAGTCTAATGTTGCATTTCCCTGCCTGCTAATGACAGTACATCTCATCACCATACTTATACAGTAATACACATGATCTCTTTGGTTTCTACCATACTAAGCAAACCAGCACCTTCGCTGCCGTTTTCTTTCACCCCCAACCTGGGATAGACACATTCTTGAGCTTGTGTTCCCAAACACGAGAAGATGTTTTGCTTACAATAAAATCACCAACCTTCTACATTATCCCAACTGGCTTCTGACCTTTTAAATTTGTGCAAAACAAATCCTGGATTGTTTCACGATCAGAAGCATTTTCTGTTGTCAGCTTTCCTGTCTAGAAGTTTCTTCTAATACTGACATTCCTTTGATAAGCAGATTGCATTTGTCATTGATGCATCCTTCAACCCCACCTCCTTATCCTATGCTAAACGCCCCATTCTCTGGCCCTCATTCTCCCTTTACAAGGCTTTCTTAAAAACAGGGCATAACTACAGAGGAAGCACACCTTGCGGCTGCAGGTGGTCCCAGGAGGCATAGGAGCCCCTTGTGGTCCTATACAATCTCAATAAATATTGGTAAAACAGGTCAACCTCGAGACATTTCAGGGGCCTGAAAAATAATTTGCTCTGGGGCCCTTAATATCTAGTTACTCCACTGCATAAAAATATGCCTGGGGTTCCTTACTTGGAAATTCACATAATCTTATACTATACCAAGCAATTCAGAGATTGTAGTGATCTTCAATCCATTTAGTTTGTCTGCACTCTGTTCTTATAATTCTTTAGGGCTCTTGGGGAAAACCAATGCAACACTATTATGCAGATATTGGACCCTGTACCCGGACACCCATTATCCAGAAAACTCCAAATGATGGGAAGATCATCTCCCATAAAGAATTTGAAGCAAATAATTCTACTTTTTTAAAATCATTTCCCTTTTCTCTGAAATAATTAAACATTACCTTGTACTTGACCAAAACTAAGCTGCATGAATCCATAATGGTGGCAAAAAAGTTCTATTGGTTTATGTAATATTTTAATTTTTTTTTTTGCAGACTTAAGGTAGGTGATCCAATTTGCAGAGAGCTCACTTATCCAGAAAGCCTTTCCATATATTAGATCACATACTGGTATTTTTTAATGTAGTTACATGTCAGCTCAGCAGAGGAGATTTGATAAGTAGTACCTTAATACCCCACAAGGAATGTTTCTTTGCTCTTAATTCATTGCAGCTGAAAACTAAGCGCAGACTTTCCGTGCATACAATGGCACGATATAGATATTTGAAATAGGAATATCCAATAAATAAGTAAATGACGTTTTTATGTGAGGAACTAGAATCTGTCTTAATCTTTTCTACTTAGGTAGGTTTTTTTCTCCTGCTAACAAGCCAAACACAAACATTTGTCTTCAGTTATAAAAGTGTTGTTTTAGTATTTATTACAGCAATTTTTAAACACTCTTTCTATAATGTAAAATAAATGATTTTAAGTCAAATAATATTTTTTTTTCCCTGCTTATCAAGCACATACTTAAAATCTGAAATGGAAACCAGGTGCCAAATCTAATAATAAAATGTAAGCTATTTACAGTTATGCACACGTTGGCTGAGGGTCAATAATGTAAATAGTCAACATAGTGATATGCGGGTCCTGGACAATCCAGGCAGAATCCCAATTTCTTGTTTCACACTGGAATGGCCTTGTATTTATTCGCAGGCACGCAAGGGTGATTGACACTGATGTATCGTTATCATTAAACCCAACATATTTCTCATCTAAATAAGGTTTTCTCTAAACTACATTCAGAATTTTATTGCTTTACCTAAATTAGATACAGAACATAATTTCAAAGCCCAACACGGGGTTGTGTGATTTTTAAGAACTGACCATTTAAATATACATTTGCCATGTAAACTCTGACCTCACCCTTTCTCCTATGCCTTTTACCTTTATCCAGTCATTTCACTTCATACTTCAAAAAGGGATTGATCAGTGCAGATATACTGCCCCCATGTTAAATGTTTATCATAATAATAACATTGCCAAGCCACCATAGCAGGTCAATGTAAACTCATTTGGAGTTCTTAACTATTTGCTTCAGGTCATATTTATAGGGAGAGATGTACAAAATCCACTCCCTTTTTTTAAAGGGATGGCTGTGAGGGTTGTACAACCACATGGACATTTACCCATGCTTCCAGCTAAAATAGATATACTGTAGCATTGTAGGATCAATCAAAGGCAAATTAAACTGTAATTTAACCAGGCCAGTCACACTTCCATTATACTGTACTATTTTCACCTGTGCTGCACCCCATCTTTGGAAAATTTACCTAGTCCAGTCTCTGAGTCTTTATTATAGTGTCAGATAGGGCCTTATGTCACCCAAAAGAAATTGTGCTCCTCCAAGAAAAATATGTAAAACTAGTCCATTCCCATAAAACTGTTTTATGCAGAAATACTAAGGTATTTTGTTGCTCATGAAGGACACAATTTTCCACATGTGGAAAAACGCCACATGTGCCATTAACCTTATCTTTTCCTACTAAGAAATGTAATACACTTTTTTTTTTTTTTTTTAAATAGTCTTTTACACTAAATGATGTAGTACCTTGCCACTATATACAGGGTTGGACTTGGCCGGTGGCTGTTAGGCCCAGCCAATCCAGGCCTCCGCCCTTGCCTGTGCTGCCCCTTGAAAAATTCGGACTAAGGTTGCAAAACTTATGTGTGCATGCTTGCTCAATGGGGGGTGCATACATCAGAAGGGGGGCCCTAGACATTGTGAGGGGCCCTTCTCTTCGCAGCCCCAATGGGCTTCTGCTGCCCAGTCTGACACTGACTATATATACCACATGCTTAAGCAATGCCAGAGAGACAGAGAAGACAAACTATATAGTGAATGAAGTACCCCATATTGTAAAATATAAGGATATTATAAGTTACTGAGGAGTTCCATGACCATATAAAAATATGAGGCCAAAAGCTGAGGTCATGGAACTTCGAGGTGACTTCTAATATCCTCATATTTTGCAACAGGGGGTACTTTACCCTTCACTTCACTAAGCATAATTCATAAGGATATTACTTACAGGATATTCATGGCTCATGTGTTTTATATACTTATTTGTCAGTTCTTCAACCTAACATTTTTACTAGATGCAAACAACACACTTATGAGAGACGCTGACAGACACCACCTGATCTAATTGGCTGATTCCAGCAATTAGAAATGCACTCCTGAAAGACAGTATGGTTGGGTTGATTTCAGTAGGAAAATGTTGGGTTGAGGAAGCACAATGTAACAAACTTGAAAGGTTGGACAGCACTTCTGGAAAAGGTTTATTGTGGCAGTATGCTGATAACCGACTAACACGTTTCGGGATTATCTCCCTTAATCATAGGTAAATCAGGAAGGAAGCATAATATTCAGTCATTTATCTCAAAAAAATTATAAAGAAAAAGTAATTCATTTGTGAGAAAGAATGATAACTCAATCACTGCAGGTAGATGCATGATTATATCAGTGATTGCTTCCTTTTAAATGTCTTTGGCTGAACTGATTTGTGTTAGGGCCCTACTGGCTGTCTAAATATTTTGCTGCCTTTAGCGAAACAGTTTATATGAGCTATTTTTATACTGCCCTAGATATGTCCATCATGTATCTATCCTCTAATGGAAACAAACATTAAATGGTGCTTTCCCATCAATGCCTTTCCGTGACCTTTATTACATTTCTCCACTATATTGTATTATTATCTAGAAAACTGGTTTTGAAAATCAAACCTAGTTCCTTCAAAGTATATTGATGAGCAAAGCTACTAGTACAGTCACATGGCATGTTGAGGCAAGAAACATGGTTGCAGGGTTCATTTTCTGAGTATTTATGCTCAAACTTGTGTCCAATATGGGTCGATATCCTCAAAAGCAAGCATATGATCTGCTTCTGTTAGATACCTAATAGATTGGGCATCTCTGAGCATAAGGAGGCCAGGAGGCAGTTGCGTTTTAGTAGCCAAAAGTTTTATAGTTTATAATGGGTATACGGCTAAAACCATTTTGATTTTAAGTGATACATTTTGTTGTCATCCTTCCTAATCAGCATGTATTTTCATAAGATATTCCTCAGGATTTTCTTATGTAGAGTGTATTTCATGTTGTGCTAAGATTCTGAGTAGTAGAACAGATGTACCACTTTAACACTGCTATTTTGCAGATGAGACATGAAACCTCAGCCCAGCATACTTGTTGGACATTAAATATCCTCTGGTAAAAGTGTCCTGGACTCTGTTTCCGTTCGGTTTTGCTGACTCACCCTACTCTACTGTTGACTGTTTTTACAGTGGTTGTATAAAGGATCCAGTGGGATAAAGTGCAATTTATGGTGAAATGGTTATTTCCTCTCAGATTCAAAAGTGTACGTCATTCTTTTTTTTTTTTAAGTTTAAAACATTAAATTAGAAATCACCAAGTGTGTAATGGGAATTAACTGCAATACAGCTCATGTATGATATTTTAGGGAAATGTCTTTATTCTTCTTACCTGAGGTCTTTACTTTTGTGTCAAGTGTTCTTATCAGTTTTGCATTCTTAATGTTTATATGGCTTGCTCACACTGGTAAGTTATAGTGGAGCCAAAACTGCAAAATGACAAACTAGCCACCAGATATTACTGTCAGCCACTAATTTATTGAAATAGATGCAGTTACGCTGAAATCAGACAGCAGTTACAACTTCAAGGTTTCCTGGTTTAATTGAGAACTAAAACCATTACCTTTTTGCACACAGGCCCGCTCCTCCGTGAGGCAAGGTGAGAACAAAAAACCATCTCTTGTAACTTTAAGAGCCAGATTTCTGTTTTTTAACCCTTTAACCCGCACCAGTGATGATGTTTTATGCACAGAGTGATGGGGGCGGCATCAAGGCTGTTGCCTCAAGTGGAAGCAGCCCCAGCATCTCCCCTGTTTGCAAAGCAGCTTCCCATTTCCTGTACTTGTTAGGCCATATTTTGAGTGTCAGTGGCACTGCACATGCTCAGTGTGATCTAGTCACCACAGAAGGTTAGGGGTTGTTAGAAATCTGTCATAGAAGCTGATGCTACATCAGTTTTTGAGTAGGCCCCTGAGCTCAGGTACCTGGCAGCACACAATAAACATGTATTTTAAAGCCTTCTAGATAACAGGTTTCTGAGTAATAGAGGCCATAGATGTACCTCTAAGGAGAACTTTTTTTTGTAAAAACAATATTAAAATAATCTAGTTAAGAGCCTATGTGAAAATAATAATAATTCATATGGTTCAGATTTTTCTTGCAGACATATTCTTTTAGGCTTAGTTTAAAAAAAAGTTGCTCCATTCTAATTGCTGGGTCAAACCTCATTATATAATACCTTTTTTTTTTCTTTTTTTTTTTTTTTAAATGCTCATGTTTACAAAATGCTCCCATGGTTTTTAGTAGAGATGTTGACATAAGAAGTTCATTTCAACTGTACTTGTCATTGTGGGTCAGAGCTATCACATCTATTTTGTTTTTTTTAATTCTGTGTTGGCCAAATACAACTCCGTTTGTGGTATAAAAATCCAGGTCCAAACTCAGCAGCTGTAAAACACTAGCCTTAGATATATGCCTTGCCTCTTTTACTTGACTTTGGTTGTTTTTGGGGTTGCTTAAAAAGGGGAAAGACTTGTGGTAGTTTAGATTCCGGTGTGGAAATACCAACAATACCAGAAAATAAGGCCTTTCTTTTTAGGCAACCACAGAGCGAGCTGACCCACACGAGCCTGCTGTTAACCTCAGCTGACTTGGAAGGGATTCAGTACCAACACTTGCTCAGTCCTGACTTGCTGTTCTAGGTTGTTTGCACTGTGGACTATCCACCAGAGCCAGTTACGACCACCAGAGTAGTCCCACTTGGGATGACAAGCTGTATTCACATGAGGGCTGGAGAAGTGAGAAACACTGCTAAAGTCAGTCATTGCAATTTACCATAAATTAATTCAATCTTCAGTCCTTCCAAGTACAGTATTTTCTAACAGTAGCTGTGTGTGTACTCAACATGTGAAGGATAATACCGAATTAGGTGTTGAATCATATCTTCTATCGAAGTCCACATCCCCTACATGTATTCAGAATTTCAAAAAATTATTAAAAAGGGGCTATTTTGCCTTGTGGAGTTTTTATTGGTATGAATTAACATTTATAATGCTTAGTGACGCCTTGAGATAATGTGCAAGCGTCTCGGTCTGAGTCAGCATTCAGGTTCCACACACTTCTTACTCAGGGACGCTCTAAGAAAACAAACAGAAATCTTTTGTATTCACCGACGTATACATTTTAATATTTTCAGGCCATGACCTAACTAAATACACCTGCAGCAAACCATATGAATATCTGGAATACCTTAAAGGGATAGCATGTACCTATGTTCGTCATATATAGTATTCGCTGCTCATGATTTTCTTGTTTAATTAATATTATAATGTGTGGGTTAGGGTTGGGTGTGACTTATATAACCGGCTGACGTGCTTGCCACTAACACTCCCTGGCCCCGTTAGAACTTGTAATCCTTTTTTTTTACCAGTACATACAGGTGTATATTGCATTTTTTTTACAGAGACCCTTCGTCATTTTGACAGTTCTTTTGTGTTCAGTAGAGCAGTACTGGTAGAGGAGATGGTTAAAATATTGCTGAGGATTCAGTTAAAAAGTGTTTTTCAGTAAGTATGAGGGAAAATGTTATTTTTAGAGGTATGCTGCTTTGTACAAAGGTGTAAGGTTTTATGCTCTGTTTTATTTTCTGCTGGGTTTGAACCTGTGATTTAGTACTTCTGCCATTACCTGTACAGTGTGCTGCACTTTGGGCTGTTTCCCACCTGCTAACCCTGCTTGTGCCAGTGCCTACCTTGTACTTTGCCTGTCTTGCCTTGTTAACCCTGCCTGTTTTCCTGTGTGCCATGCATCTGTCCTGCATGTGTCCGTGCCAGATTCCTCCTTGGTCCGTACTCCAAGTAGGGTTGGACTGGGTTGTGTGGGGCCCTACCTGCTCACCCACATCTGGCGCCTCATCCCCACACACCGTTCTTTTCCAGCGATAGGAGGAAGGAAGGGTGGGCAGGTGAAGAAGTGAGGGAGCGACAGGAGTGCAGGGCAGGCAGGGATCGGGTCTGGGTCGGCTGGGCCCCATGAGAGAAGGGGCACACCAGGTTTCTTTCTGGTGTCCCGCCAGCCCAGTCCGACCCTGACTCCAAACATTTATACCAGTGGCCCATAAGACCATGCTGTAGAACCTGTTGTTCTGACTGTACAATATTTGCAATATGTATTGTGTATTATTATGTACAGTGGTGTTACTAGATGTGACTGGGCCCCGCAGCAAATTAATTTTAGGGCCCCCAACATATGCATAGGTTGTCCTGTTTTACAATATATGTTCAAATGGGGACCCTTATACCTCCTTGGGCCCCTCTGCAGCCGCAGGGTCTGCTTCCTCTGAGTTACTCCACTGATTATGTATTTGTATGTTACTTGCCAAGTCAGTTATGATTCAGTTATTCAGCAGGGCTATATAGGGGTAATCCGGACGTTCGGCCCTATGTCCAGCATAACTCAGCCTCAAGTCTTCATCAGGGCCCCTAGGCCCGATCTTGTTTTTCGCCCCTGTCCCCTCCCTTTTATTTGTTCAAATTTTCATCATCAGGACAGAGCAATGGGAATTGGCACACTGGAAATCTAAATTTCTGAACCATAAATTAAGCTGTGTCCTTTTCATTGGTTTTTCTTGGAGCATATGTAACAAGTGTATTACTTGCCCTGTATTTTTCTCCATATTTGTTCTGCCACAGAACTGTATGTATAGTTATCGTTCAAATGTACTCCTTCTTCTACAGACCATACATTATTTAAAGTAGAACTACATCTTATGCTAGAAATTCTACATTGTACATTTTGTGGGTCTGTAGCAGCCACCGCAGTCCTTCAGTAAAAAAGAAAATTCTATTTGGATTGCCAATTTGGACACAAACTTTAGGATGAAGACTAGTTCTCCTCTTCATTGAAAAGTGCACAGCGCTGGCGTATATATAATGATAAGCTATATATATATATATATATATATATAATGTAGTATTTTTAACCTTTTCTGAGTTTAGTTCCACTTTAAGTGGATACCCTCCCAACCTATAAACACACAGGAGCTCATTTGCCAGCCAGACAAACATTTTTGGCTTCATTTACTAGTAAAAGAAAATTATTGTAAAATGTTATTAATGTTTGAACAAAGTCTTCCAAATGTTGTGAATTTTATAATCCTCCTGTTGTTTAAAAACATTACCTGCCTGGGCAGGTTTTCTTAGTTCGCTGAAAATGAACTAAAAGACACAAGCATGGTGACCACCAAGTTGACTGTTAGAGCAAATTACTAAATGTTAGTGGAAGTTGGAAACACACCCTTGAAATTAAAGATCTGTTCCATAAATTAGGCAATATAAACAAGCAGAATGAACCAAATTCTACCCGAGGAACAGCTGCTTTAAGATGCTTTGTGGAAAAGAAATGTTTAGTTGTATTTGGCAGGCATATCAGTATGCAGCAAAGTGGTGTCGTCTTTTCTTGGGAAAATAAGAGACGGAAAGCAATATTTTCCTCTGGAAGGTTGCATTTTATAAGGAGGACTACAGTAAATCTTTATTGCTTTCATGTATTTGTATAACTTGAGAGATGAAAAGCTTTATTTTATTTTTTTTTTCAAACCTTGATAATGCAGAAGATATTGGGATTTCTAATAATTACATAAAAGCTACACACAACATCCATGCCCTCTGCAAAAGTTTTTGTTTCCCGTTATTGTATTCAGCATGTGTTTGTGCACTGTCTAGTGGCCCTTTATGGAAGAGAACCACATAATAACAGTTATTTTATATTTCTGATGCAGAATAGTCCATTAGTATAACGGTAATATACTGTTTCTCCACCATATAATTTCATTCAGAAGGGAATCTCCCCCCATATATCCTGTCATCTACATGAATCCACCTGTCACTGCTCACAAACTCTCAAATGTGCATTTTCGGGAAGAAAACCGTCTTTCATAAGTTGTGACAGATGGTTTCTGTTTATGTCAATGCTCAGGGTTATCAAGCATTTTTCTGATGGCTGCAATACATGTGCTGCTACATGTGCCTGTAGAATCTATGTCCACCAATACAAAATGCAGTCATACGACAAAAACGTAATATTTCTTTTATCTATGTACAAAGTGGAAAAATGTTCTTTTGGGTTCTTAAGGAAACATTCAGCAATATGACATACAGACGTGTGTAACTTGGTTGCATAGTAACTAACATGACTGGTGTCCAACTATATGTATATGTTTTTTACATTTTGCTTGAGACTCTTTTTTTATAAGGTTGATGATAGCTCTATGTCTATAGGCCTTTTCAGTTTAGAAATATACTGTATAGCCCTCCAGTTACTGATATTTCCCAAGTGCAAATTTAGCATTATACTGTATATGCTTACAGAGAGGTTAGTTTGCACCAATGCCAGATGAACCAAATCATTGTAATCATCATAAACATTATGGTACAAAAATCTTCTTTTTTGTGTTTCAGGAACAAGAGAGGCAGCATTTGTGTATGCCATATCTTCTGCCGGTGTTGCCTTTGCGGTTACAAGAGCTTGCAGTAGTGGTGATCTTGAGAAATGTGGCTGTGATAGGACTGTGCACGGTGTCAGCCCTCAAGGTAGGTACATGCAGTATCTAAAAGGCTTAACCGTACCAGAGTTTGCTAATGACAAGGCACAGCTTATTTTACTCTAAATGTATAGTCACAGTAGTAGGAAAAATGTTTACATGGGGTGTGTTCCCTTTCCTTGACATTGTGTGATGGACCTGGCTTTTGGTGCCTATTTTGGTTGTGTTCATGTTTGTGTTCATGTTTAAAAGGAACTACACACAAACATAACTTAAGCTTTTGAAAAGTAAACATCATGCCATGCAACTTTGCAATATACATCAATTAACAAATATGAAGACTTCTCATGCATTTTAATGGTTTGGAGCAGTTCCCTAAGCCAAGCCCCCTGCTCGCCTGCTGATCTGATTTGACTACTTTTCTGAGCTAGCTGACTACTGTTACTTTGTATCAGCAGCCATTTTTACTTATCCTGCATCCCCCAACAATTCCCTGCACACATGATTTCAATAAAGAATAGAACATCAGTGCAATGCATTGTGGGCTATGTAGTTCCTGCATGCTGTCTGTAAACTGTGGATAAGTTACAATTTGTTACAAAAGTTCTTTAGTCCCTCCTTCCCTGCCATGAATTCAAATAAAGAAAAGAAATGTTACACAGCTGGATTTCAGCATAGATAATGGTATTTATACATATTTTCGAAAAGAAAAAAGTAACTGTGATGGGTATATTAGGGGTTTCTGTGTTATGTGGGCCTCTTTATCAAATTTTGCTTTGGAAGCCGGCGTTCCTCTTTAATAATACATTTGCAGACATGACTACAATAATACTGTATATTTGTAATTATTATTATTATGAGAGAAAGGTGACATGCTGCTTGATTTGACAAGTAGGTGAATGAATTATCATCCTAAATTATAATATTATTTGAAATAACATTTCCTGGTTTCTGAAACTAAACTAAACCTTTGATTTTACAGTATCTCCCATAAGTGTTGTGTAATTTTCCAGGATAACATCTTTCTTACACAACAGAAATCTTTATAATATAGTAATTTTGTTTCTTACAATTGAGAATTTCACACCTGCACACCTCTTCTAACATAAATTAAAGTAAATAAACGGCAGTGGTTAAATCATCAGAAGTGAATTTTAATGATCTTTCAGAATTGAGTCCTTAGGACCAGCAGAAGTAACAAAAATAACTTAAGAAAAAATTCATCTTGTTCTTATTGAAATTGGTATTTACAATTATCATTATCTTGATACCTGGTGTATATGTACCGTATCTTATATCATATCTGTGCCTTTGTTATTGTATCATGAGTGAGAACAGAATCCATTTATGTGTTATGTTTGTGTAGGGTTCCAGTGGTCTGGCTGCTCAGATAACATTGCATATGGAGTCGCCTTCTCCCAGTCATTTGTGGATGTCAGAGAGAGAAGTAAAGGAGGCTCCTCTAGTCGTGCTCTAATGAACCTCCATAATAATGAAGCTGGCCGCAAGGTAATTAAATGTTGGGTCATGCTTTATGTTTTTGTGTCTAAAAGTTTGTGTAGCAAAAAACTCTGAGTACAACAAGAAACAGTATCAATCATGGCCTTTGTCTAACATATTATGCTCTGTGTAAAAAAAAGTATACAATAAGCCCAAAACAAAGGTACGCTGACATCACACTGATGTTGTCATGTATAAATGTTCAATGCTAAATCATACGGTAATGCATAATATGTTTATATAAGTCATGCATTTGTCTAAGCATGGATGTTGCCGTTGGGACATTGTGGCTTTCCTGAGAAACTGTTTCAAACATAGAATAGTGTTGGAATAAATTATCAGACAAATGGTAGTTTCCCATCTTTTCAACAATATGACTGTGTTCCAGGCTGGATTTTTAGAGGATATTGAAAAGCGATGCTAAGTCTGTACTCTTTCTTAGCCCTTTCCAGACTCCAAGAGTAAGCTGTGTTATTCTAAGCAGGTTAAGATCTTTTCCTAGAGTAGAATTTTGTATTCCATATTCTAGTTTTGGATCATATGGGAAAGTTATATGAATTCCCTGTCTGCCCCTGGTCATGTCCATGAACTATTTGCTCCAAGCTAATTTCTGTAAAACTTGTATAGTAATATTTACTAAACTAGGAAACCACCAAAACTAGATCCATCTTTAAAGATGGGTCTGAGATGTAGTTATAGGCAGGGTTTTGATGGTCTTTGAGAACTACTCATGGGGCTGCTACAAATTATTTTTCAAGCCAATATAGGAATTTGTTCAAAGTACACATTAATAGCTGTTATTTTTCAGAACCACTGTTTATTATTATTATTATTATTATTGTATTAATATACTGTAGTTTTGAATATATACAGGGCAAGAGGGGGGGTTATGTGGCTTCATAGGTAGGCAATACAGTATAATCTTTTTTTCATTTATAGAAGAACATAATCCCTTTAGCTTTTGGTCTGGCATGAGAAGAGCTTCTGTTTTACTAATGTATATTTTTTAATTTAAGACAATGTCATATTCCTCCAGATTTGTATGTATATTAAGTAATGAGACATGGGGATTTGTCATAATAAAAAAGGACATTATGAGAGGAAAATGCTGTGTTATATTGTTGGTTGCAAATGTTTGTCATTTCTCCTAGTGGTTCTAAACTAAAGGCACAAAGGCAATATGACAACGGACAGTCTTGCCTGGTACCATTTATTTTCATAAAAATCTTGTTTCTTGTCTCCACCCTGCCAGCCATGTATAAAACCAAATCAAGATGGTCATGATTGTATTTGAACTTCAAGAATTTAAACTTAGGGCTTAAGTTGATATTGACGTTTTTGTACAGTACTGATAGTCTACAGTGGTGGTGGATTAGGTGGGAGGCTCCTGAAACCTTCTCCTTCTGTGGTTGTAGAAGCATCATGTTAGATGAATAGCAACTTGTCCATTAAGTAGTTAGTGGATGCTGTGTCAGTTTAAATGGGTACCTTCAAAAATAGTGTATTTTATGCTTTTGGTTACTTCTACAAGGTAACAGTTTGTGTAAATCTGGAGTCTTTTGGAAAGGTATAACTTTGTTGGTATTTTGGAGAGTATTACATTTTTGCTTTCAAAATAATGGTGGTACAGTATGTAACAATTTGTGTTGGCACTGGTGTCATGGAATCCCTAAATTCTCAGATTCTGTCTTCTGGATGTGTCTGCTAGGTCATCACAAAGACCTGCCTCCTCTCTCTTATGTGGTATTTTTATCTTCCAGTACAGATTGTTTCTGGACTATTCCATCCGTTAATGTCGTTACTTTATTTGTGCCAAAGTGCTGAGGTCAGCTTGGGGATGTTTACTTGCAAGCCACCTCAATGGAAACTGCATTGCTTTATGGTGCTGTTTAATGGTTTCTCTGTGTGCCAGCCACTGCTGTATAATTTGTGACATTACTGTAGTTAGTAATATATTAGTGGAGGGGTAGCATGACTGACCAGTGTGTTGTAAAAATGTTTCTGTGAAGATTGAGAGCAAGAAGTCACCCTGCTCAGTGTTGGGGACCTATATGGGGCTCCAAGAAACCAGTGAAGAAGGGTTAATGTTGCTGAATCATAGAGTAACACTGACACAACACTCTTTGTCATACTTTATTGACAGTAATTAAGTTATATTATTCCCATTTGACAGAACAGTACTTCTATGGAAAATCATTCAAGTCAATTTAATCCTACACCTTTGGTTTAGTTTTAAGCCTGTATATTAGGACTTGACATTTGTTCACTTAGGTATGAGTTGTATCAATTCTTTATGGTCTCCAGCAATTGGATGCGGAGGGCACTGCTATAACTGGCACCATTAAGCTTAGTCTGATGATTTTTAGCAGAGTCTTGCACAACTTTGCTATTTCTACCTCATTATTGTTCTTTGATCCATGCAAATATTTCAGTCTATCCAAGGGCTGTCAGAGACAGAACCCTCTAGCTGTTGTTAGAGATCTACCTTCCATATAGCGTTGGATGATATTATTATTTTGTATTATTTTGAATAAAGTGCTTCTTGGATCCTGGATTTGGTTACAAAAGACAATAGAATAAAATCCTGCAATGCAGAAGTCCAGCTATGAAATATAGTTAGCTTTATTTCCAGCCTGAAATACATATGTAGATAAAAATGTCATGGTTTATTAAATATTTATTTCTCATTTCTTCCCAGGCCATTTTGAACAATATGAGAGTGGAATGCAAGTGCCATGGTGTATCGGGATCCTGCGAAGTAAAGACATGCTGGAAAGCTATGCCTACTTTTCGCAAAGTTGGAAATGTCCTTAAGGAGAAATTTGATGGAGCTACCGAAGTAGAGCAGAAAAAAATTGGTTCTACAAAAGTGCTGGTTCCAAAGAACTCTCAGTTTAAACCCCACACGGATGAAGACCTTGTCTATTTAGATTCCAGCCCAGATTTCTGTGATCATGACCTAAAGAATGGGGTCTTGGGTACAACTGGTCGGCAGTGTAACAAGACTTCCAAAGCTATAGATGGCTGTGAGCTTATGTGCTGTGGAAGAGGATTTCACACGGAAGAGGTTGAGATAGTAGAGAGGTGTAGTTGCAAATTCCACTGGTGCTGCTTTGTCAAATGTAAACAGTGCCATAAAGTGGTTGAAATGCACACATGCCGGTGATCCCAGCAGGTGGAGGAACTTATTTCCCCTTTAAGGACAATGTGTCTCTCTACAGAGCACCAGTCTCATTCCTTCTACTAGGACTGGTGAAGCTCCAGTAACTGCAAAATCCTACAGAGGGACATTTTTTGTTGTTGTATATATATATATATATATGTGTGTGTCTTTGTTTTTTATTTATTGCTGGCAAACAATGATAATGTGGGTCAGTATTTCCCATCAACAAATGGTGGATTTTTTTTTACTTGTTGCTGCTTCTACAAGGACTGAGAACTGACCTATTAAACTGCTGAAGAATTGGCACTCGGTTATTATGCAAGAAAATGGACAAAAAAAAAACTGATAAAGGATGACCCACTATTCAGTTTCTTATTCCAGTGACATTTAACGAACTTCCACCAAAATGACCAAATTAACTAATGGAAAAACTTCATTTTATTTTTAAATGAAAACAAAACATGGTAGCCTAGGCATTTTATATCTATATCAATGTATATAAAAAAAATATATATATATATCTATATATATATATATATTCACATTTTGTATTGCAAATATTTCTGGACAAGAAATTGAGGCCGTATATGTGGTCTACAAACAGATATTGTGCTATTTTCTCATTCCTTGATGGGGAACAGACGATGGACAGAGCTGCACGCTGGTCTCTGCATGGTAACCTGAACCAGCTACTGACCTTTCGTGTGTTTCCTGCTGAATCCTGTTGGGTTATACCAGGCAAAAGTATTTGGCACTAGGAAACCAGCAGCCTTTGTACTGAGGTTTCAGTGTTGGAAAGGGTGTAATCTATATTTTCTTTTTCATTGCATTTTTATTTTCTTCCTGTTTGTTTTATTTCTTTTCCTTCAGTAAATTTTGAAGGGTCCAATAGAATAGACAATTTTCTGGTGGGGAGCCAGAGTGGATATTCCAATGCACAACTTAAGATATAAATATCAGCTCAAATATCAGTGCAGAATACAGTGTCATATTTAATTGGTTATAACACATGGTTCCCTTGCCCCTTGTGTAAACGCAAAATGCTTTCATTCCTACAAATACAGCGGGGAGAAAATGAATACAGACAAGATATCTCATTTTTATGCTATTGATAAAGCACATATACACACAAAAATATAATGTTAGCGATATTTAATGATCTACAACCACTAGGCATGGAAGAAGGGAGGAAGCTTTGAATGTACAGCATAAGAAATCAGATATGTGAGTATCTCAGAAATGCTTAACGATTCACTGGGAGTTTCAGATTTATAGCCCACAGAATTTTCTGGTTTACGTTTAAGATTCTGGCCCTCTAGAATATAGCCTTGTTATTTTGCAATATATTTTAGATTTCCAACAATTTATTTTTGATTAGAGTTGTGATAATATATGGACAGAATGGAAAATGATCAGATACATTAGCAATAATGTGCTCCATTGCCAGTCTACTACTCTGTTAGTAAGTAATCTGTAAAAAGAGAGTCATGTTCTACAGTCCCATCTATTTAATATTGACTATAAAAGATAATTGTGCTCAGTTGTGCTAAATGGCACAAGTACACTTGCTTATAGCAACCACTAGTCTGATCAGTTTACTTCCAGCAATAAATGAATGAAAAGATTTGGTTTCCCAAGTAATTATAATTTTTAAGTGCAAGCCTCCAGCCACTTAGAAATTGTAGAAGAGATCCAGGTATCTGGCTAGTAAGCAGGTATTTTTAATAAAATAAAACACTTACAACATTTACAATATTTATTTTTTTAAATATGAATAAAAGGGAAGTAGCTTGGTTCTGGCGAAGTAGGTGGTCGAATAAAGTTTAAAGGGGAAGTAATTTGACTATCGATTCGTCGAATATTCTAATAAAATTTAATTTGAATATTCGAATTATTTGAATTCGAATATTCGATGGTCGAATTTGCCTAATTTGCATATTCGAAGATTCAAATTTATTTTAAATTCGATCGAACTTCGAATTATTGACGTGAATTTAGTAAATCTGCACCTAAAACTAGCAGGTTAAATTAGCTTTGGAACAGTTGACAGTAATACCCACAACCACCATCTCTCCCCATTCCACCCAAAACGAGGACAGCCAGCTGTCAAAGTCCACCCCTTTGTCCACCTCCCTTCACCAATTCCTCCAACACCCAATGGGTAGCCAGTTTCAAAGTCTTATCTTTGTCCAAATTGGCTTCCATTTGCCTCCACCAAAATGTGCACAGCCATACCCCAACTCCCTTCTTCCACCCTAAAGAAGACCCAAACCAAAACCCAGACAAAATTAAAAGGCATCCACCATATTGAAGACAGACTATTGATAGCACTGGCAGGCAGCCACCAAAAATGCTGGCTAATAAATTGGGTGCAAGTATTATGAGGGATTTAATTACTCTACCTATACTGTAACAGGGGCATTTTACAATTTTGTCCTATTCAATGGGAAACATAGAATAAGGTCACTAGGCTTCTGACATTACACTTGAACATTGTGTGCTGGTTATTATAACATGTTGGGGAGTGCCACCATCACAATTAATGCTATTCCCAGCTGTAGGTCACATTCACAATAAATATAGAGGAAAGATATACCCTAATGGTGCAGTTATACTAAGCAAGCCCCATCTACTGAAACATTTGAGAGGGGTCCTGTTATTATGTAGCTTATAACCCCATGATGAAACCGTGCTCAAATACTGGAAACAAAAAAATTCAATTAATGACGAGATGGGCAGAGGAAGATGTAAAGCCCTTTAGATCTAGCACTGGTTCTGCTTAAACAAGTGTGAAAGAGATGTGCAAATTCACTTCAGCTGACCACAAACAAACTTTCTGTCAACAGTGTAGGATATCTGGTTCACAATTAGGCATCTTTAAAAGGTATTTTGACTGATCCATGGATTTAGGCCTTTTAGAATGGAAAAGTGGATGAATCAATGACCAAATTTACTACACACAAAAGGGTATTAGCTGACATGAAAATGAATGGTCCTATACTTCCGAAATGTGATCTGATACGTAGGTGTAACAATACTGAGTAAATATCCAGCTAAAAAACAAACAAATTGAAAATGCACGTCTGGGAGAGAGAAGGTCTATAAGCATAAAGAATTCACTGTCACTGAAACATTACCTTATTTGCAATTGAACATTACCATTTTGTAATATTGCATTTGGCCCTACGCATTGTAAAAATACTGTTTGTATACTTTTTCTTTCGATACTTGGTGCCTTGAGCTGAACTTGTGACAAACTATGCAAACTGCATGTGATTCCTGAAGTGATAGCTTGAAAACATACAAAAGAGTATGACACAATCAATGCATATTATCTTCTCAACTGGTGAAAAAAATGTCAAGGAAAGTGGTTTCCTCCAATGGTCTGAAAAATAGCAAATAGTAACAGCCCGTTATATTATGCAATAATTAAAATAGATTTATTCCGAAAAGAACAACTTAGTTCTTGGTAATTTTGTTGCTGTCAGTGCTGGATAACTGGTTACTAGTTACTGTATACTGGTTACTGTATAAAGAAATACACGTACATGATCTACAATAGCATTACACAACTGCTGCAATTGGACATCTTAGGACTTGGCTACTTCCACAATTGCAATCCCCAAGTCAGCCATTTTCTGCCAAACAATGCATTGTCCACAAAAGCTTTAGAAATTGCATCAATCAGCAGATATTAAAGGAAAACTATACCCCGAAAATGCATTTTTGAGCAACAGATAGTTTATATCAAATCAAGTGACATATTAAAGAATCTTACCCGGTATATATATATTTAAGTAAATTTTACATCTCTTGCCTTGAACCACCATTTTGTGATGGTCTGTGTGCTGCCTCAGAGATCACCTGACCAGAAATATTTCAACTCTAACTGTAACAGGAAGAAGTGTGGAAGCAAAAGACACAACTCTGTCTGTTCATTGGCTCATGTGACCTAACTTTATAGTTTGTTTGGTATGTTTGTGTGCACCGTTGGATCCTAGGATCCCAGGAGGCTGTCCTAATTTTTTTAAAATAGCTATTTTCTATTTATGATTACCCAATGGCACATGCTACTAAAAAAGTGTATTATTATGAAAATGGTTTATTTACATGAAGCAAGGTTTTACATACGAGTTGTTTTATGCAATATCTGTTTATAGAGACCTACATTGTTCAGGTGGTATAGTTTTCCTTTAAGGGATGCCGAGACTTGTAGCGCAAAGGGCTAAAGGGGCGAAGTGGCCATTGCTAGCGTAGAAATTCAATCCGCAGGGACATTGCCAATTCAATTCAACAGGCGCAGACAACAATTCGCTAGCGAAGGGGACTGTCACTAGCGTTCATTCGCATTCTACCGCCTCATCGAATTTTCACTCAGGCAAATGGATGTTGATCCACAAATTCAGTAAAGTGACGATTTTACTGAACATTACCCCTTTCGGCCAGAATTTACTTCGCTACCTCAGACCAGGCGAAGTGCTAACATGAAGCTAGATCTTCCTCAATCTGATGTCAGTTGCATCATATCCTGTCTGCCGAAAATGCATTAAAGTTTAAAAATTAAATTTGGCGACTTTTCTTTTTTTTAAACGGGATTGCCTGCAAAAGTCCTAGCTTAAACTTTTTTTGGCTTAACATTTTTCCCCCAGACGTTTGAGAACATATGGGACATATGGATCATTTTACAGTGGACTCATGTGTAGGGCATAATATTAACTCTTTTGTCTTTATTAAATTTCCCTGGACATGTGTAATGAAAAGTGGTAACTTCAAGCATTTGCACCAACATCTCTAATAAAGACGTCCATACAACTTTAATGTACCCGCCCCATTCAAATTGAACTAAGCGTATTTTCGCTAGGCACAAACAAAAGCTAGCGCATCTTCACTATGAAATGCTCGCAATGCCAAAGTAATGCTAGCGAAAAGCTGCCAGCGTTTGGCGCCCAGGACGAAACATCACATATTAGTGAATTAGCGTAGTGGTAGCAAATTTGTACCTGGTGAACTGGTGCGAGGTGTGTGAATGGTCGCTGGCCACAATTTGTCCTTTAGTGACTCTGCCCCATGGAGAGGTGTTCAGTGGTGATGCCCAAAGTGGAGCAGCACTTGATTTAGACACAACATTACAAAGCTTTGAACTATTTACACTCTTTGAATACAGTATATATTAGAAGCTTGGGATGCTTTAACTCTCAGCAGCTACATTTTTGTGCTGTGTGGAGCTGTGATAACTGCAGAGGGTAAAGGCAGTGTCAGACTGGGACACCAGGGGCCCCCCAAAAACCTTAGACCAGGGGCCCACCCAAAAACTTTAGACTAAGGGCCACCCAAAAACCTTAGACCAGGGACCCACACAAAAACCTTAGACTTAGGGCCACCCAAAACCCTTAGACCAGGGGCCCACCCAAAAACCTTAGACTAAGGGCATACCAAAAACCTTAGACCAGGGACCCACACAAAAACCTTAGACCAGGGGCCCACTCTCAGTACTATTATTCTTCCTCTCCTCACTCAACCTCTATTCTCCTAGTCTCTTTTCTGTGCATGCTATAATCTATTATTCCATCTATTTAGCCTCTTTGTTCTCATAGAAATAGGGAATGGCCTTGAAATAGGCTAAATGTTTAACAGCATGAGGTCCCACTGACACCTGGGCCCACCGGGAGTTTTCCTGGTATTCCGGTGGGCCAGTCCGACACTGGGTAAAGGCAGGCCCAGAGGAGTTAGTTCTGTAACCATATTCTTTTTAAACCCCTTCCTGAAAGACTGGTAGAACTGCCTATAATTTCCTAGTGACTGGCAGGCAGTGCTAATAAGTCTCAAATGTCCCAGCTGACATTATGTTGGTCATAACCAAGTCAGCTCTCTTTTGTGATTATTAATAAACATTGGCCCATGGCACAGTTGTGTAAACTGCCATTATCTGTATAAAATCAAGAACTGTGAGGCATGCTGTGGGATTTTAATGCAGTGATCCTTGCTGCTAAAAATGAATATTCTTCATCTTAAATGACAAGCCATTCATTGCAAACCAATGCTAATAAAAATGTTTTCTTTGGAACCAGAGCCCTATTATAAAGTGTTTGCTTATTTCCTGTACTGAACACAGGCATCTTAATGTGTTGTATACAGAAAGCCACACTTATTTAGCCTCAGAATGATTCTTTTAAAGGAAACAGATATTGATCTGAAGCTAAATAATATTGAATTTTCTTGCTATGTTGCACAATTTGTGCAGACATCCCCCCATGTAGTAAATAATGCTAATGGCAAAATATTCACATTATGAAATGGGAATCATTTTTCCTTTTAAGATGTACTTTGAAGCACCCTATGTGCTGGTTTGATGTTTATGACAGGGAGAAATGAATGCAACAATATGGCTTAATTGTGGCTTAGTTTTTTTGCATTATAAAAAATGATGCCTTCTTAAAATTAGTTGAAAAATTGCACAGCATATACAGTTTGCAATATTATAAACTGTGTAAATGTGCAAATTTTTATTTGTATCTTTGCTAATATTTGTTGGCGCTTTTTAACATCCTTCTATCATTTTCTACAAAATAATTCTTCAAAAGAGAAAGGTGTGAAATTAACTTCAAGAAAAACTATACCCCCAAAATGAATACTTGAGCAACAGATAGTTTATATCATATTAAGTGACATATTAAAGAATCTTACCAAACTGGAATATATGTTTAAGTAAATATTGCCCTTTTACATCTCTTGCCCTGAACCAACGTTTTGTGATGGTCTGTGTGTTGCCTCAGAGATCACCTGACCAGAAATATTTCAACTCTAACTGTAACAGGAAGAAGTATGGAAGCAAAGGACACAACTCTGTCCTTGTTTTTTAAAATGGCAGTTTTCTATTTAGGATTACCCAGTGGCACATGCTACTGAAAAAGTATATTATTATGAAAATGGCAATATCTTTTTATAGAGACCTACATTGTTCAGGAGGTATAGGTTACATTTAAGGTAATATAACGGACTCTAATTAAAGAATACATTTATTTCTGGCTTCAAACTGTGAACCTGGGCATCTTAT
This sequence comes from Xenopus borealis, assembly GCA_024363595.1. Taxonomy (NCBI): domain Eukaryota; kingdom Metazoa; phylum Chordata; class Amphibia; order Anura; family Pipidae; genus Xenopus; species Xenopus borealis. The sequence continues at coordinate 97,029,916 of CM044443.1, forward strand.
TCTGGTTTAGTCACCCACGTGGAGGACCAAATCAGGTCTGATCATTTAGCCAACATGTTTATCGGTTCATTTATTACATCAAATAAAATGCTAGATTCTTTACAAAATATTATAGAAGACGGGTTATTTACTAAGCAGGGCAACTTTGTCCCCCTCAGGTCTCATACTGAGAGCACTTCTGCCCAGGGTCTGGCTGCGTTCTGGTGTAGTAAATGTAATAGGTCCACTGTTTTCTCACACACTGCACTGGTGGTGCTGGCTTTCCATTGACCTGGCTTGGTCCCGAAGCAACTGCAAAATATACAGTCGCACACCCTATAGTTATGCAGTCCAGTCATACAGTTGGTGCACTTGCCCCATTTATTGCAACACCAATAGTATCAACCCCATTTATTGTAACACCAAAAGCATCAATGTTTTTTGGGGGGGAGTACACCCTTCCTTCAATGGGGTTAGTTTCCACACTGCATAACTAGAGTGAGTGGCTCTGTATATTTTGCAGTTACATTCTGGTGTAGAGCACAACATTGGCAGGCACAATTGCAACTTGTGTCTCCTGGTAGTCTCTAACTTGACATCTCAAAAGCATCAACCTTTTGGGGGGTACGCCCTTCCTTCATCAGGACGGGTGTACCCCCCGAAACATTGATACCTTTGGTGTTACAATAAATGGTGTAAGTTCCCACACTGCATAACTAGAGTGTGTGGCTCCATATATTTTGCAGTTACATTCTGGTGTAGAGCACAACAATTGCAACTTGTGTCTCCTGGCAGTCTCTAACTTGAGAGCTTAATGAAGGGCAAATTAAAGGAAAACTATACCCCGAAAATGAATACTTGAGCAACTGAACTCTGTCTGTTAATTGGCTCATGTGACCTAACTTTATAGTTTTTTGGTATGTTTGTGTGCACCATTGAATCCTAGGATCCCAGGAGGCTGTCCTTATTTTTTAAAATGCCAATTTTCTATTTATGATTACCCAATGGCACATGCTACTAAAAAAGTGTATTGTGAAAATGGTTTATTAACATGAAGCAGGGTTTTACATATGAGTTGGTTTATGCAATATCTTTTTATAGAGACCTACATTGTTCGGGGGTTATAGTTTTCATTTAAGGGGTGGGATGGTGACAGCTACCTGCCCCACCCCATCCACTCCTTATGAATACAGGAGGCCAGGAGGGCAGTGCTGTATTCATGGGAATGGCCGCAAGTTTCTGTGCTCCGATATGAAAGGCAGATTTTACCTGCTTTTACAACTCTGCCCCTACATTTTTAAATAAGTAGTCTTTGTCCTTTCAAGCATAATACAAGTGAGTGTCTGTTTTCCCCTAATATGGAGGTTTTGCTCAATGCCATTCCCATATCAGCGTTTTTGTTTGAACATGTCACATATATCAACGAACCTAGCACACTTAGAGACATATTTATGAAGCAGAGTAAAAAATGGTGCAGTAATACATTTAGAAAGCCTTGTATTTATCAAGTCTGAAAACGTTTCTTGGCAAAATTTTACTAAGAAAACCAGTTTCTTTGTAAGTTTACTATGATTACACAGCTTTGTTCCCATTCACTTTAAGTAATAATTTGGCAACTGTTATTGGGCATCCATTTTTTTAAATAGACACACCTTAATATTCCAAATTTACACCAAAGGACAACCTCTGAGCCATTGTGTTTTGAGAAGAAGAAGAAAACATTTCCTTTGCAGCAGCTGTTGCAGAGCTAAAGCTAGTGGCTTTTTGGCTCAGTGGGAAAAGACACTAAAATTCTAGAAACTGTCCCAATTTAAAGTGAATGGTAATTACCTCTTCAGGCCCTGTCTAGTGACAGATGCAAAAAAAGCACATTTTAGCAATATACACATGCCTTCACATTAACATTTCATGTCCCTTCCAACAAAGCACAAAAATGCTGAAACATAAAAACACATTGCTCTCCCCATTACACTTGTGGGGGGGTTAGTAGTGGCTTATTACCTATTGTCTATCTTACTATGAAATATTAGAATAATTTTATTTATTCTTAGATATTGCCACTAATTATGTTTATCATCTTAACCACATTTTTTGCAGGGATATCAAATGCCATGAACATTTAAATCTGTTGTATAGGCAGTGCATTTACAGTAAACCATTAGATATAATGGCAGAGCATTACAGAGTCATTCTACAGTAAGGGGCTTCTTTGCTAACATTTGCATTTCCCTTTTTCACTTTAGTAGCTTATAAGTGGTTCTTTTAATAACATTCATGGCATTAGTGGTTTTAGAGAAACATAAGGTTATGTAATAAAAGTCACTAATTTTGCCCAGGGGCAGAAACCCCCCAGGCGCTAACTCCCGAACCCCCAACCCCCCCTGTAGGTCTCCCGCCCACCTCCCCCCGGGCTACCTCCCCCCGGGCTACCTCCCCCCCGGGCTACCTCCCCCCCGGCCTATTGCCCCTAAGTTCCTACTTACCCCTCCTTCTTGGTACCCTCCAGCGTAGTTCACAGGATCCATCTTCTTCTTCAACATCTTCCTCCTGGATCGAACGCTGTTGGCGGCGCATGCGCAGTAGGACACATTTGCTGGCTGGTCCTACTGCGCATGCGCCAGAAGTTCACAAAGTCTTCGTGAAATCGGAAGACTTTGTGGACTTCATGAAGGTCAGACCTGGCGAAGTTCAATACAATAGATAGAAATTTTTTCAAAACGCTAGCGTCTTTTACCTTTTGTTGGGTGATAGTCTGAAAAAAGAGCAACATTTTTTTCAGGGTTACCCTCCTTCCCCCCTACATTTCCTAACATATGGCAATTCAGCGCTACGAAATACTGTACCTTGGCGCTATAGAAATACATGTTAATAATAATAATAACTCAGCTATACAGTGGACACATGTTTAGGGCAATAGGACTTCCCCCCTACATTTCCTAACATATGGCAATTCAGCGCTACGAAATATGTTGGCTCTATAGAAATACATGTTATTATTATTATTAATAATAATAATAATAATAATAATAACTCAGCTATACAGTGGGCACATGTTTAGGGCAATAGGACAATTTTATTTTATTTATTAAAGGTTTCCTGGGCTTGTGTAGTGTAATGTAGTGGCAGTAACATACACCTCTATTATACGCTTAAGTTCGTGCTGTATGCAAATTAGGCATCGCTAGCGTAAATGCACTTTGCCTGGCGAAGTAGCGGTAGCGCTAATTTGCTACCGTTCGCTGCCCTGAGAGCAAATTCACGTCTTAGTGAATTTGCGGCGAACGTCGCGAAGGCAACGCTAGCACATTTTCGCGCTTTAGTGAATTTGCCCCACTGAGTTTGATCGTGGTTTCAAAAAATTCTAATATCACTAAAATTCGACCTTTAGTAAATGGGCCTCTATAACAGCAGCTTGTCTGTACAATACCACTGGTGTCTGTAATAATAGTCTTTTTCATAGGTGTATGAACATTAATCTTACAAGCAGAGATTTATTACAAGGTACTGAACATCCCACAGCTATCTGTAAAAAAATCCCTACCTTCCGACTATGTATACGCTGTGCTCTCCAAACACTGTCATCTTCTGCAAAGTTATTAACAATTGTTTTGAAAATGACATAACGGCCTTAACTTTCAGCCACTTACTAATTAATCAAGTTAATGAATCACTGTCAGGCAGCTATGAAAAAAATCTGCAGTCTTAGTTCAACAATACTAGTCATGCAACTCTGTCAATGGGGGTCCTGATCCAGTACCTTCCATGTATAAATACAGGGCAACTCGGAGCTAAGAGCATAGCATTGCACAAATTATACATATTGTGTGCCAGTTCAGCAGAATTCTTTAAAAGCAATAATTGAAAGAAAGATCCCCCACATATTGTGACATGTATATGCAGAGAGGTTTCTCTTATAATAATGGCAGCTTGTGTGGAGAACATTATCTTCACTGAATCACAAAAGCAGGCAAAAAAAGACAAATAATATGTTTAAACAGTTTTCATTCAGAGTTCGACAGCTGTCTTCCCTGTATATTGTGCATATTAAGCTAGGTTTATTAAACTCAGGGAATTTTTGATGCTGATGCATATTTCTTTCTAAGGTTAAAAGTTGTTTTTGCTTTATGATGTTCGTAGTGCAAATGATGTTCGGTGCAAAAGATGTACCAGTTACAATTAGGTTTAACATTACATCCAAGATTGAACAGTTCTATATTTAAATTATCCCCAAACGCTATGGCATATAAATAGGCAGGCTTTCAGAATCTTGAAGTGTAGAGGCTCCCATGTGACTAGCTGAGTCCAGCAGGCCTGGGTTTACAAACGAGCCACCCCTAGGCCGTCTCTGCTCATCACCCTCCTCCCCTCTCCATCCTTGATCCCCATCCCCTTGTGCGTGCGTATAAATGACCATATCGCGAATATGTGTAAGTGTGCATGCGCCACTTACTCCAATGCGGCTGGGTGGCATGCCACCTCTGAATTTCTGCCGCCCTAGGCCCGGGCCTATGTGGCCTTTCCACAAATCCAGTCCTGGAGACCAGTGTGGATAGATTTTGAGTCACATTTATGTCACATTGTCCCTGTATACATTTCTTTAAAGTGGAAAGAAAGTCACATCTCTAGTGCAAAAACTGCAAATGCTCTCTCTGCACTAGAAGAGCTGAATTTTGGCTCTAAGGCTAAGGCCAGACGGGGAGATTCGGGGGCATTTTGTCGCCTGGCGACTT
>CM044443.1:97036153-97095374 GCA_024363595.1 Xenopus borealis
AGGCGACAGAATCTCCCCGAATCTCCCCGAATCTCCCTGTCTGTCCCAGCCCTTATTAGTAACAGGAGTAATAGTAAGTATAGGATCCATTAACTGGAATGCTTTCGACCTGGTGTTTTCTAGATAAAGAATCTTTCTGTAATTTGGATCTCCATAACGTAAGTCTGCTAAAAATCCTTTAAACATCAAATAAAATCAATAGGATAGTTTTGGCAACAATATGGATTCATGCAGCTTAGTTTGGAGTACAAGGAACTGTTTTATTATTACTGAGGAAATCATGCTTAAACATCTTGAATTATTTGCTTAAAATTGGCACTATAGGAGGTGGACACTGGCTTTCCAGATAAGGGATCCAATATCAGCTAGGAAGTATTTACTGTATACTATGGGTTAATGGTTTTTCCCTTTAAATGAAAAGTCTGTTTCTCCATTAGAGAAGGAGTGGGTGGGGGTGATGCAAGTGCCCTTTACACAGTTGCAAGAACATGCAGAAAGAAGTGTCTGAGCACAGGTACATGCCACAAAGAGCGTGGCACACTTCCCAATGTTACATTTTCACAATTAATGAGATCCATCAAAAGTGAAGGATGACAAGTCTAGGCAACCTGGAGAGGGAGAGTGGTGCTTGTTTTCTGCTTAATACTCATTTCAGGCAAGTTTCTGGATTATTAGACGCAGACATATCATGGAACTCCCAATTGTCATTCACAATGTATTATCCAAATAAGTTCTACGTGTTTAGATTCTTGCTGATCAATCCTCTGTAATGTGCGCAAAAAACAATCTTAAACCTTTCATCCAAACCTCCAGGTCATTTCTGTACATACCTCACCTGTATGAACAGATCATTGCAGATTTATCATGCTGACAGAGCATTAACATTTCATTCGGATTTTTCATCACTTGAACTCACCCTGTCTAGCAGAATTTGTTTAGCTAGCCTACTGAGAAAAATATTTCTGGGTTTGTCTCAATTATTAGAATTTCTCCTCGTTAATCCCAATGTCTTCTGCTTCCAGGATGTTAGCTGTGTAAGCTATACAATTATGCACATATATCTATTATTATTAACTGTTAATATCTCAGAAAGAAAGCTTTTATACTGTTGTTATTATTATTAGTATTATTATTATTACTAATAATAATAAAATGTATTTTTAGAGGGCCAACATATTCCGCTGTTCAATAAATGGTATAAAAAGAACATACATAGTAACCAGTAAATGACACAGAAGGTGAAGCGGTCCCTGCCCAAAAGAGCTTACATTCTATTGCAGCTGTATGTTGACTTTTATTATGATAAAAGTGAGAGTGATATTCTATGACAATTTGCAACTGAGTTTTAATTTTTATTATTTTGAGTTTTTTAGCTTTTTATTCAGCAGCTCTCCAGTTTGTAGTTTCAGCGATCTGGTTGCTAGGGTCCAAATTACGCTAGCAACCATGATTTGAATAAGAGACTGGAATATGAAGAGGAGCAGGCCCTGAGTAGAAAGTTTAATCAAAGTAGCAATAACATTACATTTGTAGCCTTACAGGGCATATGACATGGTGCTAGACATATTGCCCCTAGTCATGTGACTTTGATAAACTTCAGTCACTCTTTACTGCTGTACCACAAGTTGGAGTGATATAACCCCCCCCCCAGAAGCCTAACAACAGAACAATGGGAAGGTAACCAGATAGCAGTTCACTAACACAAGATAACAGCTACCTGGTAGATCTAAGAACAACACTCATTAGTAAAATCCAGGTCCCACTGCAACTCCTTCAGTTACATTGAGTAGGAGAACAACCTGCCAGAAAGCAGTTCCATACTAAAGTGCTGGCTCTTTCTGAAAGCACATGACCAGGCAAAATGACCTGAGATGCACCTACACACCAATATTACAATTTAAAAAAAATACATTTGCTGGTAAAAGAATTAACTTTTATACTGTAGAGTGAATTATTAACAGTGTAAACAGAGTACCTTAGAAATAAAAATGACATCATAAAAATCATGACAGAATCCCTTTAAGAATGCTCAAGGAAGCAAAATCAAGACAAAATAGATACTTTATTGTCCTAGACATAAGCCCACCCTAAAACAAATGTGACATGCACCTCAAATGGTTAAAATGTTAAAGTTACAACTTTTAAAGATAATCCCAGCATTTTTTTTAAAATAATTCTTGTGACTTTTTGGCATAAAGAATATGATGTCAGTGACATAAGTTTGAGGAGGATTTATCTTCAGTTCTCCAGGTCTCAGCTGGGGAAGTAAACTGTGGCGAAAGTAGTAAAGTTCTGTAAAATTTGCACTTTAATGAATCTGAGGAGTAACAATCATTCATCTGACCTGTTGAAAATTGGCAATCTCGCTGCGTGTTGGATTTCTGGAGAATTTTTGCTAGCGACGGCCACTTCACCCTTTAGTAAATCTTCCCAATAGAGTTTAATCATAATTTCAGAAAGCTCTAATACCACTAAAATTTGAGCTTCAATAAATGGGTGTCCATGTACAGTGTCGGACTGGCCCACCGGAATACCAGGAAAACTCCCGGTGGGCCAAGGTGTCAGTGGGCCTTCATGCTGCTAAACTTTTGGCCTATTTCATGGCCATTCCCTATTTCTATGAGAACAAAGAGGCTAAATAGATGCAATAATTGATTATAGTATGTAAAGAAAACAAACTAGGAGAACAGAGTTTGATTGAGGAGATGGCGATTATTAGTACTGAGAGTGGCCCCCTGGTCTAAGGTTCTATGGTGAGCCCCTGATCTAAGGTTTTTGGATGGGCCCCTGGTGTCCCAGTCCGACACTGTCCATGTATCATTTAAAGACGGCTATTAAATCACTGTCATCAAAGTACAATAAAATTGAAAGCAAACTAAACAACTGTATGAATATCCACACAGGGGTTCATTTTTTGGTAGTTACTGGGATGTTTGTAAAGGTTTCTCATACTTACATCATAGTCTTTACTGACAAACTAGAAGGAAAACCTTGCATTTGATCTTTTGCAATTCCACATCATTTTTCTAATGCACATAACCAAGCTAACACATCTCCAAGAACACATTCATATTCTACAGTTTCACTCCAAACACTTTCTCAGTTTCAGACATTCCAAATAAGCCACCTGATTCCCATTTCTATGGCATCAGTTTTGTGTTTCAGCATGATAAACATATTGTACAGAACATTTTATTTGTATGCATTCTGTAGAGATATCCCCCTAAACATGACCGGCACTTGTTTGAAAAACTGACATATCTTAAATCTAATCGAACAAACCTTTAGCCCTCTGAATGTTCATGGGTCAACATTACCAACATTACCAACATCCCTGAAAGTCAAAGTTTGCCTTTATACAGGTAGGGTGGATTATTGGATTTCTGGAAGGTATTAAAGCAGATCCACACCGTACATGAACAAGGCGAAACCAGCCTATTGGGTTTATTTCATTTTTACATGATTTTCTAGTAGGATGAAGGTTTGAAGATCCAAATTGCTGAAGTATCCATTATCCAGAAAGCCCCCAGGTCCTGAGCCTTTTGGAGAACAGGTCCCATACCTGTACTAAGGTATGTCATAGTAGAGGGGGTTGTTGGTGACACTAGTATTGCTGTTTTGGGTCTCTGTAGACAAAAAAGGTCCTACTTTGAGATCTTCTTGCAAGTACTGGGGGCAGCTATGAGTCCTGAAACCAGCTTTTCCTAGTACTTGCATAATATGTCTGGTCTTGAAACTCCTTATTCCATGCTGTTATTTTATTGTAGTGATACCATGAAACTAAAGGGAACAATGTGAAACTCCACATAGAAACATTAGAGTGATACTCTTTACCTCATAAAAAGAGACAGTCAGTAACGTAACTTGATGGGGGCGGGCCCTGGTGTGGGCTGTGCAGCCAAGGCACCCCCTGCCGTGCAGATTTTCTTTGTGGCTGCAGTCGGCTACAGCGAGCCGTGCGGGGGTTTGGACCCTGGTCCAATTGCATCCCCTGCTCCCCTGGTAGTTACGCCACTGGAGACAGTGCCCAGATAATTCACGCCAGTTAAGACCAAAACCCTATTAAAGAGTGCAACTTTGCCAGCGTCTGCTTTGCTCACATCGCATCACTTCCCCAGGAGTAGATTCACCAGTACAACGCTAATTCACTAAAATCGAAGTTGCAGTGTGTGGAGAAGTATCCACAATGTGATCCTTTTGGTGGTTGCTTATCCGCCTTGTATCTAGAGGTATCCTAAGTGCAGGTGTGTACGGACCCTGAAGGCTAAATTATAGTGTATTAAAGTATAATGGAAGTGCACATTCCCTAGTCCCCTGTCTGAAAAGTATACAGAACAGGGGTTTTTAGTTACAAAGTTATGATCATAAAGTTGAAAAGCCACCATACCACGTCAAGGTAAACCCCATATAGCGGCCCCTAACTTGTTTACCTCTGGTCATAGTATAAAAAGTCTTAATTCTCTGCAGAGTAGCATTATTAGTTTTCAGTGTCTGTTGAACCTTTGTTTCAGTATAAAGGATCTATCCTCCCCCGCCAGTATGCAGCTTTTAAGGGAGAGGAATTGTCCAAACCAGTGCCCATTTTTAAAAGCATAGGGCCCCATTAGTTTAAAGGGGTGGGTATGGGGTGCTATTAAAAACCACACAGCTTCTGGCTACAGTACAATGTAATAAAATGGGGGTTGTGGAAGCACTCTAAAGGCTAAGTTATGTAGCACCATAGCTGTAAGCACTGTAGCACCGGGAGCAGCACATCCCCAATGCTCCCCATAGAGCAGCCAGGTGGCATGACGCACCTAAAAATTTGCCACCCTAGGCCCAGGTCTTTGTGTCCTCACCACAAATCCAGCCCTGCCTACCAAACCTATTAAATAATACACATGAGCCACCTTTGGGGTGTTTATGGGGCTAGTCAGAACTCAAATCAAATGGGGAGCCCTGGAATTGCCATCTTCCTTCAACATAAACACTCATAGTACAATAATTATAATAAAGAGGTTATTATTATATTTTATTCTGTAGGTGCAGAAGCTAAAGAGGGGAAACTTCTGTTATATGTAGTACAAACCACCATTTACCCTGAGGCCTTCCTTAAATGCACATAGACGTAGATGCCATTTTATCCAAATAATCCAAATTTCTAAAAATGATTAAATTTTTCTCTGTAATAAAAAAACCTTAATCCAAAGATATATTGAATCCCTATTGGAAGCAAAACCAACCTATTGGGACTTGGAATTGATCCAAATTACAGAAGATCTGTTATCCGGAAAAATCACAGGTCCTGAGCATTGTGGAGAACAGGTCCCGTATATTTATCTGTAATAGCACACTAAGGGTTTTGTTACCAGTGTGAATGTACCTCCTGTGCCTGTGACAAAGCACCTGCTAACACAACTGAATACAAGAGAACTTCAACTAAATACACCAATAGAATCTCAAGTAATTGTGCCTCCTTTTCTAGGATGGGGCAAAAATGACATTGGCACTGGCCCTTTAGAATGAATGGGGATCTTTAGGGTATAATGTATATATATACAATATGAAACAGTATATTATAATGTACAATTTCATTGGCATCAAGGGAATCGGGTTCTTGTAGTTTAAAGAGGGCTTCAGGTTAGGTATCTTCTCAAATGGGGCCCCAGCCTTATAGCCTCATAGGTTTCATTTTTTAAAATGGGAATGGGAAGCTTTGTGGATAACAGGTTTCCAGATAAGGGATCCCATACCTGTAAATGTTTCTTCTGTGTCAAGCTTAGTTATAATGAAGGTGCAGTTTACATACTTACACTGATGACCAAGTTATAAGGAAATATATTTAGACCTTAAACAATGATTTGATTCAGTGTCAGATGATCTTTTTTAGGGGGTGGGCAAGAATTTCATTAATAAAAAATAGGGACAAATTCACAGAACAAAGGCATTTCAGCTTGCTACTGAAATGATTCCAACTCGTATGGTGGCTAAGTTTTCCTTAAGAACGCTTGGAATTCAGTATAGAAAGTCAAAGGCATGTCCAGGCTAGGACTGTGAAAAAATAAACAAGAAATTAGGAATTTTAGCTATCATCATATTCTGTCAAAAACGGCGAGGCTTCCATAATAGAGCATGCTTCTCATAAACACCAGGCAAATAGATATTGTCATTTACAGATACATATCTGGTTACTGAATATAAACGGATCCATTTCTGAACGTTAAAGTCTCACTATAAATTCCTTAAAAGGAGACTGTCATGGGAAAACATGTTTTTTTCAAAACCCATCAGTTAATAGTGCTGCTCCAGTAGACTTCTGCACTGAAATCAATTTCTCAAAAGAGCAAACAGATTTTTTTTATCTTCAATTTTGGAATCTGACATGGGGCTAGGCATTTTGTCAATTTCCCAGCTGCCCCTGGTCATGTGACTTGTGCCAGCACTTTAGGCGGGAACTGCTTTCTGGCAGGCTGTTGTTTTTCCTTCTCAATGTAACTGAATAGTACGCAGTGGGACATGGGTTTCACTATTGAGTGTTGTTCTTAGATCTACCAGGCAGCTGTTATCTTGTGTTAGGGAGCTGTTATCTGGTTACCTTCTAAGGCTGGGGACAGACAGGGAGATTCGGGGAGATTCAGTCCCCTGGCGTTTAATAGCAGGCGACAATCTCCCCGAACGTCCTTCTCCCTGTCCATCGCTAGTTGAAATGTAAAAGCGCCAGCTCTGTGCACACGCGGTGCGGCGATTTCCAGAATCGCCCGAAGTTACTTCGTGAGGAAACTTCGGGCGATTCCGGAAATCGCCGCACCGCGTGTGCACAGAGCCGGCGCTTTTACATTTCAACTAGCGACGGACAGGGAGAAGGACATTCGGGGAGATTGTTTGTTTATTTTACAGTTGTTCTTTCTGGCAATGGTCGTTTTATGCACTGAAATGCAATACAGGTGTTATCCAGAAACCTGTTGTCCAGAAGCTTCTGAATAACAGGAAGGTCATCTTCTATAGACGTCATCATAATCAAATAATTCACATTTTTTGAAAATGATTGCCTTTTTCTTTGTAGTAATAAAACTGTAGCTTGTACTTGATCCAAACTAATATATAATTAATCCTTATTGCAGGAAATCATATTGAGTTGATTTAGGGGGTTATTTATCAAAGGTTGAATTTTAGAGTTTTTTTGTACCTCGAATGAACTCACAAATCAAATGGTTTCTTATTTAAAGGGATATTGTCATGGGAAAAAATGTTTTTTTTTTTTTTTCAAAATGCATCAGTTAATAGTGCTGCTCCATCAGAATTCTGCATTGAAATCTATTTCTTAAAAGAGAAAACAGATTTTTTTCATTTTGAAATCTGACATGGGGCTAGACATATTGTCAATATTGTCAATTTCCCAGCTGCCCCAAGTCATGTGACATGTGCTCTGATAAATTTCAATCACACTTTACTGCTGTACTGTTGTAAGGTGGAGTGATATCACCCCGTCTCTTCCCCCCAGCAGCCTAACAACAGAACAATGGGAAGGTAACCAGATAACAGCTCCCTAACACAAGATAACAGCTGCCTGGTAGATCTAAGGGTAAAAACCCATGTCCCACTGCGTACTATTCAGTTACATTGAGAAGGAAAAACAACAGCCTGCCAGAAAGCAGTTCCCTCCTAAGGTGCTGGTACAAGTCACATGACCAGGGGCAGCTGGGATATTGAAAAAATGTCTAGCCCCATGTCAGATTTAAAAACTGAATGTATAAAAATCTGTTTGCTCTTTTGTGAAATGGATCTAAATGCAGAAATCTACTCAAGCAGCACTATTAACTGAAGTGTTTTGGAAAAAAAACATGTTTTCCCATGACAGTATCCCTTTAAGAAAAAAAACTGAATGGAAAAAACTTGATTCTGTAAGTTTCCAAACCCGAAAACTCGAATTTTCATCTGGAAAAAACTCTAATAGCTGAAATCATTACTCAAATCTTTTAATTTGTCAGGCTAAACCCTCCAAAAAAACTCAAACATCATGAAGGCTATTAACATATTTTAGGGACCTCTGCCATTGACTCCTTCATGAACTCGACAGGTTTGAATTATCTTTTAATAGATGAGGAGATCCAAATTAAGGAAAGATCCATTATCCAGAAAACCCCCAGGTCCCGAGCATTCTGGATTACAGGTCCCATACTTGTAGCAGCTCTTACCATATAGTTTGACAAGCCTATAAAAGCACTACACTCCCATTGAGGAAATAAACAAATCTTACTTGCCTAAATCAACCCCTGGTTCTACGTATACAGTAAATCTACAACTAACTATAACTAATTATAACTATTAGAGCAAAGCATGTTTTATACAACAGTCAGCAGAAAGGTGCATGCTAGAGTCAAACTCTACAGCACAACACTGGTATTTGAATCATCTTTTCAGAAGCGGTCGTTCCCAAGACTCCCGACAATCTTCTGTGCTCCTTCCCAAATAATTCAGTGTGGGCCACTGACCTCAGGATTGTGGCCAAGTTTTCTGCTCTTTGTCCATCTCGGATGAAGGCCAATTGTGCCTAAGAAGATCCAGATGAAAGGGCAAAAAAATATATGTTTGAGATACTTGGAAAAATGTGGACGAGATCTGATGTGTGTTAATGTCTTCCTGAGATCAAACGACAGCAGCATTATCTGGTTGTTCTCATAATCTGATGCTCAGAAGCAGAAAACTGTTTATGTATTTACTCTCAATCTGTTAAATACTATTGCAGCTCCTATAACAAACACTGTTAACCCTTCCTTGCATATATATTTCTAGAGCATATGCTTCTTTTTTACAGACTAACTTCTAATTATATGTACCTTATATAACTTTTTTTTTAATACTGTATATTGTAAAGTTTCTCACTTCAAGTTGTTTTCTTCATATTTCCTAATAATAAACCTTTGCCTATGGGCAGAAGTAAGTGTTGCAGGGTTTCATTTTGGTCCATTTGATTAAATCTGTTTATTTATGCACTGAATGAAAGTATTTGTTTAACAATGGTAAAAAACAACAATGCAGAGCAACTGCATCAATCCAAGGTGTGTTTTTCTTGCTCTTGACAAACTGGCGATTTGGGCTGGACATTGGCAGATGACATCCAGTGTCAATTAATGTAAAGTTAAAGGGACTTGGCATCTAAAAAGGCTTTTTATACCTTTAACAGGAGTAAAGGAGGCTATATACTGGAAGATCAGCATGTATGGGCAATATCAAGTTTGATCACAATAACAGGGATACAAGCCATTGGGGCAAGGACCACATAAACATGCCAAAGCAGTCCTCAGCCAAACCTGCCTAATTGACATTTGGGCATTTTTTTAGCCAGATATCAGTTGGCTAGGCCTGTTGAAGGGCCCAATACATGGACTGATAACTAGCGATGTTCAGGGTGACCCAATACTGTGCTGGCTTCTGCTTTCAGCATGCAAAGAGGATTAGGCTCTCGCACACTCTTTTTTTTTTTTTTAGAGATGTCTGGTGCTCAGTGGTAGAGGTACGGCCACCTCACAAACCAGTCCTGGAAATAGAAAAAATCCACGGCACAGAGATCTGCTGCAAGCAAGGAATCACCTTGCACGTTTAATGCGGTGGTGCAGTGCTTTTTTTTTTTTCTGCTGCAAGCAAGGAATCACCTTGCACGTTTAATGCTGCACCACCGCATTAAACGTGCAAGGTGATTCCTTGCTTGCAGCAGATCTGTGTGCCGTGGATTTTTTCTATTTCCAGTTCTGCTTTCAGCAGCCACTGTCTATAGATACACATTTGCCCAGCCCCCATTTGTGATGTAATGTGGGTTGGGTGTGGGTCTATAAATAGGAGTACTGGTAGTGTTCTGGTATGATTAAGAACAGGTGGGCAGGTGCGGGTCAATTTTTACCCATGCATCTCTACCAAAAACCTGTCGAAAAAGTCCATTGGTAGCTTTATAGGCCGTGGTATGGCCATCTTGAAGGATTTGTTCACCTTTAAGTTAACTTTTGGAATGTTATATAATTACTAATTCTAAGTTACTTTTCGGTTGGTCTCCATTTTGTAGATGGATAGATAGATAGATAGATTAGATAGATGAGAGAGATAGATAGAAATAGATAGAGAAAGAGCTTGGTACACCTAATCAATTATTATGTTCATTCTAAAGAAAGATGGGTCAAAGGTTTAGACAAAAAACAATATTTTGTTATATTTTGCCACTTCAGTAATGACATGCCTGTTTTAGCAATTCTTTTACACTGTATGAAACCAAGAAGTACTACAACTGTGTATTTAAATTTGCTAGGAAAACAGCTGGATACAGGTAGCTTAAAGCACAATTTGTCCACTTTGTAGAAGGAGCCAGTATGTGTACGGCAGGTGTGGAAGGAGACTTGGCACCACTCTTTGAAACCTCTGCCACTGAGATCTGCAGTCATCAAGAGGAAAGACAGATGTCTGTTGGCTCAACTTCATAGCTGTAATAGTTCAGTGGGTTAACTGCCAGCATATGTATTTCAGCACGGGCAGCTGGGAATCAGCTGGATGACAAGGAGAAGGCATGAGATGAATGCAAAGAAAGGGTACACTGGGTCTACAAGCTTTTTGGGAGGATGTTGTATTTTTGGTATGTAAATATAAACTTGGCACAGAGCAGCTGCTTTGTGGATTTTTCTCTTAAGTATAAAAAGAAAACAATCTGAGAATGAGAGCTGTTCCAACAGATTCAACCACGGAGGGATATCTTGAATTTTAGGACAAATGCTACAGTTCATGCATAACCATTTTAACACGACTATAAGAGATCAGTTGCTTTGGGTTGTGGAGGATGATGGGAATTGTAGTTTAGCAACAGCTGCAGGGCTGCACATTAGGCATTCCTGGTCAAACACATTAGCAAAGGAAATACATTTAAGCCTTTGCTTTATTTTTAAATTGGTTTTGAGAATAATTTAAGCAAAGGTATTATATCATTACTATACAAATAGTAAAAATGCTTTGCTTAAAGGGGAACTAAAAACAAGCCCAGTTGCGTCCGTTCCAATGCCAGAAGTTCAACAGTGTCATATCTTGCACTTATGTGACAAGCTGTAGAGAGGGGTTGGTAGCTGCCATATCTGGCCATATTCCCAGTTCCATGGCAGCAATCACTGACCAACAACATGAAGCCAATTGGTAGTCCTGGCCTAATCACTGCCATCAACACCATAAAGCCCTGCACTTCAGTACCAGGTACTTGGTATCAAATTACTTTTTGCCAGTGGAGTTTATGCAGCAGAGACAGAGATATAAAGGCCTGAGCAGGGTACTACCGGGTAAAAAAAACCCAATTTTTTTTCTTATAGTTTGTTTTTATATATTTAGTAATCTGTTCCTCACCCTAATACTTATTTTCCACTCTTGCTGTGAGTCACTGGCAGATTTCATCCCCCTAACTGGCTGAATTTAACATGATACAGCAATTGGCATTGACACACAGGAGGGAAGAGTAGAGTAGAAGACAATGCTAGTCTCGTACATTCCTAAATAATCCTTAATAGTGCCACTGAGGGTATAGCACTATTCTAGAATAGAATAGTGGCATGCACTGCTTGGTATGGTTGGGTAAATGCACAACAGGTATTACAATGTTGAAGGCCTGCTGTCTTCATCTTGGGATCCCCATGGAGTTCTGCAGAGTCAGACTGGGGGATCCAGGGCCTGCAGCCTAATCTCACCCTGGAGCTCTGCATATGGTTATTTATGTGAACATGTTCTCAGGTCCACTTTGAGAAGCTTTTAGACCATGGAGGCTAAAACATTGTGTAGGGGACAAGAGAAATCCTTCCCCTGTTTTTCAGCCTGTGACATCATCCAGCCCAGTTACAGGCTGCAGAGCGATCTGATTGGCCGGGAACCCCAGTGCATCCTTGGGAGAGAGGGTGTGCCTGACTGTGGAGCCAAAAGTACAGTGTCTTCAGGAGTGCTGAACAGAGCCAGTACGAGTAGCTGTAAGACTGTCAAATACAGAGAAGCTGTGGAATCTGTGGAGGTACAGATTGAGCCCAGCCTGTCCCCTGCCAAGCTGCTAGAAACTTAGAAGGAGAAAGGTGCCACTGTTGAGATTGATCCTGTTGCAGAGCTGCCTGTAATCTCCAATGAGATCTTTTATATTTACCTGCTATGTGGAAGCTGCTGCTAAATTCCAAAGGGAGAGGTACTTTTGGGAAATAGTAGCGCTACCTGGGGAATAAGAGCTCTGGGGAAGGGACATCCATTTGAACTGTGTGATTAATAGGGATGGCGCGAACTGTTCGCCCGAACATCCGCTGTTCGCGCTCGCCAAAAGTTCGCGAACGTCGCACGACGTTCGCATTTTGGGTTCGCGTCAATTTGCCGCATTTTTTTTGCCGCTTTTTTTTTGCCCTCTCACCCCAGACCAGCAGATACATGGCAGCCAATCAGGAAGATCTCCCTGGACCACCCCCACACACCCCCTGGACCAAAAAAAAAAAAATGTGCATACCTCCCAACTGTCCCTTTTTTGGAGGGACAGTCCCTCTTTTGAGAGCTCAACCCTCTGTCCCTCATTTGTACTGGAAAGTCCCTCTTTTCTCTGCACTGAACAGCCAGAAAAAGAAGCAAAGATTTGAACTTAATTGGCTTTTGGCAGAGAGTCCAGAACAGCTAACAGGTGCAGATAAGATACTTTGTAACACTTTTGACATAAGAAAATAATGGATTTTTCTTTTCCCTTGATCGCCCTCTGGCATGCCACTGTCCAGGTCGTTGCACCCTTTAAACAACTTTAAAATCATTTTTCTGGCCAGAAATGCCTTTTTTAGCTTTAAAAGTTCGCCTTCCCATTGAAGTCTATGGGGTTCGCGAACCGTTCGCGATTTTGCGCAAGTTCGCGAACTTTTTTGCCGCGGTTCGCGCCATCCCTAGTGATTAATAACCCCTTCCAGAGGATTGGGACTTTGATATGAAAAAGGACTGTGTTGGAGCAACAGTTAAGTACCTAATAGTGATTAAGGTTGTGTCCCCAGTGTAGGAGTGCATGGTGTATTAGTTTGCCCACGTGCCCATGTACTACAGTTATCTAAAGTTAATATTTGTTTTTGCAAACAGTGTGTATCCCCCTGAGGAGTGCTCCTTAGTATTCCCTAAGTGGAGGCACTGCGCTATAATTCCCAGTTCCCAGTACTTTTCATACACAATAGTAATGATGGGTGAATTTATTCACCAGGCGCGAATTTGGCTGGAAGGGCCAGCAAAAATTTGCCTGCTGAAAATTCGCTGGCTTAAAAAAAAACAAAAAAAAAAAAACAGTTGTGCGTCGAAAAACGTGCCGCGACTCGTTTCGTGAATTTCTTGCCAATTCGCGAATTTCGCTGGAAATTTGCTAATTTTCAGGGAAGCGAAACGGGATAGATTCGCCAATCACTACACAATAGGGACTCAGGGCCCCTGGACTGCCAGGGTTAAATTAGGGTTGTAATTGCAAACTAAAACACCTTGTCCAATAACAGTTGCATCAGGACTATTAGACCCTTTTATACTTATGGACCACTGGACAATTAGAGAGTTTATATGCACAATGCTCTCTTATTATTTCAAGCCTTTTGTATAGAAAGGTAAACAGCCAAAGAGATGTGCTGCCTTTTTACTCTCTCTTCATCCTCCCAGAGCAGGAGGTGTAATGACCATGGCAGACATATTTACGCATCTATCCATGTGCTTTCAACTACAGCCATTTTATTTATAGCAAATGACACAGAAGGTAATGTTTTTGCAGTAAAATACTATACAACTGACCTCAATTTCTCTTGAGGGTAAGGATAAGACTATGGAATTACCAAAAATCCCTCCAAGTGCAATGTTATTCTGTGGAGGCTATTTATCAGACACAATATTTTGTAGACATTTTGATAAAGTGCCTTAATAAATCCGTTCTATTGAAGGTCTTGTTTTGGTCCATAAAACTTTAATCTTTGTGTCTTTAGAAAATACACAAAATAAATAAAACATTCAGTCTCTTTCCCCATTCTTGAAACCTCCTTATCCTATATATTAAATATAGATGTGGACGTTATCATGCCCAAGCATGTCTGTTTCATAAACATGCCCCCAAGCAACATTAACCAGAATGATTGGGAAACACAAGCAGATAACAAAGAACTGAATATGTCTGGCAGTGCACTAAAATATGTTTCCATAGGAAAAGCATTCTCTTAAATATATTGCATAAAATAAGTGAAGTAGTAACCATCTGACAGTTACTGCTCTGCTGAGATCATCAACCTTTTATGCACTGAAGTGTTTCAAGGAGATAAACAACATGTCATCCCAACCAAGAATCCCCCACTCCCACTTTTAAGCAAGCAATCTGCAAACTGAAATTTGTTTTGCATCTGAAACAGTATAATCTAGAAGAAACATATGTCAGCTCCATAATTTTATTACATTATTGCTCTTCATTAAATATAATATATATTCCTGTAGTCAAAAGTTTATTATTCAAAAATTGTCTTTTTAAAAAAAATCTCAATAGTGTAAGTGGCGTACAGCCAATAAGATCCATCCAGCAAAAAAATCTTCAGGGAGGCCCAGCACTCACCCTCAACTGATAAGGTTTACCACACTGCAAAACCCATGGGGGCAAATTCACTAAGATCTGAAAATTCGCTAGCGTTAGCTTCGCTAGCATTCGCCGCACTTCGCCAATTGAATTTTTGCCAGCGCTGCGCAAATTCACTTAAGTGCAAAGTTACGCTCAGGTCAGCGAACAGTAGCGTAGTTGCGCTAGTGTTACTTCACCAGGCAAAGGCTAACGATGCCTAATTTGCATACGGCGGGAACTTAAGAGTATAATAGAAGTGTATGTTACAGCCACTACATTCCACTACACAAGCCCAGGAAACCTTTAATGAATAAAATAAAGCCCTACATGTGCCCCCTATATAGTTGTGTTGCCATATGTTAGGAAATGTAGTGGTGAAGGAGGGTAACCCCCCCCCAAAAAACCCGATCTTTTTCAGACTATCACCCTACAACACGCCAGCGTTTTTTTGGGACTTAGAAAAATGTTCCATTTTTTTTTTTCAAACTCCTATCTAGTCTAGCGTAAGTCGTAACGTTCAGGAAAATTTTGATCTTAGTGAATTTGCGTAATTATGATCCTTCGTCGGTGCGCAACTTCGCCTGGCGTAAGGGTTCGAAGTTGCGCAAGTCTATCTACTTCGCTAGCGAAAATTCGCCAGAGTCGGTGTTAGTGAATTTGCGAAGTTGCAAAATTACGTCACGCAGGAGAATTAGCACTAGCATTAGACGCTTTGCGCTTTAGTGAATTTGGGCCATGATCTGGACAAACCCTGGAATAATATTAAAGGAAACATGGAGATGTAGTTCAGCTGTTTATAAATTAAATACACAAAACAAATAGGTTAAAAGAAAAGTAAAGTAAAGCAAAGCTTCAAGGAGCGTGCACATTTAGTCATTAACACTGTGATATACACCAGAAAACCTCTGCCAGGTGACCCAAAAATCCACCTGTAAGATGTCAGCTCTGCCACCACCAACAGAAAGTGACTGCCCATTACCCATTAAACAAGTTGTACTCCTCCATTAATGTGTGGGGACAGAAAGTGCCATCCTCAGCCCTTGTTTGTTTATTCTCTATATGAAGTCATCTGCCATCATGGACATGGAGAACCCCTGATGTACACTACAAATTGCTCTCTCCCAATCACAAAATTAACTCTTGAAACAGTTATTGCAGAGGACTTTCTTTGCAACCACTTTTTTAACTTCAAGACAGGGTGCAAAGTGTAAAAAATGACACAAAGCCCAATGTGATTTTGCACCCTGCCTGCTTCTGAAGGTACAGCTTTTTGCTTTCTTAGGATTGCAAGGCTGTCTTCCTAAAGACAGAGCGGTATGGGTAACATGGGCATTGTTGTGTTTTGATAGCATCACCTTGGAAGATCCTAGCTTCAGCATCATCTAGAGTAGACTCACAAGCTAAGGTGCAACAGAGGATTTGTACCCAGGACATTCCCAGGCTTTAGAGCCTTGAATGATGCAAATTACAGCCTGCACCAGTGTTGGACTGGAACATCAGGGGCCCACCTAAAAACCTTACACTAGGGGCCCACCAAAAATTTTTAGACCAGGGGCCCACTCTCAGTACTATTATTATTCTTCCTCTACTCATTCAACCTCTATTCTCCTAGTGTATTTTCTTTACATACTATAATCTATTATTACATCTATTTAGCCTCTAGAAATATTAACTTGGCCAAATTAGCAGCGTGAGGGCCCACTGATACCTGGGCCCACCGGGACTTTTCCTGGTGTCTGCCTGCACTGAAATGGAACTGGTGTAAGTGATCTGTGGTTGTGTCTTAAGGACATGGAACTCCTCGATGACTTATATACTTTAATATATAAACTTATATTTTACAACAGGGGGTACATTATTTAGTATATAATACACAAAATCTGTGTATATCCTTATAAACGGTATGTTCTGATGTCATCAGTTATAAACGGTGAGTTTTGATTTCATTCCTGTCACATGACTCACTGAAAATTGTGTATTATAATAAATAAAGTACCCCCAGTTGCAAAACATGAGGATATTAGAAGATACCTTGGAGTTCCATGACCTGTATAAAGACACGCGGCCTTTGGCTACATGTTTTTATATGGTCATGAAACTCCTCAGTAACTTATAATATATATGTATAAATTTATATATATAATTTACAAGAGGGGGTACTTTATTCACTATATAAACACATATGAAAGAGATCTTGAGATGTTGCTCTGCCTAGAAATTACCAGAGAAACATCAGACTGGTCCTCTTGCTCCATTTCTATTTTTCAGAATATAGGTTACAATGGATTCTAACTGTGTACTTTTAATAGGCGGAAGAGGTACATTCCCCACCTCTTACAGTGAATGAGCAGAACTAGTGTATGTCTAGCCCTTTCCTGGTGCTATCTTCTAATGCAGGATTAAATTCCAGGGCCCCTAACAGGTTGTGATCACACAAACCTGGAAACTTAATGGTACTGGTAGGGGAGACTGGGAAATCAATTTTAATGTGATATAATCTTGAACGTTAAAGCTCCAAAGACATATATTCTGACATTTCAGGATTAGATTTAGATTGATGAAAGGTAAAGCAAATCAAGAGTTCTCCACAACACTAGTAAGTAGTCTTGAAGATTTTATTCAGACAAATGCTGACTGGTTCCCATTTGTTTTAATGGATTTCAGCAATACTGGGTCTTGCAAATTACAAGTGCACTAGGCAAAAGTGCAGTATTTTTACCACTTTGCAGAGTGATTTGTCTAAGTTGGGAAACTGGGCAGCAAACTGGAAAATGAGGTTCAATGTTGATAAATGCAAGGTTATGCACTTTGGCAAAAATAATATAAATGCAAGTTATACACTAAATGGCAGTGTGTTGGGAGTTTCCTTAAGGATCTTGTTTTTTTTTTATAGATAACAAGTTGTCTTATTCTGGGCAGTGTCATTCTGTAGCTACTAAAGCTAATAGGGTTTTGTTCCGCATAAAAAAGGGCATAAACTCAAAGGATGAAAACATATTTATGCCTCTTTATAGGTCCCTAGTAAGACCTCATCTGGGTTTTAATTTGGAGGAGTTGAACTTGATGGACTTTGTCTTTTTTCAACCCAATTTAACTATGTAACTATGTTTTGTCCAAAGAGAAAAATGTATCTGTGTAACTTACTACATTTGTACACCCCATGTTACACTGCTCCTTATCTGATCACTAATGATGGGTAGTGATGGGCGAATCTACCCAGTTTCGCTACACTGGCGAAAAAAATTTGTGAAACAAGTCGCGGCACGTTTTGACGCGCGTCGCGTCGTCATTTTCGCCATGTGTCGCGTCGTTTGCGTTGTGTCTTTTTCGTCGCGCCACGTCAAAAACGATGCGCGGCTCTTTTTTTAAGGAAATTTTCACCAGGCGATTTTTCGCTGGCGTTTTGCGAATTTATTCACCAGCGGCGAATCGCGGGAATTCGCCGTGAATTCGCCCATCACTAATGATGGGCAAACATTTTGCCAGGTATTGATTCCCAGGCAAAATCCCATATTTTGCAACTGATGAGATTTTTGTTAAACCAACACAAATTTTGAAAAATGTTGCCATGAATTAATGCAGCATCAAAATGTCCATATGTATTTTGTGCCATAGACCAATATATTTTGCTCTGAAAAGTTTGCAGCAAAAAAGTTGCCGTATTAAGTTGCTACAAAAAAGTTGCCATATGAAGTTGCTACAAATAAATGTCCGTAGACTTTATTTTGCATGGAATAAACTGCAGCCAAAAAACAAAACAAGTGCACTTCGAAATTTTCCCATTGTAAAATGTAGATTTGCTCACCACTACTGATCTTTTCTTAGGTGTAATCTAACTTTCACGCATTGATTGAAAGATTCAAGATTCACAGTTTTGTCATACACAGTACAAAGAAAGTCTTACTTGAATGAATTCTTCACATACTAGACAACTAACATTCAGTGCAACATTACAAGAATAAATTAAAATGACAAAGATATGTTTACTCATTAAGTGGAGACAATGACCATTATTACTGAAATGTAAACATAAATTTCCATAGCATTTGAGAATCACACGATTTATTCTAGAATAAGAATGATGTACAGCCAGGAAAATAATATCTTAAACTGTTGATCTCTTTATATAAGTACATTTTGGATTTACTATGTCTGTTCCCCCCCCAACCCTAGTTACTTCCAGTTAGCATCAATTCCCAACTGAATCACAACTAAAAGATAGACAGCGGACAGTGAAAGTATTTTAATGTTAACTTTTATTTTTCAAGCAACAGCTCACATACAGGTATAACAAAGGCATTAGAAATGCACATACAAAGCTAATGACAAGCTAAACGGAATAGAAAATAGCAGTCGAGCATGTACCTAGAATGAGAGGTGGCAAGTTTGATCTGAATTATCCATTCAATGTTATATGTACATATATACATAACTGTATATGGAACTGATGCTTTTCTTTCTGTAACACTTTTTCTCCTTCTGAAAAATAACAAAAATAAAAATTATTAAAAAAAAGATATGTTTACTCTAGCTATATACAATATATACTATATATACAAAAAGAGCCATCTTCTTCAAAATACAATAAGTTACAATAAGTCCTGTTTACTCTAGCTAACATGAACCATTATCAAAATGACCATAACCATAAAGTGCAAGTGTAAAATGTAGTGTTTAATAGTCTTTAGCATTTGCAGTGTATGTTGTGTTTTGGTAACCGAGGATGAGCAGGGTATAACAGTGCTTTATTAGCAGGCTCAAGCAGGTATTACATAACAGCAGTAACTTGAACTCTATCAATCTTAAACTGTACAGAAAGTATTGTGTATCTGCATAGTAATGTCCACAGTGACACTCACAGGCCATTTGTATAAACACCACATTCCCCCTATAGTAGGAAAGCATTTGGACAAATATAATAAACAGTAACAATTAAACAGTATGTTTCTTAAAGCAATATATACATTCTTTACATGACATAGTCCTTGGTCCATGCAGGTAGTTTTCTTATTCAGTATGCCTTATATGTTCACTTTCTTCAGGCCTATTGCGGTTGGCATCAGGAGTAGGAAAATGTCCTTCATCAAATGGAGCTTCTCCAGTCATATCTAGCAGGAGCAAGACGACTTGCATTCCATATGCGACCATCGGACAGTTCATATGTGTATGGTCCTCGCTGGCGTCTAACTTCAAGTGGTGTAGTAAATTTAGATTGTCCTTGTTTCAGTATTCCTGGTTTCTTAATTCTGACTAAAGATCCAGGTTCAATGTGCACTTCTCTTGCACCACTGTCAGTATAAGCCTTGCATTTGGCTTGTAAGCGTTTGACAATGTCAGCAGTAGATGTGTTTGTAGGAACAGTACTTTGTGGAAGTTTGATGTCTGCAATATTTAACTTAGTGCACATCTGTTTGTCATGTAATAATTCAGCTGGAGATGATTGGGTCGTTCTATGGCACATTGCTCTGTAGTTATGTAGGAACTCTGTTGTAAACACTTTCCAAGATTTCCCAGTAAGGTTTGCTGTCTGTAGTGCTTCTTTCAGACTTCTGTTGAATCGCTCGATTTCTCTATTTGCTTAAGACAGAAATGTTATTACTGTAGCAAATGCAGTGTCTGGCCATTTACTGTAATAGTCTGTCAGAGGTATATCAAAACTGCAGTCTATAGGAGCATCTGCAAAAGGACCCACAATATCAATAGCCAGTTTTCCCCATGCTGAATCAGGGAATGGTACTGGCTGAAGTGGTGGTGTATGTAGCTGTTTTGTCATGATTTTGACAAATAACGCAAGAATGAATGGCAGTTACCACATTAGCATCCAAGCTAAGTAGGCTCAACAAGGTTTTGAACAAAAGGTGCATGTAGTGGTGGTGTATGTGTGATAGCTGCTGCAGAGGTAGAGGAGACATGCTGTCACCAATCTGTTGTGTTTTGGTAGCCAAGGATGAGGAGTGCTTTATTAGCAGGTTCATGCAGCCATTACATAAAAGCAGTAACTTGAACTTTATCACTCTCAAGCTGTACAGAAAGTACTGTGTATCTGCATAGTCCAAGTAATGTGCACAGTGACACCCACAGGCCATTTGTATAAACACCACAGTGTATATTAGCAATATTGCACGTGTGTTGAAACAACTGCCTAACATACTGTATATTGCACATTATATTGCATTGTATGAACATTTATTATTGCACACTGTAAACAGTCTCTACATATCCTTTGTTACATCTGTGTGTGTTATACAATCTGACAGTACTCGGGTAAAAAAACTGTCCCTAAATCTAGCATAGCGTGTGCAGACTGAGTCTGAGAAAAGTGGCAGCACAGGATGACTGTGCGCCAGAAATACAATTCAAAGGGACATCACTAATTTATTAACAGGCATAGAGGACAATTCGCTAGCGAAAAAGTGCATCACTAAAGAAATTTCACGCCCTTTCGCCCAACCAAATTTTCACTCAGGCAAACAATCGTTACTCCGCAAATTGCATTAAAGTGCAAATTTTCCATAATGTTACCCATTTCACCAGAGTTTCATTAAGATGAAGCTACATCCTCCTCATTAGTGATGGGCAAATAAATTCGCCAGGCATGGCGAAAATTGTCACTTGTCAAAATTGTTGCACACTTAAAATTGTCACCCGCCAAAATTATTCAGACGTCCATTGACTTTAATGCATTTGGACAAAATAGTCACGTGAATAGAAATTGTCACTCGCATCAAAATTATTTTTACTTCAATGTGTTTTGCAAATTCGACTTGTCGAATATTAAAAAAATTTCAATTTGAGTCAAACTTTGGGCTATTCGACAGTCGAAATAGACCAAAATTACTTAGAAATTCGAATTTTTTAAAATTTGAATTTTATTCGAATATTCACTTCAACCATCAGTAAATGTGCCCCTAAACCTCAATCTTATGTCAGTGACATCATATCCTGTATGCCGAATAGTTGTAAAACTGAAAAAACACTGGCTTTTTTTCATATTTTAAAGTGGGATTGTATTTAAAAATTTTTTATCCATTTTACTGGAATGCCACATTTGTTTTAGGGTGGGATCATGTCTATGGTAGTTTATAGTCAGCACTCTTTTCCACCTATTATTTTCAAGTGGAGCTTGTGTCCTGCGGTCCACTCTCCCACCATTTTAGTCACATTCCAAAATATGGCACAGCCCCATTCGATTGTTAAACTTTTAAAAAGCCTTTGTATTGTGCAGATCACAAAAGCCATGTACAAAATAAAGTTTCGGGCCTACTTCCAGCCCTTTTTCAAGTTACTGATACATTTGCTGTGTTACAATTTATACATTTCTCCAATTCCAGGAAGTTCTCGAGAATAAGATTATAAGAGATTTGGGAGCTATACAAGGTCCTGTAAAGGGTAACAAATGTGTTGGTACATCCCTAATTTTAACTCCATTAATCAATGATGTGCAGTACCCTTCCACTAGTTCTACACAGTTACTTTGTCTGTTTGTCCCCTGCAGCAGGAGTTTACCTTTGGGTTTACCTGTGGGTTAACTAGTATCATGTAGAGACTGATATTCTAAGACAATTTGCTATTAGCAGCCCCAGATTTGTGGCAAGGCCACAAAGGCCCGGGCCTAGGGCGGCAAGTTGGTAGGGGTGGCATGCCGCCCAGCCGCTTTTTGAGGAGGGAACGCGCAGCTAGAGAGGAGCGGGTGACAGGTGTTAGGATTAGGCCTGGGGGCGCCCGCCACTGAAATCCGGCCCTGGCTATTGGTTTTCCATTTTTATTATTTCTGGTTATTTATTATTTATTCTGTTTATTAGTATTTATCTGGTCACTAGGGTCCAAATAACCCTAACAACCATGCATTGTTTTGAATAAGAGACATGAATAGGAGAGTAATACAAAGTAGCAATAACAATGAATTTGTAGCCTTACTGAGCATGTTCTTTAGATGGGTAGGTGATCCCCATTAAATTATCAGAAGGCAAATAATAAAAAAAAAATTGCAATGTAGAACAACTAAACAGTTTCTTAGAAACAGCCATTCTACAACATACTAAAAGTTAACTTGAAGGTGAATCACCCCTTCAACCTACATTACATTATGTTGACCATATTGAGTCTGACATGCGCACTGTACACCAACTCTTAGGTTTAATCCCACAATGTTCCTGGAGTATTGCCTGATGACAGCTGTTAATAGCTTATTATTTTATTACAGGATTGCACATAGCGATTCAGAACGCAGTGCATCATGTTCATCCTGGCGTGCGAGCTACAACGCAGTCCCTAGCGTGTTTTCAAATCTAACAACATTTCCTTTCTGCCTCATTCTGGACTTCTCCCATAAATATGTTCTAGGGAAAACACTGCTGCAAAAGTTCTTCCATGAAGTTTCCGTTACAGGCTCTCTGTGGATTTTCTATGTATGTAAATATTTTATTCCGTGTTTTAAAAAAAAATAAAAAATGTTACTTTCAAATATTTATTTTATGATAACCATAAAACTCTGTTTATAGAATTCCTAAATAAACTGTTATCCAATATTATATTGTGTGATAACTGAAGTGTAGTTGCTTGCTAGTCCTATAAAAAGCAGTGTAGGGGTAAATGATAATATGTTCCTTTCCCCAGTTAATTACACAATCTTGAGCACACACTTTTTCACTCCTCATGTGATAACAGTCATAGATCTTGCATTTGTGTGGCAAACCATCAACTAACCAATGTTAAATATGCATTTTATAAGACATCAACAACATCTTTACAGAATGCATGCAGCTATTTCTCTTATTAGACATGCTATTAGCTAATCAAATACATTTAAAATTAAAAGTTGAATAACCATTGTTCAGAGAAAAATAATCCTATTAAGTAAAAGTTCCTGTGTCAAAAGGTGCTCCTTGCTATTCTGCCGCTATTTTGAATTGAGCATGGGATGTCTGTTGACATAGGGAGTTACACAGGGAGTTACACTGGAAATCATGGGGGAAATGCTGCATTTTAGGTACAAAAATTGGCACTGTACTTGTAAATGATCCCTGCAAAATCTGAATGGGAAGTCATTTTTCAGTGCAGTCACAAGTAGAGAGTTCTGTTGACTAAATATTATGGTGAGCGTGACTCCCCCAGCAATGGGCTGCACCAGAAATGGAAACTTTATATGATAACGTCCAACCTGAACATGACTGTAATTGGTTTCATGTTTTTAATGGAAAAGATAATACCATTTTATCCAAATAGTCCAAATTTGTAAAAATAATTTCCTTTTCTCGGTAATCCAAACTCTTGATCCAAACTAAGATATGATGAATCTTTATTGGAAGCAAAACCAGCCTATTGGGTTAATGGTTACATGATTTTCTAGTAGACTTGATATATGAAGATCCAAATTACAGAAAGAACTGTTATCCTAAAATCCTGAGAATTTTGAATAAAAGATACCATACCTGTAGTTGTGGTGAATATGGCTGGAGGCACACAACAACTAAAGGGACATTTAAATAGAAAACATGAAGTATATTGTTTGGTGCCCTCCACTAACACACACACACTGTTTGTTAAATTGAAATGGCAAGAAACATCTTTGCATAATATTATTAATTAGGTAAATATAAATGTAATGCAATGTTGGTATTGTCGATAGAATTACAAAAATGTAAGTCATCCAGCATGTATGTATTTCTAGTACGCAACACTGAAAAAATTATGTTATTGCTTTTGGTTTAGTTTTGTTGGATGTGACTGGGTTGCATTCATATACATAATTTAAAATGTTAATGCAATTCTTTCTTTTAAAGAAGACATTTAATGTAAAAAACAAGAATGTGCCCGTTTTTAAAATTATTTTAGATAGAGAAGGAATGAGATTGAAAGAGTTTTGTTTCTGGTTACTTTATTGTAAATTTCTGCAAAATCTCTGCTAGTCCCACCCACTTCCTGCTGTCTCATTTCCCAGGCTGTGCAGGGGAGCCAGTGGCACTCAGCATATTGCACTGTAGACTAGGAACCAATCAGCAGCTAGGATGACCTGATAGGGAACTAAAGCCTGTCTTTGCTTTGGGTGTCACCTCCTACTGTGCTTCTGGCAGGGACCATTAGGACATGCCAACCCCTCATTTGAAACTTGGAGAGAAACTAGAGAACATCTATGGGGAGCTCCAATAAAGGGGCTTTTATCAAAGATACTATTTTCAGCACAATGTGACACCAACACCATATATTATTAATTGCCTACAAAATTAGGAGTTATTAATTTATCCTATATGTCTCCTTTAATTCTTTTAGCCAGATTAAATGATTGTATAAGAAGTATGTCATAGGTAGTACTTTGGCATGGCTTCCCTGTTTTAATCTGTCAACTATGAAATAGGTAATACCTTGGCGTGACTTCCCTGTAATAATCTGTCATTATTTTACAGTCAGGTAAACTTGTAATCTTATCTCTTTAATTGATTTCTACCTGCTACAAGTATGTGTAAGCTGAGAACAAATATTATTATAAATCTCCACCAAAAAACAAGATGTGATTGAGCAAGCATTTCTGATCAATTTTATTAAAACTGCTTTCAGTAAAGATGCAAATATGAACGTCTGGTT
Source organism: Xenopus borealis (assembly GCA_024363595.1). Lineage (NCBI taxonomy): Eukaryota > Metazoa > Chordata > Amphibia > Anura > Pipidae > Xenopus > Xenopus borealis. Next base: position 97,061,307 of record CM044443.1, read on the forward strand.
TGGGTCTGAAACACAGATTTTGCCTTTGTCAAGACTTTGCCAGATTTACATTTCTTGGTTTGTGTTTTGGCACCAAACAACAAGTTCAGTTTCCAAGTCAGTAGGATTAAGAGTCTTGTCGGAGCCAAGCGAAAGATACAATAGATAAGAAAGATAAATAGTTTCTCCCTACTGTGTCCATGGGCAGCACCTGCGGCAGGCTTAGCACCTGTGAGAGGCAACGACCAGCACTGCAATATTATTTGGACAATTCACAGAAGAATTTGTGGAATTGTACAAATAAAACTGAAATGAGGCTAGTTATTTGGGAAGAATACATATTATCCTACTAAAGGCCTCCTGGGTCAATATACAGAGGCCTGATCAGGAGTGGCTAGCAGTTTAGTGAAGAAAAGATAGAGGGATACTCATTTCATCAATGTTGTAAATTAGGATATCAGTAGTTGCTTCATCCATTGCATTTACACTGGAATAAGGCATTTGCTAAATATAATCAATTAAAAATTCTGCACCATCTTTGAAATACTCCATCTAGAGCAATCGCTGTTTCTCTCTCTTGTTGTGCAGAGTTCAAAGTCTGGTTTTGATTGACAGATCAAATACATGGTTGTGTACTCCCTTTGCCTAGACAATGTCTTAGAGCTAACTCTCTTTTAAAATAACCGACTAACACAAAGCTGTATGCCGAGAGTTTGCTGAGAAGGGCATGATACAGATAAATGTGATCATTTCAGAAACAGTATAGAATCTCTTCCTCTCATCCACTAGACGAAATTTTCACAAGAGGTATATTTAGGGTTAGTACTGCATGTAGTGACAGTGTCCCTTTACCTTTTCTCACATCCCCAGGCTTCAGAGTAGTAAACAATGACAGCTTCTTTTTCTACAATACAGACAGATGGAAGCTGTATAATGAGATAAATATTCACTTATTCGATTAGCAAAAAGTAGATAAAAAATACAGCGTTTTCAAAGTTTGTGTAAAGCATATTTCTGACAATAAGCATTTGCTTTCAACTGTGAATAAAACAATTGAAGAAAACAAACTATAAATAATTGCAGACACAAAATCATTTAGAAAAAAAAATCTGTTTTTAACTCTGTTCCTCGTTTAGAACACTGGATTTTGTGCTGCAGTTTTGCCTGAGAAAAGGAACTCAACACCTCAATGTTTAGTTTACAAGTTCTGAAATGTTTGAGCAATAACATGATTGTTTGCTCACTTTCCTGCCAACACCTTGCCCATATACTCATCAAGTTACTGCCAGTTATAGAGGCCAATAATTGTGTGGTTCTTCTATTAGAAAGGCATTCTTCCGTTAAACGGCAAGTAGCTAGTCAGTAACCTGATGCCAGCATTCTCACAAAATTATAATGTAACTGTGCACATTTATATTTCATGTATTGTGGGGGGTTCACTTGCACAGGGATTTATGTAACAACAGCATTCCATTTCAATGTCTTCAAACTATGATGTGACCCTGCTATATATTCTCAAAGGGCTGATTGCGGGCCAAAACCTAAGTTTCCTTATTTTCCCCCATTGCGGGGGTGCAACGAGGCTGTGACCACAAATTACATATAGACAAATGCAAGAGGTCCCCCCCCACCCTTCCCAGCTATAGTCAGGTGATCCCACTGGTGTCTAATGGAAGGGCAACCATGATTGGGAGTTTTACTTTGAAGGCAGCAGGTAGGTTGCAGGTAAAACTTAGTCCCTTTGTAAAATGTTTAATGAAGTAATGGAATTCTTAATGAATCAGATGAAAATTGAGCGTAGGACTGGCCAGATATGGGATGACTTTGACGTAGTTGGCCAACTTAAATATATTGCAATATAAGGGTAAGGCATTTTTTAGTAGCTGTATGCACAGAATGTCTCAATGTCTTAAATATATTGATAATGGGTTGAGTGCAGAGGACCTCTTGTATTTGTCTATATGTATTTTGTGGTCACAGCCTCATTGCACCCCCGCCTAATGATTTTGGAAATTAGTGGTGAGCACAACTTTTTCTTGTTTGTTATATATATACATATATATATATTATATATAAAAAACACAAGGGAAAGTTGTGCTCACCACTAATTTCTAAAACCATCAGGCAGGGGTGCAATGAGGCTGTGACCACAAAATACATATAGACAAATAAAAGAGGTCCTCTGCACTCAACCCATTATCAATATTTCTACTAGGGTTATGGTTCTTTCGAGCAAACAGACAAAGAATCCACACCACTAAGTGATTATATGGTATAATAAATCAATAGATTGTTGTACATACATGATTACAATTAAACTAACACAGTATTTACAATATTTACAGTTCCATCATAGTTTCTTTCTGGTCATCTGATGGTTCTTGCTCCCATCTTCCCACCAGTCTGCTCCGTTATCTGTCCCAGTCTGCTTCTGTCTTCATCTCTCTCCCCAGGCTGCTGTCCAGTGTTCTTTTGTCCTGGTTTGTGATACCTGCCCCCACAGCTCCCAACCGATAAAATGGGGAGATAAAAACCACCAACTTGCCCAAGAAACTCTTTAATATGTAATATTTGGGTAAGGGGGTGACTTGGAATGTAAGTTTCCTGGACAACTGTTAAGGAAATATTATCTTATATTCTGGGTAAAGAACATTTGCTATGATATGATCATGTGAATAAATACAAGAAAATAATATCAAAACCATGATGGAAATGTCTTACAATTGGTCATGGATGACCAAGCCTGTGACCAAATTCTCTGTGAATGAGTCCAAGGTGATTTCTTACCCAATACAAATCTCACAGGGCTTCCTTGTTCATCATTTAATCTAGAAAGGCTGAAAATACCAACAGTTGAGGAATGCATAGCGCTGCAACCCCAGCCAGCAGCTCTGAATATATCAGCCTGATGTAAATCAAGAAAACAAATTATTTAAGTGACTAGATTGGGAATGAATATTGACACAAAAAACACATTTATGCAAAAAGTAAAAAAAAATTCTCGTTAAAAAAAGGTTTAAAAAGTTGAGGTTTTCGTGACTTTTCTGCAACTTTTTCCTGTTTATTGTTTTTCTATTTGAATCTTTTGATAAATGAATGGCATTTGTGGAAATTAGTTTATTCATGGTTTCAAAAAGCTCTAACAACACTAAAATTCAACCATTAATACATGGGCCTCCCAGTGTCTTAAAGGAATGTAGACTTCTGTAAGCCGATGAAAGGAGATAAAGCTTGTGGCCTGAGGAAGAGAACAGTGGAGTCAAAGCTTAAACTGCAGCTGTTGCAATCATATGACCACAGAAGGTAGGCAAAGCAAAGCAAGATGAAAATATGAATTTATTATTATTAGGTAAATGCATTATATTCAGAAACAGTAAATTATGTTTTAATAGAGAAGTAATTTACAAACTGGGAGACGTGTAAGCCTGCGATTTAACATGAGCACCATGGCATCTATAGTAAAATACAAGAAAGTGACAATAATAAATATATATATATATATATTTATTTCAGTGTGTGTATGTGTAACTCCAACAATAAATAACAGATCTATTTTTAATACCTTTCCATAATCAAGGGAAAAGCAGTACTCCATTATGGGTTCCCAGCCCATTTTCAAATCTTAGGGATTTGTACCAATTTAATTGAACTATGCAGTTCACTTCCTTAACACCACAAAATACATTAAGAAAAATTGTTCTGTTGAGCTGAATCAACACACGCTGTATCACATACACCTACGCAAACTATGCTTTCACTGTAAGAAACCCTTGAGTCAGGTTTAGCCTTTAAATTCCGTAAAAGGGAACTAAATAGAAAAGAGAGTTAAACTCTCAACCTAAAACTTGGAGCAAACCAACTTAATTTCCTGTCAGAGAGCAACCACCAACCTGAAAGACAGGAGAGCTTATGTTTGCTTCAGTACCTGCATATTCATAATTTGGTTGTTCTATTAAAATGCCAGAAGGCATTCATTCCATAACTGTAATCTGTTATTAGCTATTGTGCAAGAATTCAAGCACAGGGTAGGCAGAGCAGGAAAATCCTTCCTTCTGTTATTTCATCTTGTGCTTTTTGTAGTTTGTAGAAATTATACATTTATGGTCTCAGCCTTTATCAAGAAAAAAAGGGAGCAATTGCTGCAAATGTCACAAGTTTGTGTTTAGTATAAACTGTTTTTTTTTTTCATAAATAGAACAGTAAATTCCTCCCTTTCATGTTCACTACTAAAATGAACAATTAACAACAAAACATGGTTTATTCATTAAAGAGCAAGTCAACCTCAAAATATTTTTTTGCCTAGAAAAAGAAAACATTATTTTGCAACATACATTAATAACAAATTTTCCATGGTTTTTAAGTTATTGGTTCATGTATTGCTCTTGAAATCAGTGTTTGTGTAACAATATGTTACCTTGAATCCTATGGATAGCTTGGATCCCCAAGGAGAGCCACTGGTGCAAGGAAGACTGCTTTACGGCTCCGGTCTTCACCGACGCCCTTTTGGGGCCCCGGGCTTTCTGCGGCAGAGAAGGCAAAGGAGCAGGGAATAGCCGAGATCAAGGTACCATCAAGGATTGAAACAGAAGCAAAGTCGAAACAGGCAAAAGAGTCGGTGCAGGCAGCAGAGGATCAGAGGTCAAAAAACAGGCCAGGAGTCAAAAACCAGGAATCAGATGTCAGGCAAGGCTTGAGCAGGAACTGTGGAAACAGAAGCAAGCTTGGGCAATGTGAGGAGGAAGAGGAAGGTATTTAAGGGACTAGGAACCAATCAGGAGGCTGAGGACGGACAGACACATCAGGAACCAATAGGAAGCTAGGCGCAGCAAATTAGATGTCATAACACCTAAGTATACTGGTATAAAAAAAACCTACAACACCTGGTATTCCCAGGTGGTCTTCCATCCAGGTACTAACCAGGCCTGACCCTGCTTAGCTTCCAAGATAGACATTTTCAAGGTGATGGGGCCTTAGGCCGTCCATTACGGCATGGGCGTCCGACTTGACGTGTGCCAGTATTTATGCGCCGACGTTTGACGGCAGGCATTACAGTTTGTCCCTTATTCTCTTCCCTGGTGGAGACTGTAGATACAATGTAAGACAAGGCAGCTGATTAACAGGCCTGTCTTTGTTGGGGGGCTAAGACTTTTGTAACATTGTTTAAAAAGTAACAACCAGAAATAAAGCAAGTGCTGCTTTCAATAGCAATTATGCTTACAAATAACTTTAAAAGTACTTAACATTTTTAATATAAGAAATGTATATTTGAAAGTTGCTTAGACTTGTTTTCTTTTATTAGGCAAATTTTGTTTTGGGGATGACTTGCCCTTTGCTGTGGAGATCTCTATCTCTTACAAACAGATACAATGAGATGGCCAAGCCCTGTGGGAAATTTTTACATTGGCCAAGTGTTATGTTTTGGTAGCCACACCAAGTAATACAATGCATTTGTTGTACTTAAAGGAACAGTAACATAAAAAAATAATAAAAAAAACCAAGACAAATTAAACTTTAAAATAGCAAAGCCTTTATTAAGAAATAACAGAAACTCCTCTTCCTGCCCTTTACAGAAAAGGCGACTGTTCATCAGGACCAAGAAAGCCCATACCGAATATATATGTGCATACTTTCTTACATGGCACACACCCCGCTCCTCCAGCAGGAAGCCCGCAGTGCCCGGTTGGGAAGCAGTTGGAAGGCGATACTGTCCGGCAGGTAAGGGGTGGGCCAAGCGGTGGGGCCAGACAGGCTGTTATACTTTCTTAAATGGCAAGTTATTCCACAGTAACTCATTTTAATAAGGTGCCCAACCTGCTCGGACACACCAACCAGCAGGACGGGTGGCTGGAGATGCACCAGTTCTAGCTGCTGGTGAAAGTGCAGTGTTCCCCGGAGCTGCACTTCTTCCTGTGCTCCATGTACGCGCCAGTGTGCACTGTGCTGGAACCAGTGGCGTACCTACTCCCTGGTGGGCCCCAGTACAGGATGGGCACCTGGTGCCCCCTGTCGGGCCCTTACCTCTATAAATTGCATGCTGGAGTGTTGATAGCATGTGTGCTGTAAAATCTCCCCCTAGATAACCACCTGCCATAACCATTTTTGTGGCTCCGATGGGCCCCAAGGGGGAGGGGGCCCTGGTGCAATTGCACCCCTAGTAGTTGCACCATTGGCTGGAACAGGCTATCCCCTGTGCCGCTGTGCGAGAGAGCCAGGCAGGGCTGCGAGGCGCTCATGAACAAGTTTGGCTTCCAGTGGCTGGAGTGACGGTGCTCTGAGAATTTCCCAGTGCAGGGAGCGGGGGAGATCTGCGTGGGACAGAACACTTTGGATAACAGCACATTCAGCCCCACCATTTGGCCCACCCCTTACCTGCTGGACAGTATTACCTTTCAGCTGCTTCCCAACCGGGCACTGTGGGCTTCCAGCTTGAGGAGCAGGAGGTGTGTGTGCCATGTAAGAAACGTGTGCACATATATAATCGTATGGGCTTGCTCGGTCCTGATGAACAGTTTGGGGGGCTGGTTATGGTGCTGGGGTAGAGATACATACATACCAAGGGGAAATAAAGTGTTTTAATCACATAAATTATGCAGAAGGTGACAATAGTTGGTGTTGATTAATACAGAGCAATAACAGGGAGCTACTGGACTGCAGTCTGTTCCAGCAGGTGCTAGTGCTTAATTTGCACTGGTATTGAACATGCCTACTAAAATGGAAGGTGCTAGGTGAGAGATATGTTACACCCATGCTTTACATACCCTGTGCGAGACTACCCAGTGTGTTGTGGAGCGGGCGGTTTTTGTGGAGCGCTTATCGGAGGACAGTTACCAGACAGTGGCATATGGCACCAAGAAAGATTGCTGTTGTATCCCGTGCACTTGTTACTCCAGCAGCGCCGACATCGCCTTCCCCACGCTGTTAGTAGAAGATGGGAGAAGAAATTGAGCACCACACAATGGATTATCGTCGCCCTGTCGCCTTTTCTGTAGAGGACAGGAAGCAGAATATCTGTCAGTTATTTCTTAATAAAGGCTTTGCTATTTTAAAGTTTAATTTGTTTTGGTGTTTTTATTTCCAGGCCCAGATTTCTGGAGAGGCCACCTAGGCCCGGGCCTAGGGCGGCAGGATTTTAGGGGGCGGCATGCACATTGGTTCAGAAATTTTAATTTCCTGTGTGCCAATTCCCATTGCTCCGTCCCAATGAGGAAAATTTGAGCAAATAAAAGGGAGTGGACAGGGGCGACAAACATCAACGGGCCTAGGGGCAATCCGGCCCTGTTTATTTCGTTCTATACTATATTATAAATGTTGATGTTACTGTTCCTTTAACTGATAGAGGGACAGGTATTACCAAATGCTAGTATGGGTCCCCAACCTTTTTTTACCCATGAGCCACATTCAGATGTAATAAAATATATTCCTAGGTGCTGCAAAAAAGAGCTGTACTAGATAAGCAGGTATAGAGAGTATGCATACCTCAAGGAGCAATGGCTTTCCAAATTGCAGGAACCACAGCAGACAGAGAAGACTGGAAGGCAAGCCATGGAAAGACAGCAAATGTTCAGGGGAAATACAGTTGTATCAGGGAAAATGTCCATTAGAGAAAAATGTGGACTTTAATGATAACTTCTCTTTTCAGGTGACTGGAACAGGCGATCAGTCATAGTACTATATATATATACAGACATATACTATATATACAGACATAGTATAGTACCATAGTACTATAACTGAGTTGAACAGAGATAAGTAATGCTGAACCCGCTGGAATGACTGGCTAATGTAACTAGATCAGAATACCACCATACACTGAAAACCTGCCTCTGCATAATGAGTGACTACGGCACACAGTCATTGCAGGAATGGATTTGAAGATAGAATTAGTTCAACAAGCAGGGTTAACAACACAGTATTTGCAGGAATGTTTTCGCAGATAAGTAAGTACAGTGGCAAGAGTTAACAGAACAGTCTTTTACAGGAATGGTTTTGCAGAGCAGAGTTAGTTCAGCCTGCAGATTTAACAACACAGTCTTTTGCAGGGAAACAACCAGCACTAGGAATTGTTGAGTAATGATTTGAGCTAAGCAGATTACAATATGTGAACAAGCTCAAGAAACTCACAAATAGAGCAGCAAAAGAACTATGATCGTTGCTTGTGTAACCCTATTTTGGTTACTGTCTCTTTAAATAGAATCTTCCTTGCAATTCAGGGGCCCTGAGTCCCTTTTGTGTATGAAAAGTACAGGGAACTGGGAATTACAGCGCAGTGCCTCCACCTAGGGAGCACGGAGGAACATACCTCAGAGGAATTCCCTAGGAATAAAAAAGCACACAGTTTGCAGATGAAACAAATATTAACTTTATATATTGGGGCACTACCTAAATCACTATTAGGTTCCTAACTGTTGCTTCAACACAGTCCTTTTGATATCAAAGTCCCAAATCCTCTGTAAGGGTTAATAATTGCAATGTCCCTTCCCCAGATTTCTTATTCCCCCAGGTAGCACTACCTTCCCCAAAATTACCTTTCCTTTGGAAGTTAGCAGCTCTCCCATGTAGCAGGTAAAAATGCACAAGACCTGTCTTCACTTTAGGCTCACAATTGTATCCGTGCCAGAATCCTCCCCTTGGGTGGCTCACTCTCCGGGGGCTCTCAGAGGCAGATCACACTGGAAATAATAAGCAACTCTGCTGCAGAATCACTCTCACCAATGGGCGCCCCCCATCAAAACAAGGTGCCAGGCAAATTTTTCCTGTCGTTCGCGGGACTTCGTCCCAGGCAAATAAATTAGGCCATCACTATTGATAGCCCCTATGTGGACTGTCAGTCTACAGGAGGCTCTGTTACACCTGTTTTTTAGCAGTCAAAACATGCCCTCAAGCCTGGAATTCAAAAATAAACATCTGCTTTTAGGCCTCTAGAGGCAACATCCAACTGGTTGGGGAGCAACACATAGCCCAAGAGCCATAGTTGGGGACTGTGCTAGGCTGTTGGGGCTCAACCTGAGTTACAGCGGGCGGTGGGGCTGTGAATTCAGCGGTGGAAGTATTACTCCTTTTTTTAGGACACAGAAATGTTACATAGTAGATGAGGTAGGATGGAAAAAACACATTCCCATAAAGTTCAACCATGAAGCTGTATCTGTCTTGAGTGGAAAATGTGTATTCCTGAATCCAAGTGGGCAATTCAATCAGTCCTGTAATTATTTGGTCCCTCTCTCTCTTGTAATTAATCCTATAAGGGCAATGGTACAAGGGGAGATGTCAAGTGGTCTGTTGCCCCAGTCATTTGGTGTCGATGCCCACAAAAGCACTAATAAAGGCTTTTTAAATGGAAGAAGAGTTGGATGGTGCTGTTTAAAAGATCACTTCTATACAGGATGGAGGCTGGAAAATCCATACTAGGCACAGCTTTATGGGGGAGGGGCTTTACATTGCTGTGCACGAGGATTCTTCTCACTGTAGTTGCCTCTGTTTTTTCTGAATTTGGAATGACTGCTAAGAAACAAGTAGATGCAGCCAGTTCTGACGAAAATCAGAATTACAGAATGTGACTAATTGGAAGGGATCCAGCCAGGTAGAAATGGCCTTCCATTTAGTTTTTAGCACTTTTGTGAGTTCTAATTGGTCACTGCCAACACTTTTTTCATCCAGTTGTTTATTCTCTGCCCTTTAATGTGATGTTTTCCATATTCTGCCAATTTTACCAGCCAATAATAATACACAGCCAGAAACATCTTCAAGTAACATTTTCATTTATTAGGGAAAATTAATAGGAAGAGAGTTTGTTTGTGTTGAAGAATAACTTCCTGATCCTGTGCTATATTGGCTCACACGTTGGGTGCGTTTCCTATCATAACTGCCAATCCAGATGAATTGTCTCTTGGCCTCCAGAATCAGAGGAATTTGATCATTCATCCCATAGTGACTTAGCACCTGAATGCAAAACACAATACTCATCTGTACTTTTCTTGAACCGAGGAAGCCCCTTGCTGTCACTCCTCACCCAGAAGGTAGATAACCTACTTCTTCTTACATATTGCACTATAAAACATATTTATATTATACATAGATTAATTTATATGAATTATAAAAAAATAGAAACATAAGAAAGACTTACTATTTTCCAAACTCAGAATTTCAAGAGCCCAAACTAAAACTTCATGTGATTCTGACACATTTATTTATACTGCACCACCATGCTTCTCTAATTGCTAATAATATTGTAATGTCGGATGGGGCACTTGTATGTCTCTATAAAAAAAAATGATAGAGGTCTGTTTGACTGAGACTGCCTATAATATATTGCATAGAAATAATTGAGTTAAATTAGCAGTGGTTTGACCTCTGCTCTTCAACCAGAAAGCCAAAGGATAATTGCGTTGATCATTGGTACATATGTGTACTTAACAGTTACCTCAAGTGGCTAATGGATATAATCTTTAAATCAACAAGCCAAACCGCTCTAGCAAGCGAGTTAAATTCTGTTCTTTGTGATAAATCTTGAAAATTCAAACACTATTTTAGGGAAAACAAGTATATTTCTAAGGATATTTTGGCCAACGTAAGGCAGTTTCTTTTTTCAAGGGAGACTTTTGCAGTAGCGAGCTGTTCAGTGGCTTGTGCACTGGGTTTTCCCACAACATTGATTTGGGTAAATCTGGGCACCACAAAAAAGTATTTGTAGTCACAACGTATGTATGTATATACGTATATTTTTATTTGTATAGCGCTCCTTGAGGGCAAAGTACTGTACAGCAAAACAATAAATTAGTAGTAACAAACAAGTGGTCATTGAAGTAAAAAGTTACAATACAATTCACATAAGTATAAGATATAATTACAATACAGATTAAGTGCTCACTGTCAAGGAAACAAAAGGCTAGAGGACCCTACCCCGTAGGGCTTACAGTCTAAATTGGAGGATAACATACAAAAACAAGTCGGAGGGGTTATTAAAGGAACAGTAACACCAAAAAATGAAAGTGCTTTAAAGTAAAGAAAATATCATGTAGTGTTGCCCTACGCTGTTAAAAATGGTCTGTTTGCTTCAGAAACACTACTAAAGTTCATATAAACAAGCTGCTAAGTAGCAATGGCTGAAATTGAAAAACGGCTATATGGCACAGGATAAGTAATGGATAACAGATAACATTATGTTCTACAGAGCTTATCTGCTATCTGCTGTGTAACTTGAGCCTTTTCTCCTTTGAATGGCTGCCCCCATGGATAAACAACAGCTTATTTATATAAACAATAGTAGTGTGTCTGAAACAAACAAGAGTTTTACCAGTACAGGGCAACACTGCATTACATTTTTATTACTTTAAAATAATTTCATTTTTTGATGTTACTGGTCTTTTAAGATGCTGTAGGTTACAGTTTGTTAGTGGTGGGTCCCAGTTCAGATGTTATGAGGGTGCTTCTGGTAGTCTTTGAGTTTCGTTTTAAACACACTGAAGGCGGATTCTCTCCGCAGAGATTCAGGAATGGCATTCCAAATATAAGGAGTCACGGGATACGGGAAATAGCAGTAGTAGTGGGAGTAGTAGTGGGGGGTGCAACCAAGTGGTTGCTCTGAGAGGAGTGGAGGTTTCGGCCAGGAACATATAGAGAAACAAGAGATGAGATGTCATTAGGTGCAGAAGAATGAAGGGCTTTGGAGGTTATGAGGTTATTCTTTGTTTTATTGAAGCCATGATAACGACTTCAGCAGGGAAGGGGCCTGTATCCTTTTGGATGAGAGGAGGATAATTCTAGCAGAAGTGTTTAATACAGACTGTGGGGGGAGAGATGAGCGTTAGGGAGGCCAGTTAGTAGAAGATTACAGTAATCTAGTTGGGATAGAATGAGAGCATGCATGAGCATCTTGGCCGTAGCAGGTGAAAGAAAGGGACTAATTTTGGCAATATTGCGGAAGAAAAAGTGACAGGTTTTGAAAGTGGTGTTAATGTAATCACAGAAGGTGGGAGAGGAGTCAACAATTACTCCTAGACAGAGTGCTGAGTTGACAGGGTTAATAAATATGTCATCAATAGAGATAGTAAAAAGGGGAGTAGGACCAGGCTGAGGTGGAAAGATAATTAGGTCAGTTTTTGTTAGGTTGAGTTTGAGGTTTCGCTTGTACATCCAATTTGAGATAGTTAGGAGGCAGTTGAATCAATCATAGTACCTTAACTAGGCCTTGTACAACATGACTGATTACCAGAGCTAGCAGTATGCACCATACCCTGCTGTAGAAAATGTATCCTATATTCTCTTATGAAGAGAGGTGATTTATCAAAGTTCAAAATCAAATTTTTGCTATGATTCAAATTTTTTTTCACAAATTCAAATTATATTTTCCAAAACTTTCATGAAACACAAAAAAAAACAAAAACATTTAATGTAAAACTTCTGCACCTTACTACTTGTGAGTTTGTGTGGCTGTCATTTAATATTGACCTAGTTAAAATTCAAGGCATTTTTTAATTCGAGATTTTCGTTTTTATTGAGCTTGTAAATATGAGGAATTTGAGTTTTTTTCCCATGATCGTATTCAATCGAGTTTATATATTTAGATTTTTTTTATAAATTTTTAAATTGTGAGTTTATTCAAACTAAATAAAATCTCTATAATCTCACAAATTCAATCTCTGATGACGCCCATACATATTGCTCTGCCTACTGAATGCCTTAAAGGAAAACTATACCCCGAAAATGAATTTTTGAGCAACAGATAGTTTATATCAAATCAAGTGACATATTAAAAAATCTTACCTACCTGGTATATATATTTAAGTAAATATTGCCCTTTTACATCTCTTGCCTTGAACCACCATTTCATGATGGTCTGTGTGCTGCCTCAGAGATCACCTGACCAGAAATATTTGAACTCTAACTGTAAAGGGAAGAAGTGTTGAAGCAAAAGACAGAACTCTGTCTGTTAATTGGCTCGTGTGACCTAACTTTATAGTTTGTTTGGTATGTTTGTGTGCACCGTTGGATCCTAGGATCCCAGGAGGCCGTCCTTATTTTTTAAAATGGCTATTTTCTATTTATGATTACCCAATGGCACATGCTACTAAAAAAGTGTATTATTATGAAAATGGTTTATTTACATGAAGCAGGGTTTTACATATGCGTTGTTTTATGCAATATCTATTTATAGAGACCTACATTGTTTGGGGGGTATAGTTTTCCTTTAATTCTGTGATTGCTGCCTGTCCTGACTCTTGCCTGTTTTGTGAACATTTTTCCGGATCCTGAATTGTACCCGCTACCTTTGTATTATGACTTGGCTTGCGACCTTGATTATGATCTTGACTCTCAATTTTGTACTGCACTGCATGATTTTGGTATTCTGATTTAGCCTGTGACCCCGACTACGTTCCTGTTTCTCGATTGTGTACTGCACATTATCCAGCTTGATACTGATTCGGCCTGCCCTTGACTATGGTTCTATTCTCCGTTCCAGAAGTACATACAGTTCCCTTGCTCACACAGAGTTCTTCCCTTGGTCTTCTCACAGTAAGACCTGGCGGCATCAGAGTAGTGAAGGGCTCCTCCCGAAGTGAAAGGCGGTTGTTAAAGGCAGAAAAGTGACCTTGGGGTTTACTCTGGGTTTGGGAGACCAAAAGTTACATCAGTCATTTATCAAATGATCCAAACTGAAAAAGGAGAAATGGAAAAAAAATTCTGTATAATCCGCAGTTGTTTTGAAAAGAACCAAGGTTGCCCATATTTTGATATATCGACTGGAAGATATACTTGTATACAAGAGTAGTCCTGGCTGCTGCAAATGCAAAAGCTATAAAACCCTTGACTGTTATTTTCAACAGTGTATTTGTGGAGGGAATGGATATTAATGCTAAGGACGGATCTGGGTGTATATCAATTCCCATAACTGTAGAAATTAATCGAAAGACTATAGCCAAAAAGGGTTGTATTAGCTGGCAATACCACCATATATGCTTCATATCACCTTTCTGATCATTGCAGCACCAACACTTATCCAAAACCACCGGGTAGATGGCGTGCAAAGTGGTTGGGCATTTATACCATCTGGTAAGTATCTTGTAGTTGGTCTCTTGTGCTTTGCAGCCCTTCGCCGTATTATGCGTAAGTGCAAATGACATTTCCCAGTCCCTTATATTGAATGAGGTATTAAGGTACATTTCCCATTGTGTTTTGTTTTGGGAGCCTTTAAGATCCATGATTATGGTATAAACTTGAGATAAGTTATGAGTGGGTTTAGCTTTGGCTAGACATAGTTTATCAAAAGTTCTGACAATAGCTCTGGGTTTGTTTGGAACCAGTGGGTTAGTTGGTGATGCATAAATCTCTATGAGAAGCTATGTATATGATTATCCAAAATATTTTCCAAAGAGGCCACTCCTGTTGAGTTGAAGAGGTAATTGTCCATGCGTCGTTTACCTTAATAGTCCTGGAGGAAAGGCTGGGTTACCTATCAGGGGTGTCATCGGACCTGTTTTGTTAGATAAAGATATTTGCTTTAGGAGCTTGTCTCAACCCATTAGTACATTTTGTATTGTCATAGGTAATTCTATGCCATTGTGCATAACGCTAGGGTGTATCCATGGCAATGCGGCTATCTGCTGTTTCAACTGGTTTTGTTCCAATTCGATCCATTCTTTCTGATCCTTATGATGAAAACAATCTATCAGTCTAGTACATGGCTTGCATATTTTTACATTCCAGGTACATGACTTTACAATTCATGAATCTAATTTGCCACTTAGCTGCCCTGGTTGGCAATTTGTCAAGATCCTGTTGCAAGGATGTCACATCCTGGATGGAATTAATTGGATTGCATAGTTTTGTGTTTGGTATACCCTCCCCTAAGTCATTAATGAACAAGTTAACAAAAAGAAGACCCAATACAGAGACCTGAGGGACCCCACTAAGAACCTTACTCCAAGTATAAGAGAATTTACCATTAATGTACACATCTACTGCTTCCCCGCTGTCAAGCATCTAATTGGCTGATACTAATTGGCCTTTAATTTCCAGGCTGTAATCGTAATCCCTTTTTAAAATATAGGAGTTACATCAGCTTTTATGGCTTGGGTTTCGTGAAACTTTTGTTTTCATTTGTAAATTGTTTCAGTGTTGACAAATGACAGAATTTTAAAACGCATTCAATAATGTTTTTCTAACTCTATATAGGAGAAAGAGAAATGTAGGCAGGGGAATAATGGGGAATAATGATTGGGAACAAGATACAGGATTGGAGAAAATGAAGGAAAGTAATAAATGGTAAGGGGGGTGTCTTACATTACAAGGTCGAGAGTCAAAGGGGAGCCTGCACTGAAGGGGACAGTAGAAGAAAAAGTGGGAGAATATAAGAAAATGAGAAAAGACTTCTTCTAGCAGCACATTTTTAAATAAATATGTCACAGAGCTAAATTTCAGTTGCCGTTTTAAATGTAACCTTCCTATTTCACAAGCTTAAAAACATATCTATGCACCTGACTAAAGAAATGGACTGTACATTTTGACCTGTTCCCAGTGTAAATATGTCTTATCTGCCTCAAGACAATTGCAGCCAAGCTTGTCATTCCTTGGTAAAAACATTGAAACATTGTATAGTACACATTCCACAACAGGCGGCCAAAAATGTTTTGTGCACGGATAGGACTAAACAATCACAGGTATTTGTGTTCTAGTTCATTCCCTTCTGGACTCAGAGGGAGAGCATGGCGGTGAAGCAGAATTTTATGTACTGGAGGTCATTTCTGTCTTTAGTTGCAGTGTGCTGTGTGGGTAGTATGCATTTCTGATGATGTAATCAAGAATAGAACAAATTGAGCTGTAATAGTAAAAGTGCCATTATTCACTTAACCTTACCAGAGGTTGAAGTGAGCCATACCATTTTGGTGCTGCTGTAAAATTATTATAATAAGGAATAATCTAAGATTGTTTGCACTTGTTCATGCATGCCAAAAGTAAATATACTATTTGGCAAACTGTATATTACCTACTTTTTGAGCTGCAATTAAAGGGGAACTAACGTTTAAAATAGAATAATGCTAGAAATGCTGTATTTTATATACTAAATATGAACTTAATGCACCAGCCTAATTAAACAATTGATTTATACTTTCAAAGTTGGCTGCAGGGGGCTGTCATTTTGCAACTTTGTTAACATCTTTGCAAGAGCTAGACCCTGCACATTCTCGTGTGGTCTGGGCTTCTGTTGGAAGGTTAAGCTTAGGGATCATCATAAATTATCAAAACAGCACAAATCAAATAATATCTGCCATAGAAGCCGATACAACAAGACTGATTAATGATCAGCATATGCAGACTGCACTGGGTCTCTACAAAGTCTCCGACTGCTTTACAGGGAAACAAAGCTGCTCAAGGTCAGGGAAGTAAGGTGGGGGGGTTCCCCCTGCAGTTTTAAAGGATGATCCTTTCCCTGCAGAGCAGTTAGGGACCATCTGAAGTTTCCTATCTGCAGTTGTCAGAGCAAGTAAAACGAAGGGGGAATTTTACTGCATGCAGTCAGGTTTCAGTACACATTTTTTAATTAAAGTATATTGGAGATAGATTTCTTTTTCTTAAAGAAAGTAAACATGGGATTTTATTTTTAAATTAAGCAACAGAAATGGACCACAGATGTCCATCCAAAGCTAAAAGAAGTAATGTTTAATAACAACATTTTCTATAGTAATTACAAAAACAGGAAATTCAGTAGCACAAACGATTGACAAGTAAAATCATTACATTTTTGAGTAACACAAATAAAGGTCTAAATTATGTCAATCATTGATACCATTGCCTAGCCAATCAGAAAACAGTTTGGGGAGGGCTTTCTATAACGTAACATGTTTGGCTTTACATGTTTTAACATTCTGTTTTTAAACATTTAGCTAAACCACTGTGTCCATTAAATGGGTGGTTTACTTTTAGTATGTTTCTGGCTTTCAAACAGGGGTCACTGACCCCATCTAAAAAACAAACTTATTTAAGGCCACAAATTTTTTATTTTTTTTTGCAAATTTTTATTACTCATTTTCCTATTCATATTCCAGTGTGATATTCAAAGCAATGCAGAGTTGGTAGGTTAAAGTGGACCTGTCACCCAGACCCAAAAATCTGTATAATAAAAGTCCTTTTCAAATTAAACATGAAATCCAATTTTTTATTAAAGCATTCATAGCTCAAATCTCAGCTGTCAATCAAATATTGTCTGCAAGCCAGTGATTTCCTATTTTCCCCAACCTCTCCAAACGATAAGGCCTGGTGTTTGGAAAAGAGGTTGGCACCTCTCCTGTAACTTACAAGGAAACTTACATTTTCTTGCCTTGTAAATCACATATTGTCTGCCACTCCTCTATGCCTTAGGCATGGAGGCGGGGCAGACAATTACTTTCACTTTCCATTCAGCACTTCCTAGATGTCACTGCTCTCCCCACATTCCTCCCGTTCTCTTACCCATTTCATTAAATAGCCAGGGCATGGGGATGGACATTGGGTCCCCCATACTGGTGCTCAAACAAGATTCTGAAATTATGCAAGGCTTGCCTTAATAACACAAAATGGCTCCTGCCTGCTTGCTATAATTATGAATTCCCAGACTGAAGGAAACAAGATTCAAATAATTTATATAGTGTAATTAAAGTTCATTTGGCTTGACTAATGTGTTAAAATATGATTTTGAATATTTTTTTGGGGTGACAGGTCCCCTTTAATTTGGACCCTAGCAACCAGATTGCTGGAAATGCAAACTGGAGAGCTGCTGAATAACAATAAAAAAAATCCACAAATCATAAAAAATCAAAAACAGTTGCAGGTTGTATCAGAGTATTATGCAGGTTGTATCAGAGAATTATGCTCTACATCATACTAAAAAAACAACCTCTTCAAGAACCATTAGAAACTTTTCTGAAAAGAATTGCCATAAGATCATGATTGGAATTGGGAGAACTAGAGGTAATTCTGCAGCAGCCATAGGAGTTCCAGATAAACAGCCTGTGTTTATATTTCCATCCTATTTCACTATGCAACCAAGTTTCAAATACAACTTCAAAGAAGAAAAGAAATAAACTATCTAACGTTGTTTAAGCAATTTGGCCAAAAATAGACAGTGTGCCTTGATATTTCTGTGAGATACCATTTCATCCCTTCTTTTATTCATTAGTAATTTAGAAAAGCTAATGTATGTATACGTTTATTTATATAGCACCGCATTCTAAACAACGCAAGTTAACAGGCAAATCCAAGGAATAAATAATGACAGCACAGAAAGACTAACTATAGGTGCAGTGGTAAGAAACATGCAATGGAAATCACTGCTCTTAAAATAACAGTAAACAGACAGCCATACGCTCCCAAGGCCCATTTAGTACTAACTAGTTTGTAAATGTCCTATGACCAACCATGTGTCACTATTTATTACAAAAAAGGGACATTCTATACATTATCATTACCTGATGAGACTTATGAAACTGCTCTTACTGCTTACTGCTCTTACTGCTTACTTACTTATAACTTTTTTGTGCCAAGAGTAAATGTGGTTGCTGAAAGATATAAATTCTGCCAACATGGACAGCGTAATGGCGAATCCACAGAACATTTTGTAGCAGCTTCGAGAGAGCTGGTTGTTACCTGTGATTTTGGGACTCTAATGGATGAAATGCTAAGAGACCAAATAGTAGAAAAAACAAAAAAAAAAAACATCTCATTACAGAGAGACTGCTCCTAGAGCAGGATTTAACCCTTGTAAAGGCTATTAAAGTTTCCAGCCAAATTGAAACAGCAGTGGCAGAGGCTAAAACTCTCAGTCAGGGAACTGCTGGGAATGTACAGATTGTGACTTTAGCACTGTGGTCTAGTTATGCACAGTCACAGGCAAAATACAGTGCTAAGGAAAGGGATTCACTGCAAAACTATGCAGCAAATAAAAAAATTACTGCTTTTTCTTTAAACACATTGCAAATTATGTTACATGTCCTGCAAAAGTTTACAGTGCCGCAATTGCACAAAAGTAGGACATTTTGCAAAGGTCTGCTGTAGTTCTGATAAAGATGTTCATGAAATCACTACTAAACATGTCACAGTATTAAGTGTGGATAAAGCTGGTACATTTATTCCACACAAGTTTATATGCACTGTCAGTGTCAGTACTGCTTCTGCTGACAAGGGGCACTCCATTAACCTGATGCTTGATACAGGTTCAGCTGTTTCTATACAATACCAAAGCATATTTTCTTGAAATAATTTATGAAAGATCCGCTTGTTGCACCTGCCCCGAGACTGGTCAGTTACTTAAAGGATCCAATCCTTGTTCTTGGTTGCTTGCCAGTGACTGTACAATTTGAATCAAATAGTGCAAAATGTGACTTTTACATTGCGAATAAGGGTACTGCTATAGTTGGAAGGGATCTCTTTGCTGCATTAAACCTACAATTAGTTGCCACACAGCCTGTGTCTAAAATTTCACCACAAAGCAGCAGTTCACTGGGCTGTGCAAAGAACTGAGACCAGAGGTAAAACCTAAATTTACTACGCCAGTGAGGACCATACACATATGAACTGTCTGATGCTTTCCTACTATAGGGGGAATAAGTGGTATTTATACAAATGGCCTGCCGGTGTCACTGTGCACAGGACTTGTACTGTGCATACATAGGACTTTCTGTATAGCTTGAAAGTGAAAGTAAAAAGTTACTGCTGTTGTGCAAGGCCTGTATGAGCCTGTTAATAAAGCACTGTTATACTCTTCTCATCCTCTGCTATCAAACATAAAAGGTTGTTACCTTGGCGAAATCCTACTCTTTGCTATTACCTCTCCATTCTTCCTTCCGTTCTAAGGGTCCGTGGATTTGTGGCTTAGCAGGGTTTAGACAGCCTCTTCTTTGAATAGGGCAAGTTAAAAATCAAGGCCACAGTCCTGGTTACCCTGTCCTGTCTCCATCTTTGTGGTGTCCCAGGTTCTAGTTTACAATTAGGTAAAAAGTTTTGGGACAACTCCACCTTCTTACAATTTCCTATTCTCCAATATTTTGTGGGAACGTGTAGCGTTACCATAGTGACCGCTGGTACAAAAGCAGAGCTTGTTTTACGGCAAGGCATAGTAAAGTTGCCATAGAAAGAGAGCTTGCGTAAGCTCCAGAGTAGTGCCATGAGTAATGGAAATTTCTTGGCTATGTTATTCCTGCTTCGGTTGGGTCCTGCACAGAAGGGCTACAGTGGCAGTGATTGAATACAGTTGGGCTGATCTACCTTAGACAAGGGTAAGAGATATATTTGGTCTTACATCCGATATACAGATGTTTTTAAATACACAATTGGTTTCTTGTTACAAGGAGCGGTTTGTCACTGGACACTTTACTTTGTATCTCACCTAATAGCACTTTTATATTAGCACATTATACTTCATTTATGGTGGCTATTTGATATTGATTGTTTATACATAACATATGATGTCACTAAGAGTGGAGCACTCCCACCTTGGAGGTGTACACTGGAGTTTTGTGGCGCCATTTCTAGCCTTTATATTGCACAATATGTTTGTACAGTATTGTTTATATTCCTAAAGAGGCCCACAGACAGGGGCCGAAACATTGAAGACACTTTTTTCTTTGTTTCTCACCTTTATAAAAGTCCTATGAGTGTTGTTATTTTTGGTTGATTTTATATATATACATATGAGAAAGGTCCACATTGGACCGAAACGTTGACAAATAAACTTCACTTTTTTGATACTACTATGAAGCCCTGGAATGCGTCATCCTTTGGAGAAAGACTTCTAACTACACCTTACATGGCAGCACCCAGGCACTAAAAACTGCTTATTTGGAGTGTACCACAGCTGGAACTGCATATTCATATAATATATATATTATATATATATAAATATATATATATTATATATATATATATATATATATACACACACACACACACACACTGTATATATAGCATCTAATTGAATGCAATGCTCAATAATGGAGGCTTAGAAAAACCCCAAAACTACAGATAATTTTTCTGTATTTATTGATTGAGGCCCAGACAGATAAATTAATTAAGAAAGTCCACTCCAGTAGGATATAGGTACCAACGATTGAGTTTGCATTTTGGCACCAAAATCCGCTCTGTGTAACTGCAACCAGGTTAATGCAATGGTTCTGGGTACAGACACATCAGGGGCTGATTCTTGGCCTACATTTATTTTGGGCCTGAGAATCCGCTTGGTGTATTGGTAGCCTTATATTTGCTGGGTTTATGCTTTTTGGGGTCTCAGAAACTGCTGAATTTCTAACCAATTCAAAACATACTGCAAGCATTGTGAAATAGAACTCAGATCTGTCAAAGTCAATGTGAAAACCGTTTCTGAAAAATAATATGAAATAAAATGATTTCAGGTGAAGATTGAGTAAAGGGCAAATGTCCATTTCACTTTGCCTAAAAATAAGGATTTGGCAAGTACAAAACAATCTAGATTGTGCAGAAAAAAAAGCAGACGATGATCAGTTTCCTGGTTACTGGTTAAAATAAATCTGCTTAAACCGCATAGCATTCGTTAAATGATAACTTAGCTTTTCCTCTGTACAGTGAATTATGTGCAAATTATGCTGTACCCTTTGCATAGCATGTTATTAGTATTCTAAAAATGGCTGTTCCAAAATGCTATAATGTCTCTGCATGTCAAAGTTTCTTGCACTCTTTTAAATTATTGCTTGTGAAACATGATGTGGTTACCTAGTAATAAGAGCAAATTTTTGTCCCGAGTGTATTAACCCGTAGAAACCAATCACTTTTGGTTTCATTATTCCACCCTCAGTAGACCAGTACAAGTGTAACGGTATCATATGCTTACAAACACGATGATGTTGGAAGCAGTGTGGCAGTTTCCACTCATGTTCTTCATGTGACAACATCATACCACGCATGTCAACAAGCACTTCACCCATATAAAGAGTAACAGGATATATAAGGCTAATAGCAAAAGGACTGGTTGCTAGGCTTGCCAAGAGGCAATGGTAAGTTTTAGGCAGGCTGTATTCAGCAAGTTTTGGAGGGCCACTTGGATTTGGAAAGGCATTTCTCTTGCTCTTGACCACAAGGCCAGCTCAGAAATAGACAGTAGATGAAGTTCATTTGTTTTTTAGATATAGATTTTTGCCATCACTTAACATGCCAAACAATCACATGCATCAAATCATATAGGCATGAACATTGTATTCTTTATCACTGGAATGGATGGCTATCATCACGGGTTCATCATTTTGGAAAACACATCTGAAAATTTGCCCAATAATATAACCTAAAACCTAAATTATCAAATATGTCTTTATAAGACACACAAAATTATTCTGTTTTTCACATTCATTCTTTTACTGCCAAAAGATGTTCCATTGAATTACAACATCATTCTTATCCCTGGCACTGGCTACAACATAGTTTTGAAATCCAGCATGACTTCTTGGAAGAAACCGCTAGATTTTCGAATGGATTGCCAGTGAGATTCCACGCGGTTACCGTTCCCACAGAGTCACTCTTGTCTCCTTCATGAAGGTTTCTACTCTGTTCATTAAGCATTTAGCAACAATTTGCCTCAAGGAGCTGTGGAAATAGCAGATAATAAATACAGGAGGAGTGCAGGGGTATAGGGAAACTGCACAGGAGGGTGTTTTTGCATATATTCCTTGAGTTCCTATTGGGGACACCTGAAAAGAGCCATTGATAAATGGAGAGCTTTTGTTACCCCCTGGTTTCTGGAGCTGGTTTGTAAGCTCAAGATTTTGGATGGAAAGATGCCTTTTGCCTCAAAACAGAATGGATTAACGTTTAAAATAAATGATTTTTCATGGTAATGTGACTGTAGGCTTAACAGCAGACTCTTGCTCAGTCTGAATACTTGTAGGTCTTATAAGGGCCCAGTTTACAAGGTGCTGAACAGTAAAATTAAAGTTTCAACATTGCCAGTTCACACATTTTTAGCTTTCATATCTTGGCATGAGAGCATGAGAGTTATTTTCTATCTATTCAACACCATATTTTTATTTATTAATGACTTAACATCATATTTGACCAAAATGTAATTTAAATGTGCTCATGGGTTTTGTCCTGGTGAAATATCATTATTTCCTAAGGATAAAGAACTTCATTTTGGCAAAATGAGAGAGCAAGCCATTGATATTTTCCTAAATGTTTTGTTAGGAGTTGAAATGATATTGAAATCTTGACATTGTAATAATGAGTAGCTTTCCATTACTACATTGACAACAGTTTCATTTCTCTGTCTGTATGAAAGTGAAGCTTTAGTAATCGTCAGTTCTAACATTTCAGAAAATGGGTTGAAGTAGTGAACCTTTTCACTAGGGATGCGCCAAATACAGGATTCGGTTTGGAATTCGGCCAAGATTCAGCTCTTTTCAGCAGGATTCGTATTCAGCAAAATCCAAGTGCCTGGCTAAATCAAACCCAAAACCTAAAAATCACAGCTACTTTTCATCACACAAACAGGAAGTAAAAAAAATTTAACCGAGCGCTCCCCTTCCTTGCCTTCATTTGAATATGTAAATTATGGTCTGGATTCAGCTTGGTATTCGCCCGAATCTTTCCCAAAGGATTAGGGATTTGGACAAATCCAGTGTTGTAAATGACCCCCAGAGTCTGTACAACACATAGGATTTGTGCAAGGTAGATGCCAAATCATATTAATGGTGAATGCTGTTTGGATAATTATAGACAATGTGTCCTGCTTTTATATTAGTAGTATTGCATGTATCCATTTAGGGGAGATTATAGGAAGGCATTAGTAAGGTAAATGGCTAAAATATTCCTAGTGTTATTAAATAAGACCCAGTGGATCTATATTCACAAGAATGAAGATTAATGTGGAACACAATAAAAAGGAAAGTTTATTGCATTCTACATTGACCTCCATTCCCTTTGGTACATATCCCCTGGTAAAAATACACCTTCCATCAATGTGTATGTGTACTAAGCGGAGTTTCCAAAGTCACAATTTTCTAGGAGTCTTAGAAAAATTCTCTTTTTTCTCTACAGAACTGAAATTCCCCAGATGCCAAATGTTCATACAGCTGGGAACTGAAGACAGTAAATTATTTGTCTATTTTTTGTATCTGTCTATTTCAGTTTTTATCAGGTTTCCTTTACAATAAAAAAATAACCTTGTGTCTAAAAGGAATATATATTTCTATCTATTTCAATCCTACATGTACTTTATGCATGTATGTATATTTTATCTATTTAGCTCTACTTAAGAGCGCAGCACAACAATAAATTAATAGAACAAACAGGGGTCATTACAATAATAAATACAAATAAGTACAAAGTACAATAATAAATAAAAATAAATGCACAGTATAGTTACAATAAAGATAAAGGTGTCAAGGAGACAAGAGGCTACTGCCCTGTAGAGCTTACAAATGTTAACTCCTAAACCCAAGACAATTATATAAAGTGCTACCATTTAATTTTTCTAGTCAGGAGCTGCAATGATGCTACAAGCCTTTAAACTGTGATTTATTATTATTATTATTAATAATAATAATAATAATCATAATAATAATAACAACAACAAAATACATTTGTAAAGCAATATCAGGGACTGTTGTTGCTCTCTAAAACCCAAGAATTAATTAATTCATTCATTCATTCATTCAAGCACCACAAGGGAGTTGCAGTATATTTGTGTCTATAGAGCTATAAAAGGAATTCAACTGCATGGACTCCCACAAAATTAACTTCTATGCTGACATTAAAGAAGCATAAACAAAAAAAAAATATATATATATATATTCAAAAACTCAATACATGGAATATCCAAATCCCTGCTGAAAATATATGTATAGATGAAAGAAAAAATGCAGAGGGGTTCTTTGCTAAATGCTTTGCTAGTTTCCCCAGGTTACAAGCACCAAAACTAGACTGTAAGCTCCAGTGCAGGGATATGAAACTCAGAGCCTATTACGGTACCAATATCCTCTCACCTTCTGCCAAAAGGTTTAAAGAACAGAATTTCTGAACCACTGCCCTTCTGATGTCTGACCAAAGAGCCAAGTAAACTAAAATGTGCATGTAGTTCTGCATTGGTGTGTGCCAAGATATGCTATTTGTATGACAATGAAAATCATCATTATTATTACTATAGGCAATGATACAAGACATTTTTGGAAATAACTGGGTAGGTTATCATTTATATTAATTCATTGGTTAATGGGCAACAGTGAATACCCCAATTGACACTGTTGAACTTCTTTGTGTCATTGCAGAATGTTTAGTGACTGGGGTTATATGCGTTCATACTACGTGTTATGGAAAGCTGCAACAAAAATTACTCTTTAACACCCAAAGAGATATTTTTGTGCAGTAGTAAAATGTTGTGTAATAATAAATGCTAATTGCTGTACCTGTCTGTTTAGTTATTTGTCTGGGAAAATCTTCTCTGCTTGTGTAGGCATATCTATGTTGCAGAGGGCATCAATCCATCAGTCGTCTGTAAGGCTTTGTTCCCAAGATTTCAGCATATTTTATTTTAAGGCAATATGGCAGCTTGTCTAATAAATTTGCCTTTCGTGAAATGCTTTACATCAATAGCAGTTAAAAGTGGAACAGAAATAAAGCAAAAGTCCTGTAATTCACATTCTGGATGAACTGTGTCTGTTGC
Organism: Xenopus borealis; assembly: GCA_024363595.1. NCBI lineage: Eukaryota > Metazoa > Chordata > Amphibia > Anura > Pipidae > Xenopus > Xenopus borealis. The sequence continues at coordinate 97,086,934 of CM044443.1, forward strand.
CAAAATGCCTGTCTGGGAGTTTAAGTTTTCAGTCCTGTTGGCACCCGTGTTTGGGAGCAGCTGGTAAGATCTGCAATGATGAATTCCACTCGTCTTTCATTCACTTGACTTGCTCCAAGGCCCGTCTGACGTTATTTGACATATCTGTAGTGAGTTAGCTTAGGTTACTTCTATTCCTTTGCTTTGTTTTCAGTTGCAGATGTTTCTCCCGTTTCAGCTATTCATATGTTATGTCCACATAGCTGGAGCAAAAATGCTAAAACTAAAAAATGTCCTTTTATGTGTTAATAAAGTGTGCTAAAATATGATTATATTTTTTTCTAATTTTTCAAGGCAATTAAAATGTATTTGCTACAATATTTTATCAAATATGGAGTTTACTTCAGATTAATTACATATGTACAATTCAATTAAAAAGCAATGAGATTTCCCAAATAATGTGTGTAATTGTGCCACAGCCAATTTTCTTGCTGTATTATAAATACGTCAAGTCATATATTCTTGCAAATACTTGTGTAAGGCTGTAGTAAATTGAGGGGCACCTTTTCTAACTACTACTTCAACTACTTCCTCAGGGGACAACGCTTAAGGGGAAAACAGGTGGGAATATATCTAATACCTATAACCTGTCACTGTCCCCTGACTAGGCCACAATGCCAATCTAATCCCTTTTATTAATCCTTGGTGGAGTCAAGAGCTGCCCATGTAGGTATCCCTAAACCTGTCTCTCTCTCTCCTAGACAGACCTGTGATAGGATCTAGATGCCCTTTCCAAGTCCATCACTAATGATATACTCCATGGGTGACACCCTTCCACTTAGGGGAATCTCTGGCAAAAGCCTCTAAAGCTGAATGGCTTTTCTTTTTATACTTGCCATCTAGTGGCCAAACTCAGAAAAGCTTGGGTCATGCTTTGACCCAGGAAGGACAGAGCTACTCCTTCCACAGACTAAGGGCCGATGACATCATAACCGATGACATCATAACTCACTGTTTATAAGGCTATAATTTACAAGAAATTCACGGCTTTTGTGTATTATATCTCCATACACAATTCCTTACTCTAAAAATTAGCATTCCTATTTATCCCCAGCATATATACTGTATAAAAACATATACATAGAGAGACTTATCTATACACTCACATACTGTACAATACCACACTCAACACTCAGTCTTTAGTATTTATACTGTTATATGTACTTTGTGGGGGTTATTTATCAAAAATTGAATGTTAGAGTTTTTATACTTAATAGTATCTTATTTAAGAAAAAAACTTGATTCTGCGAGTTCGAGTTACAAAGCCCAAAAACTCAAATTGATCGAGCTTTTAATGAAAAAATACCTCAAATCAACCAAAAGAAAAACTCAAACATCATGCAGGCTATTAACTTTGTGAAACTTTTCAAGGGACCTCTGCCACTGACTCCTACATGACTTCAACAGTTTTTAGATGGTGTATTTCCAGGGTCAGGGTAAAATAAATCCCGAAAAATTTTAGGTTTTTTTACCCTAAAATTACCCAAGCCGTGACCAAATAAAAACCTCAAAAAATAAAATTTTCATGAAAAACACAACTCAACCCTTAATAAATTTGTCACTGTGTGTTTATGCCTATGTATATCCTTTAAATTTTATTTTGTTGTTATTCAGTTTAAAACTTGTTATGTTGGTTTACAAGCTGTCTTACCAAGCCAAGTTCTTAGCACATGACTTTGGAAATAAGCTTTCCTAATTTCCTTTGACCCTCTTTTACAAACTGTCACTCTGCATAGCGGTCAGTACAACAGAGTTGTTTTTCCCATATAACACAACATGACACGCTTGGATGAAGGGTTAAAACAAGTTGTCAACAAGGTCATTTATGGAGTCCATCTTAGCTGTCAGACAGCCCTTATCCATGTCACACTCACAGCAGGGTCTGCTTAGGCTTTTTTCCTTCAGGAACAGATTTGTGGAACTCAGTAAAACAATCTGTTTGTTGCTTTAAAGACATTCCTTTGTAGCACAGGTAATGAGTCAATGAGAAGCGAATATACACAAGAAAATCACATCCAAGCACCTATGAATTTCCATGAGATTTCAGTCATGCTGGAATAAGTGTTATACAATGAGTCATGACGGAGGACTGGGCATATTAACCAACAGAGGCACTTTCCTATTTTAATTAGTGCAGTGAAATGTAAGATGCCAGTGTACAAGAAAATATTTAATTTGTTTACACTGGGGCTATATATGCAGTATATGAAAGAGAGAAAGATAGAATAAGAGAAGAAAGAAAGGAAGAGATTATAGACAGACAGATAGATGTATACCGCATATATATTTATCTATATATACTGTATACATATACTGCATTGCACTGGACACTGTCTATAGTAGGCCCGATTGCAGGATCTGCAGGACAGGGTGAATGTCAGTGGAACTGGTGGTACAAAGAAGGTACATGCAGCAGTGGGGCAGGAGTTTGGGATAGGTCATATGGCTCTTAAATGCAGGTTTGCAACAGAGTAGGGACTGCTGTCTGCAGTGGGAATGGGGGGACCTTGGAGATGGGGACCCTTAAGGTGAGACTTCCAGTGGGCCCAGAAACCCCAGTCTGACATTGCTCCCAAGGTTTGGCTAGCTCCAGGGTTTCCCACCGTCACTAGGTGCACTTGCACACAATTCATAATAGGAGGTGGGACAGATAGAGTGTTAACAAATGCAACTGTTGATGTGCAAGTAGCAGCATTAGCCTTGGTAGGACCTGGCCCCTCACTCCCACACTGCATGTATCCAGATTCTAAGGGCAAGAACAGCTGGGCAGTTTGCCCCACATTTAGCCTGTGTTTAAGTTTCTAGGCAGTCAGAAGCATGTAGAACCCACCACTGCAGCCAGATAAAACTTGAACTGAAGGGAATTTTACTATAATGACCTGCTGGCTGTTCCTTCTACTGCATATTAACTGTGAGAGAACAGGCGAGAGGTGGCCAGATCCTGCGGAAGCCAGAGGGTCACAGGGTGGGAATATTGAATGAATGGCACATGGTCATACTCGTATTAATATACAGTGTACTCTAGAAGAATTTGCAGAAGCAATGTAATACTGTAATACTGTAATACTGTAGAAATAGTGAAACTTTCTAGAAAAACTATTACAAACAAGTATCTTGTTTATGTAGATATAGAGTCCTCCTCTCTCACGTCATCACCATAACCCCGATAAAACAGCACATTAGTGCACCAGTACCTCCCAAATTCAGCTGCTAAAACAAGTTAACTTACATGTTTCAAATGTTTCTGTTTTCTCATTCCACTGATAAGACTGTCAGGGTAATTCCCACACTCTTCCTATCTATTGATATCAGTAGCCCTTGCACCAGTATCAGGATTTTTTTTTTGCAAGTACCTGTTTATCTCATGACGTGCAACATAATGAAACTCTGCTGCAATAATAACTTTCAGGCACAACTGTACAAATAAGCAACATATTCTACTGGAGGATAAGTTATGTCATATTGTGCAATAAATGTGTTCTAAACAATAGAGAAGCCCACAAGGCCATTATCTTTCCGTAGGGGTGCATGTACTGTACAAGGACACAGTAACTGCCAGCTGGCAGGGATGCAATGTATATTTTGCCTTTCTCCCTATTTCTCCATGTATAATTATTACTAGGAGTATGTAGCATTTAAAGAATATACTTATTTAAAAAGGCTGAAAACTGACAAATGGGATTCTCTGTTTAAGCTTAACACAATTTTCCAGGATTAAACATGGTTTTTGCTGTAGGCAGGTGAAGCTCTCAAGCTCTTAATTCTCAGAAACAGCAACAATTAACATGCATGAAAAACAATAACATTCAAGCACAGTTTAAAATCATACTGATGTTAATACAGAGAACTGAAACTAACATGAATAGTTCTTTAAAAGTTGGTAACTTGTGCAGAATCGTGTAGATACTTAATTTCTGGAGGTGGCAAAACCAGATCACTGTGATTGAGCAATTTACAAGACATACGGTTTGTACTGATAATACAGCAGGAAATATAAAAAAAATTACATTAACTTGTAAAGGAATGAGATCTGTTATCCGGTAAACCATTATCTCCTATAGAATACATTTTGATTAATTGATTTTTTTTTTTAAATGATTACCTTTTTCTTTATAAAGAGAAAACAATACATTTTCACTGGATCCCAACGAAGATTTAAATAATCCTTATTGTAGGCAAAACAACCCTATTGAGTTTAATGAATGCTTATATTATTTTTTAGTAGACTTAAGGTATGGAGATCCAAGTTACAGAAAGAATCATTGTTGGGATCGCCCCAGGTTAGAGTCCTGCCTGGGTCCATGTTTTGCAACCTGTACCCGACCCATACCGGCAACCTGCAATCCGCAACCCAGACCTGCAACCCACATTCCTACCTGCCTGGACCAGCTACCCAACCAGCAAGTACCTTATCCGCAACCCGGCCTGCGACCAGATGACCATCAAGAATCAGGAAGTGCTGTCATGCTGACTATCAAGAAACAGGAAGTGCTGTCATTGTAATTGAAAGTGACATCATCAGAAGTAGGCAGGGTCTAGTAAAAATCTCTATTGAGAAGACTCACAGCCCGACCCGCAAACTCACAGAACCGCCGACCCGCGTCTATACTCACACCCGGAACTTCTACCCGAAACCAACAGGGTACCACAGCTTTTTGCGAGTAACCAACCCGCTGCAGGACTCTACCCCAGGTCCCTAGCTTTCTGCATAAGAGGTCTCTGACTACTAAATTTAAGAATGTTTGTTACAAGGGATCCATGTCCAAAAAAAGCCCAAATCTATCTTGGTAGGTTGTAGTATATTAAAATTATGTCACATTAGCCTACTGAGTTTAATGCATTTGGAATGTGGAAAAAAAAAATCACATAACAAAAAATTGTAACCTATTAACTTCAATGCATTTGCAACTTTTTCCGTGAGATGGGAGAGATTTGTTCATTTCTACTTTTGATGTCACTTCCAGTTGGCAGTAGCAGCACTTCCTGTGCTGGTTGCAGATATGGTACTTGTGGGTTCAGGTAGTGGGTTCAAGCAGGTAAACATGTGGGTTGCGGGTTCAGGTTTGGGCTTCAAAAATTGGTTTGGAACAGGATTCTGTCTTAAGAAGCCCATAAAAGCAAGGCCAAAATGTTCATAATCCACCTCTACTGGCCAAAAGCATAAAACCTGTTTTTTTACTGAAGAGTGCAGGTCCTTGCACTGTGAGACAGTTCTCCTGACCAAAGTGGTGGGCTATATCAGGCTGATCCTATCATTTGGCCCTCATGCCAAACAATCTGATAGCAAGGAGGAGATTTTCACCCAGATATCGATTGGGTAGGTCCATCGGTAAGTCCCACACATGGATGGAGATAAGCAGTGGTGGAACTACCGGGGGAGCAGAGGGTGCATGTGTACCAGGGTTCGCACCCCCTGCAGGCCCACCGGCAGTTCGTGCTGGCACGTAGGCTCTTACAAACACACTTCCGGAAGGGGGTCGGGGGGGCCGAAACCCTGCAGATAAGTTTGCGTCTAGGTCTAAGTGTGCCAAATCGACAGCTAAAATCTGCATGTGTATCAGAGTGTTGTCATGTTTGTTCTTTTGTTCATTATCTGCTGCATGGTCTAGCTACCAATGTGAATGTCCAGGGTCGGACTGGGCCAGTGGGACACCGGGAAAAAAATCCTGTGGGCCCCAGCCCTCAAGGCCCACTGCCGGCCCAGACCCTGATCTGCCAGGCCCCCTCAAAATTTTAGTGAAGCGTTGTGTCAGCTTTTCGCACATGCGTGCTAGCTATACATGCCTGCATGCCGCTGTTCATGCATGCGCGCTGTACCCCACCTTTCTTGCATGCGTACAGGTCCCCCAGGGTTTGTAACCCTGTGGGCCCCCAATGTCCAGCTGACCCTGGGCCTGTCCTGGAGTTATTGCACAGAGTCAGGTTTCTTTCCTTTGAGAAACACTTGCCACAATCCCCCTAGTGGCTGAAATGAAATGCATGTATTGTTCTCTGGGAGAACTTGCAAAGCTTTGCCAGAAAGTATTAATAAAGGGAGTGCCCTTGGCATGGAGAAGAGACTCGCCTGTGTATTCTAATGGGCCACAAAGCCTTTGAATTTAGGTGTGGTCCTGGCTGATAATAAAACATAGGTACCTTTGTTCGTATTGGCTCTCTCAGAATTCCAATGGCTGTAACCACTGAAAGGAATTAATTATTAGTAGGATGATAAAAAAAATCAGTGACCTAGAGAGTTTCATGTATTTGTATGTGTTTAAGGAAATTGCTTCACTTGCCTATGACCTGGATTCTCTTGGTTTATATCAGGAAATGTTATCTTCCCACAAACACAGAAAATGAAATAAACATTGAAGTATATTTAGTTATAAGTAAAATCCTTACAGCATTTATACAGTTTAATGGGACATGGGAGCTAAACCTGGAATGTTAGTGTGGTTATAACCCAGATATATGTCTCATATTTATTACAAGAAATAACATCCCACTAGGCAAGTTAACGTTTCTTGCCTAAGGGGCACTTAATCAAAGGCTTACAATTATATTTATACTTTATATTATTATACTAGGTTATATTTGCATGGGCCATGTAGCACATCTTCAGGCACCATCAGCATCACATTCTTTCTTTTTAGTGCATGGGGAGCCTTAACTTTCCAGACATTGTATTATCCCTATTGATGTGTTGACTGCACTAATTGATGTGGTTCATTCCCCTTCATTCTCTCAGGTGCATAAGCACAGGGGCCTTATACATCTTGCTATGTATCAAGGACTCTTGCAGACATTACAGATGTTGTTTCTGAGGACCACCGTCATTGTTTCAACCATGTTGCAAACCGAAAGCAGAAGCTCAATGGACTTCACTCATAGATAAAGGTACAGATCAAATAATTTGCATTCAAGGAAATAACATCCCACTAGGGGAACCTTATGAATTTCATGCCTAGGAGGGCACATAATCATAGACCTATAATTTAGTATAGTGAGGATGCCAATGGGGTGCTTGCTACATGCAAATATGCTCTAGTATGCAGTATATAGTGAGTCAGGTCACGCAAATCAGTAAAATTGGTACTGTTACACAGTTGGAAGCTGAGAGTGTTATGCTTTGTGTTAGAGGAAGGAATGTATTGCATACTTTACATAGGTATTTTGGATTTTTATGTGCATACTTGATATCCAGAAGGTCTTAACCCTGCAGTTCATGTAACTTTTATTTTGAGCTATCATCGCTTCTTATTTATTTATGACACTGTTATTGAAAACACATATATTTAATTTACTGGCTACTACGTATGTGGTTCGGTGTAACATTGGTAACTTTCACATGTTTGTTTACGCAAATGTGTAGTTTACAGGAAAATTCTATTCTACGGACGCACCAAATCCACAATTTGGCCAGGAATATGCCTGTTTTAGCAATATTCTAATCTGGCTGAATCCAAGTGCCTGACCAAACTGAATAAAAAATCCTTAAAATAAAATTACTTTTCATCACACAATCAAGGATACTGCAAGTGTTGCTGTGCAGGAGTATCTTTTTTTTTTTTTTTAACCCTTCCCTGTTCTCATTTGCATATGAAAATTAGGGGTTGGATTAGGTTTTGCAGAATCTTTCCTGAGAGTTTTGGGATTTGTACAGATCCCAACATAGTGGAGTTGGTGCATCCCTATTCTATTTCCAAAAAGAATTTCTAGAAATGCTGCACTGTAGAAGTGCAGAGACTCGGCAACGCAGTAACAGTAATGATCTAGGTTTTCAATGTTGCCCACAGCAACACTCCATTTTCTGAGTTTGTTAGACCATCTTTTGAGGGTCAGTGACACTGCATATGCTCAGTGTGCTCTAGCCTGCTGTTGAGAAACTAAGCTTAGGGGGGTTGTGGGTAATCATTACATTTTTGACAAAAAAAGAGTTACATCTGTTATAGAAGACTGATTTATTAATCAATGGTGATGCAGAATGCTTTGGTTTCCATGCAAACATTTAATGGGTATCTAAGTTAATTACTTATCAATCTTGTATTGTGAATTTTATATATCACACTGTGTATATTGTTAATCCCTTCCTTAACCCAGGACACTTGAAAATAAGTGAGTGAAGAGATTAGGATTGATGTAGTCCTGCTGTTTCCAACACACACCATCCACCGTGTGGTAATTAAACAAATGTGTAGAAGTAGAAACAGACCAGGAATCAGCAGTGCTTAGTCTGTAATCACCCTTTATTGGTCTCAAGACATGTTTCAGGATCTGGTCCCTTTTTCAAGTGAACTGTTTCTACTCCTACAAATTTGTTTAACTGAGATCAATCCAGAGCATTTGCTTTCAATCAGTAGAAATGAATATATGGACTTTATTGGCATATTTTGAGGCACAGATATCATTGGTACAGGGCTGTG
>CM044443.1:97133432-97162335 GCA_024363595.1 Xenopus borealis
AAAAAAAAAAAAAAAAAAAAAATGAAATGCATGATGAAAATAAAATATACTTTAGTAAAATGGAAAATATCAGTGGGAAACAATGATTTTGCAAGTTGAGTGGTCTATAGGATATTAGGGAAATAGGTCAGAGAAATGGATTTTCCAAGCCTGGATGATACTACAATAGAAACTGCAGGTTTTTTTTCTTTCAGCGAAGCACTGAGTGAGGTCATAGGCTGCACATCTCCTTGTCAGGTGGCAGGAACAGCTTTTCTTTTAAAAGCCTCCCTGAATTGGGTGTATTGATCCCACAAAACTCAAGTGTATATAGCATGGGGTAAACAGATTGATAAAAGTATTCTACAATTCTCCCGTGCTCTAAAGAAGCAAGGTTAAGAAAACATTCTGCATATACAGCAACAATGATCTAGCATTACAGGGCAGTTTGGTTTTAAGAGAATTTGTTTCCCATTAACATTAGTGGGAGGAGGGATTTCAAAAATTGAGAATATTTAGAAGACAGAATGTTTCACAGGTTTAAGATGAGGCAACAGAAGTCTATAAGCAAGGATGTTCTATAAAAGCCTGGGAAAGGGGGCTTAGGAAAGAAAAGGGATTCAAATTAAAATAAATAAAAGCATGGAGGGTACTTCAAAAGATACGAACTGGACTCTCCTAAATCTATTTTCCAAAGGTTGCCTTTCAGGTACGCTAAATTGTGTATTTACTCAAACTAAAATTATAAGAAAAAGAAAATTTTATATAAAATAAAGGAATGTGTTTTTAGATTATCTTCTGTTTTAAATTACTCTACTAAACCAAAGTACATGCTAATTTCAGAATATGAATTTAATTATTTCGTACACTGTTATAATATACTGAATCAGCCATCAAACTATTTGTACTAGTCCAAAATCTAAGCTTTTCTACAATTTGTGTGGAAGCTACAAGTTTTTGAAGGTCTGACATTACAACCATAAAAGAGCACATATAACTCACCTGTGTCAGTGCAGAACACTCCACATATTTAACTGCCTTTAAGTCACGGGCCAATTTCTCAGCCGTCTCTGGAGTGATTGGTTTCTGTTTGTTTTTTGCCAGTTTCTCAATTGTTGAAGGATCATCTCTTAAGTCTATCTGGGTGCCAACCAGCAGAAATGGAGTTTTGGGACAGTGATGAGTGATTTCAGGTACCCACTGAAAACCAAACATATACAGTTTAGGGTTGAGCAATGTTTAGTACATTAAAGAGTAGAGAGTATCAGAGGAAATGCTTGGTACCTTTTCTTTCACATTTTCAAATGAAGATGGAGAGACGACTGAGAAACAAACTAGAAACACGTCTGTCTGTGGATAGCTAAGAGGTCGTAATCTATCATAATCTTCCTGTCCTGTGGAAGGAGAGCAAAACTAAAATTAAAAGAGTGCACACTGAATACAGTCACCATTTAAACTTTGCTGTACAAGCATGATTTAATTAACAAAAAAAAAAGTATTGATCCAAAAATGCAATTGGTTAGTGTTCTATTCGTAATTATAGCAAGAAGGTAGTCATCGTGTTGACAAATCATATAGTGGAACAGTAACTTTTCTTTTTGCTTCTGTGCTATCGATCATTGAGGTAAATGGAAACCACCTGTCACCACTGGTTTATCATCTAAATTACAGGCATCGGGCATTTTATCACCACCAAAAGAAATGTTAAATGTGCCACAGTTTATTCTGATTTATTATTATATTAGCAATGATGACATATGCTAAAATGACAGGACAAAGAAAAGGAGACCCTAATTTCACTTTAAATGCATAAATATGCAGAGTGGGCTTATTAAAGGGGTGGTTCACCTTCAAGTTAACTTTTAGTATATTGTAGAAGGGACAATTCTAAGAAACTTTTCAATTGGTCTTCATTATTTATTTTTCATAGTTTTTTAAATGATGTGCAATCTTCTTCTGTTTCTTTGCAGCTTTCAAATGGGGGTCACCGACACCATCAAAAAACAAATGCTCTGTAAGGCTACAAATGTATTGTTATTGCCACTTTTTATTACTTATCATTCTATTCAGCCCCTCTCCTATTCATATTCCAGTCTCTTATTCAAATCAATGCAGGGTTGCTAAGTTAGTTTGTACCCTAGAAACCAAATTGCTGACACTGCAAACTGGAGAGCTGCTGAATAAAAAGCTAAATAACTCAAAAACCACAAATAATAAAAAATGAAAACCAATTGCAAATTGTCTCAGAATGTCACTCTCTTCATTATACTAAAAGTTAACTCAAAGGTGAACAACCCCTTTAAATAATAATAATAATAATGCTTAAAGGGCACCAATCATAACAAATCACTTACTAAGTATATACACTATGTGAAAGTTCAAGAAATCAGATTTTTTAAACAGTTAAAATTGTTTCTGCAAAATCTCCGCTATCTCCACTGCAGTTCTAGCTGAGGCAGGCATCTTGGATTTCACCGACTCCTCCTACCTATATCTTCACAGCCAACTGCAGCTCTGAAATCTCACACATGCTCAGTTGAAATTTCTTGGATGCCTAATAAACCTTCTAAAGGTGGCCATACACGTAGAGATCCGCTCGTTTGGTGATGTTGCCAAACGAGCGGATCTCTCCCCGATATGCCCACCTTGAAGTGGGCGATATCGGGCTGATCCGATCGTGGGCCCTAGGGCCCAACGTTCGGATCAGTACGGGCGGTCAGATCGCGCGACCGCATCAACGAACAGATGCGGCCGCGATCCGACGGGTTTTTTAATCCTGCCCGATCGACATCTGGCCGACTTTCGGCCAGATATCGATCGGGAAAGCCCGTCGGAGGGCCCCCCACACGGGCAGATAAGCTGCCGACACAGTCTGTCGGCAGCTTTTATCTGCCCGTGTATGGCCACCTTAAGCTATTTTGAAATCTGCCAAACTTCTGTGTTAGTGCTGCCACCTTCTGGAAGCTGCTGTGTGCCCTTCATTTGCATAATAACATCACCAGCAGTGGATAAGATAGGGAAATCTCATGATACTTCTAGAGTTTACTAAAGCTAGGCATTCTGGCTAGAATACTCAGAACTTTGCATGTTATAGTCACTGTTATAGTCACTGTATGGACTTCCTCATTGAAAGAAGAGATTTTTTTTTTTTAAACCTGCAGTTTTTTTCAAAAAAACTATATATGTAGTTTGATTATACTTGTTTAGGTTGTACTGGTCAGATTGTTATTGTGTGTTTGATTTTGGCTTTGATAGGTGCCCTTTAATATCAAACAGCAAGCAGCCTGAAAGTGATGCTGATCAAGAAAAGATTAAAGAAATGTTTTGTCATGGAACAGGAGCATGAAAATCCCTCAGAAAAAAAAAAAAAAAAAGTCTATGAAATCATAATTTCCAATTTGTCCTTTATGAGGTTTGATAGCCTTCACTACAACTCTCAACTGGGAGACAAATTGGTTTCCTCAATAACCTGCAATAAATACATGCTTACCTGCAGTATCAAATAACCCTAGGGTGTATGGCTCCCCTCCGATCATAACTGTTACGGCATAGTTGTCAAAAACCTGAAAAAGTGAAGCGATAAAATAAATAGAAGCTGAATATTTAGCAAGCATTTATGTAAAAAGCAGTTATTATGGGAAAGACCCGTGTTAAAAAGGACATGCACTCATATGGTATCTTCTAGAAAGACACAAACAGTCTGCCAGTACTGACCAGTATTAATTGCTCTTATATGATTTGGGTGAGTTTTTTCGGTGAAGGCAGCATGATTTTGAGAGAATTGGAATTTAATGTGTGTGTGTGGGAAGTTGGGGAAACAGAAAAATCATCTTACAGGCATGTGACCTGTTATCCAGAATGCTGGATAATGGATGTTTCCAGAATTTAGATCTTCATACCTTAAGTCTACTAGAAAAATTTTTAAGCATTAAATAAACCCAATAGGCTGGTTTTGCTTCCAATACGGATTAATTATATTTTAGTAAAATGTACTAGATTAAATTAGATTATATGGATAAAATGGAGTCTATGGGAGATGTCATTTTCTGTAATTCAGAGCTTTCTGGATAAGGGATTTCCAGGGAACAGATACTGTACCAGTAAAAAAAAAAAAAAAAGTCCTATTCTTCTGTTAACGTCTAACTCTCCTACATGAGAGTACACTGCAAGCTTTGCAATAAATACAGTGCAGCAGCAGCAGATGTACTTACCGTTGGTACATACTCAGAGGGGAACTTGTTTGTTGTGTATGAGATAAGCAGACATGTTTTACCCACAGCACCATCACCAACGACTACACATTTAATTGTCTGCATGGCTGAAATTTTCTGGTGTGAAGGTCAGCAAAGTTGGTTTAATGCAGACCTGCAAAGAAAATAAAGGATTATTGTGTCTGTATGTCGTGTCTTGTTTTATTTAGATTGAACCTAATCAAACCACAAACGTCGTCACTTTTTGTTCTACACCAGTGCTACACATACAGGAAAAAGAAGCAGTAAGCACACAATATATGTATATGGCTGATCACAAAGAAGCAAACTTTATTTAGCCCAGTGGGTAAGCTTTCCAGGTGAATGGCCAGATTTCCTTTTCTTGCATTGCTACTGTCAGACAGGAAAAACCCCACCCATCAAAAAGTCGGCCTAATTCTATGCATGGTGCGGAAATAAGAACAATCCTTCCGTCAGCCCTTTAATCTTAGAAGGTACACACAGACAAAATCATCTCCTGTGTAACAGAGTATGGCATACTTCGTGCATACTTTATTAAAACATTACAACTTTCAAGAAATGATTCCCACAGCAGGAAAAGGAATGCCCGAGTCTTGTGTATTTTAAGGTGAAATGTGTATGTGTCCGGCTAACCCTTTTTACATAGCAAGGGGGCCGTTTCATTTATTATTTTTTCAAATACATTGTGTTTAGATACAAAACACATGGATGTCAAAATCTCTCATGTACAATTCCTTTCAGAAAAGGGGAAGCTAGAGAGGATCAACAATTTCAGGGTGAAATACCACGATTTTATTTCTGTAGCTATTTAGCCCCTACAAACAGAAATAAGTAGTTTAAAAACCAAAGCTATTTTTTTTTTTTACTTATGTTTCCAATCTGGGTTTCTGTGCCAATGCACACAAATGGTCGGATCATTTCAAATTTTGTTTCTTTAGGTGGTAAAAGGGGCACTGGGTGAAAACGAAAATAAAAGGAAAAGTTATTTTTTTCTAAATTTGTTCCTGGTAAATGACAGGGTGTAATTTTTGTCGACTGTTAGGCTATCATTATACAAAATTTCTGGTTTGGGTGCATTCAGGAGAAGAGAAAGCCAGCAGCATTAATTGTGACATGAACATAAAACAACTCAGGAAAGATTTCCTCTACTAAAAAATATATGCCATTAAAGGGGATGTAAATCAATTTGAAGAAAACCAACCGCCCCCCACAAAACAATGTATGTTTCTATAAAAATATACTGAATAAAATAGCTCATATTTAAAACCCTGCTGCGTGTAAATAAACAATTTTCATAACATACTTTTTTAGTATTACGTGCCATTGGTCAATTACAACTAGAAAATTGCCATTTTAAAAAAAATGGCCACTCCGTGGGATCCTAGTATTCACAGTGCACACAAACAAACCAAACTTGTCAGGTCACGTAGGCAATTAGACCAGTTGCAAGCATTGAACCATTACATCACCCTAAGATTCTTAAGTATAGGCTTCAAAACGGTAGGTCTGTTCCCTTAAGGGAAAATTATACCCCCCGGACAATGTAGGTCGCTATAAAAACATATTGCATAAAACAACTGATTTGTAAAACCCTGCTTCATGTAAATAAACCAATTTAATAATAATATACTTTTTAGTAGCATGTGCCATTGGGTAATCATAAATAGAAAATAGCCATTTTAAAAAATAAGCCTCCAGGGATTGTATGATTCAACGGTGCACACAAACATACCAAACAAACTATAAAGTTAGGTCACGAGCCAATTCACAGACAGAGTTGTGTCTTTTGCTTCCACACTTCTTCCTGTTACAGTTAGAGTTGAAATATTTCTGGTCAGGTGATCTCTGAGGCAGCACACAGACCATCACAAAACGTTGGTTCAGGGCAAGAGATGTAAAAGGGCAATATTTACTTAAACATGTATTCCAGTTTGGTAAGATTATTGAATATGCCACTTAATATTATATAAACTACCTGCTGCTCAAGTATTCATTTTGGGGTATAGTTTCCCTTAAAAAGAGAAAGAAAGGCTAACATTAAGTAAGCTTTATTAGAAAAGTCTCTATAAATACACCAGTAAACCCTCAAAGTAATGCTGCTCTTAGTCCTTTGTCAAAATAAACAATGTATTTTATTGTGTATACATGGACTTCTGTATTAGACTTCCTGTTTTCAACATAAAACTCCAGAGCTTGGGCTTGAGCATGCTCAGTTTGCTCCTCCTTTTTCTCCCTTCCCTCCTCCACTGCCTGCTGTAGAGTTCCGAGCTCAGAGAGAACAGGGAGAGACCCAGGCAGGAAGTGGTTACACCAAGCTAATATGGCAGCTGCTATACTAAACAAACAGTTTCTAGAGCCGTTTACTCAGGTATGGTAAAGCATTCTGTAGAATACAGTCTTGTAGCTTGCACTATTGTGGCTAATATACTGGCAATAAACTGCTTCAGTAGCTTTCATTCTCTTTTAAGTTGGGTCCAAAGCAGTGGTAGTGTACAGTTACATAATCATGGGGACAACTCTATAAAATTCAGGTATAAGGCTGTTATTATTTGATATGGCTTACATGGTTTATTATTTTAATTAGGAGCATTAAGTCTGCAGGGCTGTTTTAGTGTACAGAGAAATATATTATTGCTTCTGTACAATTACTAGAAACTACAACAAATGAGAACATTTAGGCAAAGATCTGATTGGTGGATACTGTATAAGAACATAAGAACACTTTTAAATAACATGTTTACGTTTCAACATAGGTGTAAGGGCTGGCATACTGGCAGCGAAAGTTGTGGCACTCTCCCAAGATACACTTGTTAAGACATGGAGGTGGCAGCCAAACAGCAGTATTAGGGAACAAGTTACAGTTAAACTACTGTCCAGAACATAGGACTTTATTTAAAAAAAACAAGTGTTGTCTATGATTTATACTAAAGGGATTTAGAATATGCAGAGTGCTTTATAAATGCTTTTTAATATTTATTGTCAAAATAATCAAATGTAGGGAGAAATAATTTCATATAAGCTGTTCCCTGTCTCCTATAGATAAGGACATTGCTCACATAATGAATCACGTGGTTTAGGTGTATCGACTGTTGTAGTTTATCTATGAATATTATTGTTCAGTAAACAACAATAAAGTTGGCCAAAGATGCAAAGATCTGATTGTACAAATTATCGGATTGTGTGTGGAGTGTCCCGACATTTGTCTTGCCGCGCTGATCGGTTAGAATATTTCTGCTGGTTGTCGATCATATCTCTGCATGTATTGCCATGATGATTTTCAGTGGGAGACGGTCACCAGCTTTGTCGGAAATAAACTTTGGTACGATTGCTGTCAGGGGCTGAACATTGTGTGATCTGTTCTTTTACGGATTTATTGCAACTGAAGTTTAGTGGCAGGTAGGGAGATGTCGATGATTTGAACGATCAGATCTTTGCTTTTATGGCCAGCTTAAGCAGGGAAGCTGCAGTTTTGTATACGAGTATTTAAGTTTGCATAATGTGGTGGTGTGGCTTTGTAATACAGGAAGACCTTGCCATTTCACCATCAACCAATATGATGTCAGTACCATTATAGTACACAAGATACAATATTCTGGCCTGCTGACTGGCACAGGTCACGTTACAGGGATGGCAATGGGAAACCGCACAAGAAGCCCAAGATTTGAAGTTACTGTACAAAAAGCCTTCCCTCTATGCCTTGCACTGCTGTCAACAGCAAGTGACTCATGATTAAAGAGGGCCAACACTCCGCAAGCCTTAAACTGTATCATTTCCTGCAGGAATTAAAACCTTGCAAAACAGTCCAAGCATAAGAAGCCAAATATACAACACTGTTGGAACATGGCATAACATAACTAGGGTGGTATGCCAATAAACACTTGTGGTAAAGGTTGGTACTCCGAAAACAGTATGAGGGTACTTGTGGATACAACACCCACTCATAGGTCTTTCCAGAAAACACTTCAATGGAATTACATCAGTGATGTTATCCAATGGACAAGTAAAAAATTTTTTTAAGGAATATAGCAGCAACAAATGTTCAGAAACCATTCTGCATGCAATTAGGTACAATTTCATACACTTCATGAAAATCTCTGGCTCCTGGTACGTGACATTAAAGCTAAGAGAGAAGCCGAAAATTATAAACTCAGAAAATACTGGTCTATAAGGTCTACACTATACAAAGTTTATTTTAAAAAAAAAGGCTGTACTCAAGTTTATCAATTAGACTGAGGAAGCGGAGTAGACTTCCTGCGTCAGCTTCCTGTCAAGATGATCATTACTCGTTCCTCTTTTGCATTTTTAAACAGCAGTATGAATATGTTTAGAGACCAAGTAATTTCTAATACTGCTCCACACAGAAGTTTTCTGTGCTACCTAGTAGCAAATACCATATGCCATATAGAGCAATGCACAGAGCAGAGAAACTTTCCGGCAATGCAGACTAAGACCAAACGTTATCTCAAATCAGTGCAGTACCCAATCACTGCCAGCCTCCCATGACAATTGGATAAAGTCAATAGTGTGATCTTAAAGGAAAACTATAACCCTAAAATGAATACTTAAGCAACAGATAGTTTATATCAAATTAAGTGATATTTTAAAGAATCTTACCAAACTGGAATATACATTTAAGTAAATATTGCCCTTTTACATCTCTTGTCTTAAACCACCATTTCATGATGGTCTGTGTGCTGCCTCAGAGATCACCTGACCAGAAATATTTCAACTCTAACTGTAACAGGAAGAAGTGTGGAAGCAAAAGACACAACTCTGTCTGTTAATTGGCTCATGTGACCTAACTTTATAGTTTGTTTGGTATGTTTGTGTGCACCGTTGAATCATACGATCCCAGGAGGCTGTCCTTATTTTTTAAAATGGCTATTTTCTATTTATGATTACGCAATGGCACATGCTATTAAAAAAGTGCATTATATGAAAATGGTTTATTTACATGAAGCACGGTTTTACATACGAGTTGTTTTATGCAATATCTGATAGAGACCTACATTATTCAGGTGGTATAGTTTTCCTTTAATTCTTACTGCAGTGCCCAATCACTGCCAGCCTCCCAAGACAACAGTGTGAGCTCAATTCTCAGCACAGTTCCCAATTATTAGCACCACCAGGATCCCACACCTCTGGGTAAGTGAATACAAACACAGCCGGTTCTAGCCTGATCCTTTTCCCAACAGACCATGGAAGTTAAAACAGGGCAAGTTTTCATACTGACCTGACAGACATAGGCCAGGGGAAACTAATGGAGCTCCCTCTAGTGGTCAAAGTTCTACCAACTGACTTTACATGACCTAAACTAGTGGCCCCAACCACACAAACCCCTGGATGTTGCTCCAAGTGGTCTCAAAACAGGGGCTTATTTTTGAACTCCTGGCTTTGGGGCATGTTTTGGTTGCATTAAAGGACCAGTAACATCAAAAAATGAAATTGTTCTAAAGTAATAAAAATATAATGCAGTGTTGCCCTGCACTGGTAAAACTGCCTTTTCTCCTTTGAATGGCTGTCCCATGGCTACACAACAGCTAATTAATATAAACAATAGTAGTGCTTCTGAACCAAACACTGCAGTTTTACCAGTGCAGGGCAACACTGCATTATATTTTTATTACTTTAAAACAATTTCATTTTTTATGTTACTGGTCCTTTAAAATCGCCAACTGTTGGTGCTGAATTGTCAGATACAGGTAGAATTCTATTGTTTCCATCTGTATATTGGACGATTCAGATCTGGCATGTCTGTATTGAATATTAATGTTCTTTCCTGCAACCAATAGTCGCAGTGAAAATTCCGACAGGTTGGAAAGGGACAGTCAGATTGGCAAAACAGTCAGGTTTAAGAACTTCAAGTAATACTTACAAAAGCAAACCTTTCAGTGAAACACAATCAGCATGGCCTATATGTAACTTTTAATGTATATTAATATTTTAAAGAGCAATTATCAGTACCACTTTATCTTACGTACACATTGATGGGGGAAACCATTGTAGCAGAGGATTACTACTACTACATTTTTGTTCTTTTGCATCCTTTATATGCCAACAGAGAAAATAATTTAACAGCAAATATATATAGTGATACCAACATAACTACCCTGCCATAACTATCTCTGTGACAGTACTGAGCACACATTTGTCACATTGACAAACTTCTTTTAGGCAGCCATGTGGCACGCTACATAATTTATGATACACAAGACATAACCCTCTCATTTTCAAGTGAATACTTTAATGAGAATGCAATGTTCTCCCATTTTAATTTTCTTTTAAAAGCCGCACCCTATCACAATCAACAATTACCCCAACAAAAGCTAAAGGCAGATTGCCAAAATGAAACTGGCAGCAAGATGTCTCTTGATATGTATGTGAGCCTGTGAAAATGAGGCTCTTAAAAATGTTAATTTCACTTAACAAGCTCAAATTAGCATAAGGTGCAAAAATAAACACCTGGTGCTT
This sequence comes from Xenopus borealis, assembly GCA_024363595.1. NCBI lineage: Eukaryota > Metazoa > Chordata > Amphibia > Anura > Pipidae > Xenopus > Xenopus borealis. The sequence continues at coordinate 97,144,115 of CM044443.1, forward strand.
TGCATTAGTCTAAGAACTGCATAGCATGCAAGCTTATTAAGCTGTCTAGCTGTACTTAATAATGTTCCAAAATAAGGGACCCACCCTCAAAAGCAATCTGTATGTGGTACCCTTGATGACATATATATAGTCATTTCTTTCAGTCACAGAGCCCATGACATTTTGTCATTGATAGAAGCGCTGTGTAAATGGCAAAAAATGCGGTCTAAATTCTGGTGCCACACAGGCAAGTTGCAATAGCTAGCTTCTCCTTGTTACACAAAGGACCTGAGAGGGTGTCAGCAAAGATATTGCTTGTGAACCCCACCCACCATTATGTACTATATACCGATATCTATTAGGCTCTGGACCAGCAAGGCAAACGTCACACAAGCAACTGGCAGACTTAAGCTCCCCATAGACGCAACGATCTTTCGCTCCCGAACGACCGATTTTGGTGAAGTCCGACCAATCTGTCAAATTATCGTGCGGTTAGTGGGATACAAACGATCGTTCATCTTACGATTTTTCGTCCGACATTGGTCTGAAGATTGATTGCCAGGTTAGAAAATCTTTATCGGTCCCCATGCAATCTACATATGTTTGCAGGTCAAAGCAGGCTGCAATCCTTCAGTTTTGCTGGCAATATCGCCTGAAATGGTCTTTTTAGTTGATGGACACATCTGACATTAAACGATCGTTTTGAGACAATCGTGGTCTCAAGATAACCATTGGATCTTTCAAAAATCTTTGCGTCTATGGCCAGCTTTAAGGTGGCCATAGATCTAACAATTGGGATCTTTCCAGAAAAAATTTCAATACACTCGTGTAGAGCTGAAATGTCAGATATAGAGGTAGAAACAACAGAATTGTACCTGTATCTGACAATTCAGCACTAACAGTGGCCAGTGTTCAGGTGCCTTTAAAGGTGCCCGATCAAAATTTCCTTCCTACCAGCTCAATCAATCAAAGAGTCCACCGATATCCAAGTCTCGGCAGTCTCAGCAGATATTGTTCTGCTCATCTCTCACCATACACACACCAAATACCATACAAAAATGTTTTTACGATATTATTGGTTCATCTATGGCCACACTAACACACAGCAAACACTAAGAATCTGCCCAAGTCTTAAGTAGTGATGTCTGGCACTCAACAGCACTCCCACTATGTCAACTAATTAACCAATTAACACCAAAAATATTTTACATGCATTTAAATATAATGTACAAGCACTGGTAAACATTGTGGATTGGCTTCACCTATCCTACAGATTACATAACAAATAGTGGTGTGCGGGGCGGCCAGATTCGAGCCAACACTAATGCTGCACTTAATAGGGAATGGTTGAACTATGCACTTGGTGTAGAAATATTGCTTTGATGCAGCACCAACTTAATATATGGGATGGAATTTTCCCAAAGGTCAAAAAACAAACGGTAAAGCATAGCGTTGTGCTTCGAAGACTTGAAACGTGTCTGTAGGGTAGAGAATGTGCCGATAGTGTAACCATGCTGTACTGTTTGTTGGTAGTGGACAGGCTGAACACTGCTGCCTGCTCTCCCTATCTGTATCCTTACAGGGCACCTATCGTTTAAAAAAGTTACCCCCAACCAAAGGTGCGGGCTGATCCCGCATTCCGGTTGGAGGTACCAGTACTTTCTTTTAAAAAAGGGAGCTCCTGGTGCGAGCCGCCATGACAGAAGGTGCGCGTGAAGAAAAGCAGTGACTGTTGGGGTTGCTTTTCTTAATGTGCACAACGTCACGCGTGCACAAACGTGCATGCACGCCTACTGTCATGTTATTAAAGTAAAACTATACCCCCAGAACAATGTAGGTCTCTATAAAAAGATATTGCATAAAACAACTCCTATTTAAAACCCTGCTTCATGTAAATAAACCATTTCCATAATATACTTTTTTAGTAGCATGTGCCATTGGGTAATCATACATAGAAAATTGCCAATTTAAAAAATGAGGACAGCCTCCTGGGATCGTATGTTTCAACGGTGCACACAAACATACCAAACAAACTATAAAGTTAGGTCACATGAGCCAATTAACAGACAGAGTTGTTTCTTTTGCTTCCACACTTCTTCATGTTACAGTTAGAGTTGAAATATTTCTAGTCAGGTGATCTCTGAGGCAACACACAGACCATCACCAAATGGTGGTTCAAGGCAAGAGATGTAAAAGGGCAATATTTACTTAAATATATATTCCAGTATGGTAAGATTATTTAATATGCCACTTAATTTGATATAAACTATCTGATGCTCAAGTATTCATTTTAGGGGTATAGTTTTCCTTTAAGGATAATTTGGACCCTAGCAACCAGATTGCTGAAATTGCCAACTGGAGAGCTGCTGAATAAAAAGTGAAATAATAGGGCACAGGCCCTATTTATTGAACAAGGGGGTATACTATCCCTTTAAGAAGCAGTGTTATAGAGGAAGGACGTAGTCACACAAATCCCAGGAAATACACCAGCCATGCAAGCATCACTTTTGGACATTAAATCATTTGATTGTGTTATGTAGAAAAGGTGAATAAACAGTATATGAACTTACTTTTTTCTTTTTTAAACACACACATCTGATTTCACAAACCGGAAGAAGGAAACCATGATAAACTGTTTGTTGCTTTCTGGAACCAGTCCCCCATCCATAGAAATAAGAAAGACTTGACATCTCAGAAGCCATCACTTCACAGCGAGAAACGGGTTGCAGTGCAGGGGGGGGGGGACGACTGGTTCCAGCAAGCAAAGAGACAGACTATCATAGTTTCCTTTCAATCTGTGGAATCAGGTATGCCTGTAAAAAAAAAAAAAAAAAAAAAGATACATTTCTGCAGTTGTGTTTATGCAACTTGTCTACACAAGCCAATTTTGAATGAGCTTATGTTAAAAAGAGGGGTATTGTATTCCCTTTAACAAAAACTAGTCACTTTTGTTTGTGCTTGCATGGCCAGTGTATTTCCTGGTATTCATATGACTCTGCTTCCTTCCTAAAAGAACACCGCTTCTTAAAGGGATACGGACATGGGAGAACATCAGTTAATAGATCTACTCCAGCAGACTTCTGCACTGAAATCCATTTCTCAAAAGTTTATATTTTTTTTATATTCACTTTTGAAATCTGACATGGGGCTAGACAGCATAAAGGAACTACATAAGCCACAATGCATTGCACTGTGATGTTTCTATCCTTATTGAAATCAAGTGTGCAGGGAATTTTGGGGTTTGAAGGATGCAGGCGGAGGACAGCTGGTCGATTATACAAAGTAACAGTAGTCAGCCAGCTCAGCAAAGTATTCAGAAAGATCAACAGGAGAGCAGGGGGTTAGGCTTAGTGAACTGTCAGAAACCATTAAAAATCATGAAAAAAGTCTGCATATTTTTTTATTGATGTATATCAATGTTTGAAAGTATGTTTACTTCAAAAAGCTTCAGTTATGTTTTTGTGGAGTTAATGCAAACAGCTTTTTGATTACAAATATGCACCACATTTAAACTGTTCTTTTTTATAGGGAAAGAACATTTACTGTAATAAACAAAAAAAAATTTAATTATTTCCAAACTGATTACTCATTAGTTAGTAGAAAATGCGTTGGCTTTAGACTGTATATAATAAACCAGCAATACACTCAATACAATGTTCATCACCATAAGCAAGAAGCAACCAAAACCAAAGAATAGAAAGTTGGCAGTCACTTTTATTGTTAGATGGAAGTGATCCATTATTTAACCAACTTAGATGTCCAAATTCTAACACTTGGTAAAGGAGTTATTCACCTTTAAAATAACTTTTAGCATGATCTAGATAGTTATATTCTGAGACAATCTGCAATTGGTTTGCATTTTCATTAGTTGTGGTTTTTGAGATATTTAGCCTTTTATTCAGCAACTCAATAGGACTGTTGATGTCCAGATTATAAATATATATATAATATATTTGGAGATCACACCATATATATATATATATTCTTTTTTATTTATTTATTTATTTTTTTAAATAATATATATGTAGTTTTCCAGACCATATGTTTTTAGATGGCCCATTGACCTCCATTTGAAAGCTGGAAAGTGTCAGAAAAAGGCAAATTTTACTGGTTCCTGCATAAAAGCAGAACTGACAGAGAAATCTGTCAGAAATTTTGGCTGGTGTGACTTAAAAGATACAATATTTGGAAAAAGCCCACTGAATAATGCAGTTCCATAAGTCCTTGTTACAAGATTTTATAAATGCCAGCCCGACTATAAGCCTTTATTTAAAGGAGCACTTCCATTTAAAAACAAAAAATAAAAATCACTTTGTGTTTGCATGTGAAGTGCAATTAAAATGCTCAATGATCCAATGTGGTCCTTGGACAGAATGATGTTCATACTGCAGTTAAAATATGAACAAGTGCCAATCACGTCAGTTGCACATAATTCAAGGAATGAATCGTCTTGGACAAGTTCCCTGCAAAGTAGTTGATGATTTGGCAGAAAATGTGTGCCCACTGGAGCCTTAACCGAAAATTTAGGAAACAGATGCAGTTATTCTCTCTGTAATCTATTATTTTACCACTGAAGGTGTTTGAATACAGATTCCCCAGTGAGTATGACTGATATTTTACCACCTTGCAGTTTTCGTTAAAGGGATACTGTCATGAGAAAACATGTTTTTTTCAACACATTTATTAATAGTGCTGCTCCAGCTGACTTCTGCACTGGAATCCATTACTCAAAAGAGCCAACAGATTTTTTTTATATTCAAATTTGAAATCGGACATGGGGCTAGATATTTTGTCAATTTCCCAGTTGCCTCTGGTCATGTGACTTGTACCAGCACTTTAGGAGGGAACTGCTTTCTGGCAGGCTGTTTTCCCTTCTCAATTTAACTGAATGGAACGCAGTGGGACATGGGTTTTTACTATCGAGTGCTGTTCTTAGGGGCTAGTCCACATGGGAAGATTCAGGGAGATGTTGCCTGGCAACTAATGTACCTGAATTGCTTAACCCTCTCTCGCGCCGGCTAAAATGAAACATCACCTGCGCTTATTCACACATGACGCTGCGTTTTCCCAAGTTGCTCAAAATTGCCTCATGAGCAGTAAAGAGTGATTGAAGTTTATCAGAGCACAAGTCACATGACCGGGGCAGCTGGGAAATTGACAATATGTCCAGCCCCATGTCAGATTTCAAAATGAAATATAAAAAAATCTGTTTGCTCTTTTGAGAAATGGATTTCAATGCAGAATTCTGCTGGAGTAGCACTATTAAAAAACATGTTTCCCCATGACAGTAAACCCTTTCCAGGCAATGGCACCCACTAAGCTGGAAATCCCCAAAGTAACATTGAGCCTGGGGTGTTTCTTCTGGACCTTGGTTTATCAGGAGCCAGTAGCAAAGAATAATTTGATGAGAAGGTTTACCAAAGCAATGAAAAATAAAAAACATCCAGTGAGGGTACAAACTTCACAGGTCCACCCAAAAGAACATTCAAAACACAGCTGCAATCAAACTTACTGAGCGGAAATTACTCCAAATGTTCTCTCAGGATGATAATTATGGGGTCACAGTATAGAACAAAAACATCATCCAAAGCTGCCTTCTAGCAACACAAGTCACAGGTATATTCCAAACTCACATCTGTCCTAGACAGAGGTCCATGTTAGCAAGTGCTACAGCAGGGGTGCCTGTCCGAAGAATCAACTGCACTTCTTGGTTTTGACATCAGAAGTCTCACGAGAGGAGACTTTAGACATCATGGCCGGGCCAAGTAGCTGGAGTGCCCAAGGCAGGGCGCACGAATCAACCCGACATCTACGCTGCCCCAGAACTTTTTGGGAATGGAGCAGCAGATCCTGGCAGTACATACGGATGTCTACCCTTAATTACCAACCACCCAACTCTTGTCTGTCCCAATGTACGAAGCGAATAGTGTGGCTCAGACCACAGTGAAAATGTGACTGGCGACTCCTGTAGACCTCGAACTAGAGTCCCTAACAACACAGTAACAATCCATACAGATGGAATCGCCTCTTGGTACTTGACAATGACACTTGGTCAAGCTGTTTTTTTAATTCATTTATTTCTTGACCCATTATGCCATGACAAATTACCCAATTTTTTTTTAAATACAACTTTTAATATTTCGTACAAGCACTGGGTTATTGGCACAATAGAGGCTATTTCATATATTTATATAAACAAATAAAATTCACCAATTTGCTTTGCCTCAGCTAACTTGCCTTATCTTCTTCCTGATAGTAAAGTAAATGGTATTCAAATAAATAAAATATATCAAAATATTGATCTGACTCGGATAGGTAAACCTAGTATCTCTGCCATAAAGCAAGAATGGATTTCTGTTATTAGCCACAAAGGAAATAGAAATAGTTGTGAGCACCAGGAAACATTCCTCAATGCAAGTAAAATACTTTCCAGCAGTTAAAGAGCCTTCCAAAACACCTCTTTCAGTTCAGTTATTTTCAGATTGTGCCACAGAAATAAAGACTTTTTCAATTACTTTCCACTATTTGTTTTTATACAGTTTTTTCCAAAATCTAAGTTTAAAGTTGACTGTTCGAGTCTCTGGTATCTGGCAGCTCAGTAATTTAAGCGCAGACTCCAAACTGTTACAAGTTTGCAACATTTAGCGGATACATTGATCAGCAGCATCTGTGGAATATTAGCAACTATTGTATCAATTCTTACAGCAGCCTGTAATGAAACCCAGAAATTCAGATCAGCAGGGACAGAAATAAATGTATCAACTAAATGTATCAATTTAGAGCAGTTTACAGAGCCGCTTTACACTTCAATATTAGAAAAACTGATACAGAAAATAATTATAAAAAGTTATTATTTCTGGTGATCTACCTGAAAACAACTAGTTGTTTGAAGGTGAACAACCCCTATAAGCAAAAGTCTTCACCCTGTCCCAAAACATATACTTTACACACCATTGTCAAGCAAAAGTACACACATTATATTATACAAAAACAATCACATTTTGGAACATAAAAAAAAAAGCTATTGGAATATACAGAATGCAGCGCTGCCACTTGCTGCAGATTCACACTTGCAGTGACAATGCCAAATGACTGGACATTAGCAGGTATTGCCAGCTTAAGTGATTTATTCATTTGCATGCTGACGTTTAATCACAAATGAAAGCGCTGCCTGGTATGCAATCCCTCTACCTTTGACTTAGGGGTTAATGGCAGATTGGCCACTTTGATAGCTACAGTATGTTGGGATAAATTACTTGGCTAAGAGCAGACACTTTATCCTTCTGGTAAAGGGTGTCAAAAGTCCCCAGTGCGGTTAGATTAATATCATGCCATCTGCCTTGTTTCCTAGCAGCAATAATAGGTACCACGTCAGCTGCTGGTACCCATTAGGGGTTGATGTTGGCCTGAAAATGCAATTTTTCACCCAAAACTCACCAGATATGTCAGCATCACAAAGCTTGAAATAAACTTTCCATGGGTTGTCAAATTAGTTCTGTGTTTGGCTACTGGTAAACCACACATAATTACCAACCACGGTGAGCGCCATCAAAAGAGGCAGAGAAGAAGATAACCACAAATCAATGTTTGGGGGACCAATGTCCTAGAAAAACTGAATGGTTTGCAACTTGGCTGTTACAGACTCCTTAAAGGGGTGGTTCACCTATGCTATAGAATGTGTAATTCTAAGTAACTTTTCAATTGGCTTTTCATTATTCATTTTTTCTAGAATTTTAATTATTTGCTTTTTTTCTTCTGACTATTCCCAGCTTTCAAATGGGGTCACTGACCCCATGCAAAAACAAATGTTCTGCAAGGCTACAAATGTAGGGTTATAGCTATTATTTATTACTCATCTTGCTAGTGGGGTCCTCTCCTATTCTTTTTTTTCAGATCAATGCATAGTTGCTAGGGTAATTTGGACCCCAGCAACCAGACTAATGAAAATGCAAACTGGAGAGAAAGAAATAAAAAATGAAAACCAATTGTGAATGGTCTTAGAATATCACATTAAAAGTTAACTCAAATGTGAACAACACCTTTAAATGTATGATCTGCAACACTTCTCACACTACCATCAATCTTTAGCTCCAATCTATGTTCATGCCCAAACACCAATTTTGGATAAGTATGTCAATCAGGGATACAAACTATGTTCATACACCAGCAGAAGGCATAACGTGCGTCCATCACTTAACTTGCATTTATTTTCTAAACCACGGCCTGGTTTAGGCCCAGTGTCTGCTCCCCACCTTCTTTTTCTCTGTGGTACCCAAGGAGACTGGGAAACTTCAGGCAAGGACACTACTACAGCGGAAGAACATTATAGAACCAACATCTGAATCCCATATTAAGTCTACACTGTTAAACACTGAATTGCTCTGTACAATCAATGGATGGTGGATATAATCACTGGTGGCCCTCCAGCAGTAAGGATCTCCAGCATCCTCTATCAAACTGGGGATGGCCCAGGATTAGAGTTTAGATCAGCCAAAGGCTCCCAATTTCTGCCTGGTTAGTGAGAGGCCTGGGTACAGGCTGACAGCTTAGTGTACGGAACCTGCCTCTCCCTCCTACCCTCCCCCAGCAGCAGCATGAGCCTCCTCCCTGCAGTATTTCCTCCCTGCTCCCCCCACCCCCAAACCACCACCATCCGCCGATCTATGGGGAACACATCTGATCTTAAAGAGAACCCCAACACACACACACGCTGATTTAAGCTTTCAGAAGACGATGTAATTAAGGAAGAGATCTAAACCTATAGTTCCGCGTCAGATGTTATGATACATCAACTCCCAGCAGCAGCAGCATCGCCGGCATACACGCTGAATGCTTGAGTGTTCCCGCAGCTAGGAACAAGTAATGGAAGGCACAGCTAAGAAGCCATACCTACCCAGCCCGATCACCCGAATTCCAGAATACCCTGATTCTATCTTGTCAAACTAGTGTCATTAAAGACACAGCCATGCACAATCAGCCAGCAGCTTCACCCCCCAAGAACGCGACCACCCAAGTGACAGATAGCCCTACAGGATGCGGTACCGGGCCGCTCCCCGTTTCTTCTTACACCCAGTAATTCACAATAACAGTGCGCCTCTATATACATCCCGCCATGCTCAGTCCCACGTTGGCCTTACACTATCCCTGCAAGCGGATCATGGTTCCCCCCTCCAAACACTCAGCGTTCGGGAAGATTCCCCCACTTACCCGCTCAGCCTCTCCCCTTCTCTCCACCGGGCGTTGGCAGCTACTCGCAGGGTTTCCTAGGCTTACAGGCAGGGGTCAGTCTACGCAATGATGTCACGACGTTCTGGAAGTGGTGACGTCGCTGCACTATGCGGTGAAGAATTGCTGCAGATTGACTAGGGAAAGGAAAGCGGAAAAAGTTTGCGGCCATCTTTATTGTGGGCTGTGGGTCCAGCTGCTAAAGCGAATACAAAATGGTTTTTACACAGCGTCAGATATATGTTCTGCTTCACGCTCGGTGAATATGGAGCGGCGTTCGAGTTCGCTCAAATCGTTCAGGGTTATTAGTTAGCAGAAGTAGTCGTTTTCCTTCTTTTCCCATCTTAACATTAAACATTTGACGTGAATTGCCCTATCGTGAAATGTCCGCCGCAAAGGAATGATTTCCGGTCAGGTGACTTCCTGCTTGGCTAAGTAAAACAACTATGTAGTGACGATACTTTGGTTGATTAAAATTGGGGAAGTTGTGTTTATATGGTGATCATGACAAGGTAACGGGCTCGTTGCAGAGGTGTGGTCTGAGGCGAATGACAGCGAGACGTGAGGCATAATCTACTACAGGCTGAAAACCGAGTCAGTCTTAAGCAAACCTGTGACGGCGTGCCAGTAGCTGTCGGAAGTTGTAGTTCTAGAACAGCAGGTGAGCGCATATTTAGTTCTTTTAGGGTCTGCCCGACTAAAGACAACAACGCCTACTGAGTGCATACCTCCCAACTGTCCCTTTTTCGGAGGGACAGTCCCTCTTTTGACAGCTCAACCTGCAGTCCCTCTTTTGTACTGGAAAGTCCCTATTTTCTCTGCACTGAACAGCCAGAAAAAGAAACAAAGTTTCTAACTTAATTGGCTTTTTTTTTTTTGAGAGCCCAGAACAGCTAACATGTGCAAATAAGGTACTTCGTAACAATTTTGACAGTAACGTAACTGGAGGGGGGGGGGGGCGGGCCATGGCGCTAGACATACAGCCTCCCCCCCTCCATATCTGCGGGGGTGCTCTGAGGGTGTGCGGGCCCTGGCCCAATTGCACCCCCTGGTAGTTCTGCCACTGAATTTTGATATAAGAAAATAGGTAATTGTAACTGTTTAGATAAGCAGAATTATTTTAAAACTTTCATAATCTGCCAAATTTTGTGAAATGAACATGGCAATTAGGGGGTGTGGCCACAAAAATGGGCATGGTCAAAAATTTAGCTGCGCTATTTTTTTGTTCCTCTTTTTACTTCCAAAATGTTGGGAGGTATGTGAGGGCAATTGAAGCTTTATTATGCATGTATTTATTAACTTAAATGGTAATAGAGTGTCAATAGTAGATAAAAAATTATATAGAGAAAAATATAGAAAATTGTAAAAAATAAAAATAACACTCAAATTGCCATCAAGAAATGTGTTCAGAAATATTTTGTTAAATGTATGAGAATTCTAGCTTGTAACATGTGGAGCATTAGGCGAAAATCAGGATATGATTGTAGGAGGTTGCTAGGGAGATTACGTATAACAATTAGATTGAACGATATCGAGATGCGTTGTTATAGCAACGGATCTCCTTAAGATAAGCGCAATAGGAGCACTGTTATCCTTGAAGCCTCTGAAGAAGTCGGGTCTCTGAAGAAACATGTCGGGTGAATCACAGAGAAAGCGGCTGACGTCATCGCCAGGCACGCGTAAAGGGAACACGCGGCTGAGGAGCAATGCTGGTCAGGGCAAAAGCACTGCGTGTGTGGGTGGACTTTGGGCTGGCGGTCTAGCATTGCTTTTACCCTTGCGATTTTTGTGAGTTCAATTTTAATTATTATTATCACATAATAAAGGGTTTTATGCTATTTATCTGCTCCATATTTTAAGCGACATCCTGAAGATGGGAGTTGAAGTTGAGTGTCTACAGATTTGATGGGCTTTATTGTACTTTATTGTATTTTATTATTATTATATTTTATTATATTACTGTATTTTATTGTACTTTATTGTATGTGAGTACCCAATTGTTAACCACAGTTGGTGATTTGGATATCAGTGTGTGAAAATCACAAGAGTCTGCTTTAATCTGTATATCTGGAATTTTAGAAAGCGGGCTTACTCTGCATAATGGAAGGTCAAATCTACTACACTATATACTATCATTTGTGTACTCCTTATTCACTGTCTCAACTATATTTGAAGGAAATGTAGTTCTAGAACGAGTGCATATTTAGTTCTTTTAGGGTCTGCCCGACTAAAGACAACATTGCCTACTGAGTGCTATTGTAGCTTTATTTTGCATGTATTTATTAGCTTTTGTTTGTCTCAGGTTTTACTGATACTTTGCTGTGCAATATCAAGAAGGGAATACCAGGGATCAGACATGAAACCCCTTTACTTCTGGTATTCCCTTCTTGATATATATAAATATAACTTTTTTTAATTAAAGGAAGTGTCCTCACATAGTGTTTTTAGCATAATCAAAGAGAATGTCATTGTAAGAAACATTGCAATATACATTAAACATTATTTTTTCAAAGCAATTTGTAAAGGACCAGCTAATTTTTGTAGAAACCTGTTTCTGTCTGTCCTCTACTTTCCTAGACTACACCCATACCATTGCAACGCTGTGTCAGTAGTCGGCTCTCCTCCAGCCAAGACTTTGCTTCCCACAATACCTTGCATGTTCTGTGATTAAGGGAAGCACTACATGGACGATTTGGACATGATTCTGCTGGATCCGACACTGGGTGACAAAACACCTGCGTCAAGCCAGATGCCTCAGAAATAAGCTAAGAGACAGAAATATCGGAAGCTCTGGCAGCGTGCATGCAACTGACTGATGCAAGCTGCGTCTGCATCCAACAGTCGTGTCCTGTCGCATGCACGGTGTGACACCATCTAACTTTTGTATTACTTACCTTGTTTCCCATCGCATCCAACTTGACGTGGGTGTTTTGTCGCCCAGCGTTGGATCTGGCAGAATCGCGTCCAAGTCGTCCATGTAGTTCTACCGTTAGACCCTGCAAATAGGGCGAATAAAATGAGGCATGCAAGGCATTGTGGGAAGTGGGATCCTTGCTGGAAGATGTTGAAGATATGTATTGTTAAGATCGCTCAGAAGCTTTGGATATTTTTTCTTAGACTAGATGGGGCTGAAAAATCAACCTGCTGAAGTACATAGGCATTTGCCTGCACCCAGGCTAACACAATTGTTCCTGGTGCAAGTAGGAGACGAGGCTACTGCCAACATAGGGTCTGATTCTTGGCCTGCTTATTTCAGCAGGCCAAATTTTAGCCCTGTCTGATAGCCTTACAGACTTTTCCTGTGTTTTCCAAACACACCATAAAGCAGTGAGAAGCTGTGTACCTAAATTTCTATTAGGGTTGCCACCCAGCTGTTTTTTACTTGCCTTTTTGAATGTTTTGAAAATGTACATAATATTTGGACATTTAGTTTTATGCGGATAATTTGGTTGGTATTCGTGATGTGCAGGTCGAGAATTCCTCGGCCAGCACCCGGCCCACTTCTGCCCTCTATTTATAGACCCACGCCCGCCCCACAGTGGTTCGCAGGCGGAAGTCTATAAATGGAAGTGAAGATTTTGTGCAGGGGTCAGCCGAACCCGCTCAACATGACTAGTTGGTAGTTAGGAATTAGTTCTAAATAGATAATAATATATTAATAATAATAATAATAATAAATTCAGATGTAGAGCAGAACGTTTAAAACCAATATGGTGTCAGATATTATTTTTTCCATCCATATCCTAGTTGACAAAAGTAGTGGACCAAATCCTGAGAGAGGGGATTTGATTTTTTTTTTTTTTTAAATTTGGACACCCCCAGACAGTGTCGGACTGGCCCACCAGAATACCAGGAAAACTCCCGGTGGGCCAAGGTGTCAGTGGGCCCTCATGCTGCTAAACTTTTGGCCTATTTCATAGCCATTCCCTATTCTATGAGAACAAAGAGGCTAAATAGAAGGAATAATTGATTATAGTATGTAAAGAAAACAAACTAGGAGAATAGAGGTTGATTGAGGAGATGAATATTAGTGCTAAGAGTGGCCCCATTGTCTAAGGTTTTATGGTGGGCCCCTGGTCTAAGGTTTTTGGGTGGGCCCCGGTGTCTCAGTCCGACACTGCCCCCAGATATCCTACCAACCCAACATACAGTTGCTGGGATGAAGGGATACCTTAGTAATGGACAACATGAAGATGTCAAAGACCTTATATGTGGTTTCGAAAGGTGCACGCTCTGAAATTCATATTATTTCATGTTTCTCCAAGTTAGTCCATAATCTACTAATACATAAGGCAAGTGTGCATTCTCATTCTGCCCAGTTTTCTATTTTGGCTGATCAAAGCTAGTGCTTTACTCCCAAACAGTCATTCAGTCTGGGCATTCGTGTGTGATCACTTTGCTTAAAAGGAACTGCAGGCCAATTGTTTATATATTGCAAAATACATTTATACATTTTGTGTGGCCTTTTTTAAACTTAGTTTATTATCCCTTTTGTAAAACAGATGGGAGCATGTGCATTACAGTAACTGTACTGAGTTGGTAGCAGAGATGTTTTGCAGTTTTTCAACCCTGTATTCTGGAGGACCAAAAGAAATGTAATGCAGCAGCAGGAATGCCCCTGAAGCAGTAACCTTAACCACTGGCCTACTTTACCTATATGGCAAAGCTATCTGGGTACAGAGACTTATGAATGGAAATGCTTTATATTCAAAAACTGCTATCAGTCCCTGGATAAATTTTACAATCCTATATAGGTGTGGGGCCTGTTATACAGAATTTTTCAGATAATGGATTTTTTTTATCTTCATTTTGTCTACTAGAAAATAATTTTTACATTAAAGGGGTGTTAACTTTTAATACGTTTTAGAATGGCCTATTCGAAGCAACTTTTCAATTGGTCTTCATTATTTATTATATATAGTTTTTTAATGATTTGCCTTCTTCTTCTGACTCTTTCCAGATTTCAAATGGGGGTCACTGACCCCATCTAAAACAAATGCTCTGTAAGGCTACTCATCTTTTTATTCAAGTCTGCTATTCATATTCCAGTCTCTTGTTCCAAGCAACGCAATTTGTCGCACCAGCGTCTAATTCAATGATCCTTGTTAATTGTGGGCTAGACTCTGCGGCCCAGTTCAGGACTGTCTGTGGCCCGTTTCTGGGATACGGTCGGGGGTTGGGGACCCCTGCTCTACATCATATTAAAAGTTAACTCAAATGTGAACAACCCCTTTTCATAAAACCAACAGGCTGATTTTGCTTCCAATAAGGATTAATTATAACTTAGTTGAGATCAAGTACAAGCTACTGTTTTATTATTACAGAGAAAAGGAAATACTTTAAAAAAAAAAATATTATTTGTAATCTATGGGAGACAGACTTTTCTTAATTTAGACGTTTCTGGATAGCAGATCTCAAACCTGTACAATGAAGGCTATCTTAATCATATGCTGAAAAACCATTCATACATTCACAGTGCCACCTTTTACTTTGCAAGAAAGCCTTGTACCTTCAAAGGAAACCACCCTTTTTAGCTCTCAAGTAGCATAATATTAAAGGGCCAGTAACATCAAAAAACTAAATTGTTTTAAAGTAATAAAAATATAATGCAGTGTTGCCCTGCACTAGTAAAACTATTGTGTTTGCTTCAGAAACACTACTATTGTTTATATAAATAAGCTGTTGTGTAGCCATGGGGGCAGCCATTCAAAGGAGAAAAGGCTCAAGTTGAACAGCAAAGCTATATACATCAATCCCAAAAGCATGCTTCAAGTATAAAAAAATATATTTTATTATTACATAATTTAAAAATATCAAACACACCCCATATGGAGCCTAACGCGTTTCATGCGTATTCAAACGTTATCAAGCAGATAGCATATAAGCTCTGGTAGAACATAATGTATCCTGTGCCATATAGCCTTTTTTCAATTGCTGCCATTGCTGCTCAGCAGCTTGTTTATATGAACTATAGTAGTGTTTCTGAAGCATCAGTTTTACCAGTACAGGGAAACATGATATTTTCATTACTTTAAAACGCTTTTTTGTTACTGTTCCTTTAAGGTCTCAATACACAGTTTTGGCTGCCGCTTTTCTCTCTTTTGACCATATCGGCAGCCAATAATTTGACCAAGATGTTTGCCGGCATGACATGATTTAAATATTGGCTGGAATGTAAAAATTTGTTTTAATATTGCATCAATTTGTGGTTGCTACTGATCCCTTTGTACAACCCAGTTATGTGATCCAATCTTTGGCAATTATTGCATGTGATTTGGTGGTTTGCAAAACCACTTGGAGTCCAAATCAGACAAAAAAAGACTGAGAGATGATCGTCCATTTATCTCAGCACAGTAGAACACCCATTTTGCAAATATGGTGTAAAATACAGGAAAATGAAAAATCAGGCAAATGTATTATAAATTATATATTGGTGGGAATAAAGTACATTAAATAAACAAATAAGCAAAACAGAAAGTAGCCAAAAGGGACTGCACATGTGAAAGGGGGAAGGGAAGAAAAACTGGAAAGATAAAGGGCAATAATAAGTAATAAATGAGAACATGGCAAACTGACCTGGAGTGGAAAAACAGCTTGAGGAAGAAGCAGAACAGGGTGGATAACAAATGAAAAAGGGAGTGGGAGAAGCTAGAACTGGAAGACAAACTGATAAGAAACTTGTTGCATGAGCTAGTTATGTTTGCCGTATATTTCTATAATGCAACCATATACAACTCCCAAGTGTTATTACTCATCAGTCTTCATTTTTTTTTCATTAATATTGTCTGCCCAAACTGTACAACCATACCAGTGCTTTATAAAGAGGTAGAATTAATCTCTTCTTATGTTTCTCATGCTGTCATATACAAATACTTTCAGCTTGGTTTTGCATAACTTTGTCTCATTTAGGGCTATAATAAGCCTTCAGATTTACACTGATTCACATCTACCAATTAGGTACAGGTATGGGACCTGTTACCCAGAATGCTCGGGACCAGGGTTTTTCCATATAATGGATCTTGGATCTTCATACCTTAAGTCTACTAAATAATCATGGAATCGCCCGAAGTTTCCTCACGAGGTATCTTCGGGCGATTCCGGAAATCGCCGCGCAGCGTGTGCACAGGCGCTGGCGCTTTGTCACTTATACTAAAGGCAGACAGGGAGAAGGAAATTCGGGGAGATTGTCGCCTGCTAAAAACGCCAGGCGACAGAATCTCCCCGAATCTCCCTGTCTGTCCCTACCCTAAGAGTGAATGATGTTTTAGTTTACTGTATACAGATATAGGATAGGATACAGGATCTATTATCTGGGATGCTTGGGGCCTAAGATCTTCCCATAATTTGGATCTCCATTAAACTTGCTAAAAACTATTTAGACATTAAAAACACCCGAAAGAATTGTTTTGTCACCAATATGGATTCAGGCAGAATCATTTTTAAGGAAATCATTTTTAAAGATTTGAATTAATTGCCTAAAATGGAGTCTATGGGAGATGGCCTTCTGACTCACAATCCCTTTATTGCGTTGTAATTGAAGGCTCGACTGCGTTGTGGCTGCAGAGGGGCATGGGTGTTGATAGCAGCAGACAGAGCTGAGTTGTAGGTATTTACCAGTGAATCAGGATCAGAAGATCTAAGGGATAAATGTGGAAAGTTTTAGGTTTTTAGTAAAGACTAGATCTAGGCAGTGACCGTCCTTATGGGTATTTGTATTTGTCCTCTGCTGGAGATCAAAGGAGGTGGTTAAATGGAGAAAACGTGATGGCCAGGACTGGGAGGGGTTATCAATGTGACAATTTAAGTCACCCAGAATTACTGCCAGGCTATCAGAGCATAGAAAAAAAGAGAGCAAAGATTCAAAGTCAGAGAGAAATATGGCAGGAGATTTAGCAGGAGGTCTGTAAATATATATGATACATACAACTTTCTGTTGTACAGCACTGTGGAATATTTTCAAATTTATAAATTAAGGGTGATTAGTATGCTGCAGTCATACACACGGAGCTATCCGATAACTAACAAACAAATAGAAGACTGATAGTTATTAAAGGAGGTGGAAAGTCTAAATCACTGGAGGATGCCATATGTTAGTCACCCCCAGTGATGGTAATCGCTTACCTTTACATAGCTTTTCACTTTTAAAAAGTAATCAAGGTATGTTTTTTAATATTTTTCTAAAAATTAGCTGTTCCATAAACCTGGTCAATTAGGTCTATCCATAACCATGAAATGGAGGAGATAAAAATAAATCATTTTAAGTATTTAAATCTTTGAAAAATAGAAATCGATTGAGAGAAAAACGTAATTTTTGTTGTACTATTCCAAAATGATCAGTTTTGTGACGGTGGTCTGGGGGCACATTGCAGGTTGCTTTATGTATTTTGTGCCTTCCTCTGAGTCTAGGTTGGAATTATTTGAATGCAGGAAACACATAAATGTATATACAATATGTAGCATTATAATATTTCACATAATGTACTTTGAAGTCACTAATTGTATTGTAGAACTTGACGTTTTGGAGTGCATTTGTATAGACTTCTTTTGTTTCCTTTTTTGTTTGCATGTTGGACAGCTTTTAGCAGGCCGGACTTTGATTCTATGAACCAGTAACATCAGCATCAACATGGCAGAGAGGAATAGTGTCAGCTGGAACCGGCAAGTGGCTTCATTTTGTGCCGATCCTAAATCTTTCTTGTCTGACACCACTGTGGAAAGCTTTTTGGGAGAACTTCTGAAAGATCTTCAGAGTGAAACTATACATGGCCAGACTAAGGTACAGTAAAGTTACTCTGTCAGCCATCATTGTTCTATGTTAAATTTGCTTTCGTTCTACTTGGGTTAACAACTTAAGCGTATTTATTCAGCATGGCAAAAGGGTTTTTATATCTCTTCCTTATAATCCTGGATAGATCATATCATTTGTGGTCCCTGTATTTTTTTCAAGAGAAGCCAATTAAGAACCTCCATTAAAGGGAAACTGTCAAACGCATCAGTTAATAGTGCTGCTCCAGTAG
>CM044443.1:97224819-97234995 GCA_024363595.1 Xenopus borealis
CTTTACCATCTGAGAAGATAAAGAGCATCATCCACAACTACCACAAAAGACTTCAAGCTGCCATTGATGTTAAAGAGGGCAATACACGGTATTAAAAACTGGGGTATGTCAACTTTTGACCAGGGAC
Source organism: Xenopus borealis (assembly GCA_024363595.1). Classification (NCBI taxonomy): domain Eukaryota; kingdom Metazoa; phylum Chordata; class Amphibia; order Anura; family Pipidae; genus Xenopus; species Xenopus borealis. The sequence goes on from CM044443.1 coordinate 97,224,947, forward strand.
ATTTGGGTAGTTTGTTTAGTGATTATGATTTAAAAAGAGTAAACACAGGTGACAATAAATGGCTTCAGCCAACCACCAACCATGAGTGAAAAATGTTTTTGTGTTATCATTCATATTCTCTGAAAAATGGTTAAGAAATCATAAATTCTGCCAGGGTATGTTAACTTATGAGCACAACTGTAACTGTACATCTTGAGGTAGAGTCCTGCAGCGGGCTGAGTAACCTGCAAGTAGTAATTTCGAGTGCGGGTATAGACTCATTTCAGCGGTTCTGCGGGTGTTCTCAGTAGCAATTGCTACTCCTTTTTGCTGATCACACCTACTTCTAATGACGTCACTTCTGGTCGCAGATTGGGTTGCAAATAAGGTACTGTGCAGCACTCTATGTTGATGTAACGCAGTCATCGACCTCCCCAATGGAATTATAGGAATCTGCAACACTTCAAGGCAGAACATTGCACAACCTCACCACCTTCCGCAGGCGCCCAGAGTCTGCCGTCTCGAAACAGCCCCCCTTAACTTCCACTTTTTCAGCGTCGGAGCAGTTTAATAACTGAAATTTCAGCTTTTAATGTTATTAGGACCACTTCTGGTAACCTGCGGGTCACTGAAAACTGAGCCAAGGTTTTCACAGAGAAAAATGTAACTTTTTGTAACATCTAAAAACCTGTTGTACAATCTAAATGGGGCATTTTGCCATTTGTTCATTTCTATGTGAAAAATATCCTCACTATCTCTCCTATAATGTCCTCTATTGCATTAGTAAGGAGAAAGCAACTGTGGCTTTACCAGTTTGATAGCACGTCTCTGCACCCTTTCTGGTTTATTAATATACTTTCTAAGGGCTAATGCCCAAAACTGCACTGCTTACTCAAGGGTGGAGTCCTTAACAGGAATCTATAGAGAAAATCTATAGAAAGCAATGTCTACTTGGGCCTCCTAGGGTTCATCAGAATATCCAACCTGGAGGGTCCATTTCACAACAATTAGATGTAGATGGTTCTAAATGTAAGAGGTGTCCTAGACTTGAGGTGAAATAAAAAAAAAAGTACTGATTAATGGACATTGTCCTTACACTGGGCTCAGCAGAAATGTTACTATTACCTTGCTGGTCAGGAAAATTATGATTGCATTCCTCAAGTCATTGTCACTGAGAAAAACATCCTTCTGAATTAAGGAGAGGCCCACAGAACCATCCCGTTGTTTATTCATGTTCCAGTCAGTCTGAAATTACATACTTATTTTATTTTCCAGCTAATAATTACACAAAAGCAGTTGAATGTGCAAAAACCTTCCTGCTATTCTTCCCTAATGATGAGGTTATGAATCAGAATTTGGCTTACTATGCCGCTGTACTTGGAGAGGAAGAGGCAAAGTTGATTTCTGCAAGAGAGGTAAGTCTCTTTAAGATCTGTTCAGCTCTTCAGTGTTTGAATGTTTTTGACACAGTTGATGATTTATTATAACATTTTTATAAACAATCAAACAATGCCCTCCATTGTGTATATGTCTGCAATACTGTGATTGTGAATGAGCTTCAATATTTAGGTTACATTTCTTTTTTCAGGATATTAATGCTTATATTCGAAGAAGTGTGCTTGAGAAAGAACTGCTTTACTTTGCCTATGACACCTTTGGAATTCCTTTTGTGGACCCAGTGAGTAACAAGTAATTGTGTAACTGTGACTGAAAATTGTAAATTCTGAACCTGGGACAGCTAAAAGGATAAAAAACAGTCTGTTATTTTATATTGGTTATTCAGCAATTAAAAAGTTAAATAGAGAAGCTGATATAGGGGAAAATATACAATAAAGATATGGGACCTGTTATCCAGAATGCTCACAATCTTGGATTTTCAGGGTAAGGGATTTTTCTGTAATTTGGATCTTCATACTTTAAGTGTACTAGAAAATCATGTAAATATTAAAGGGATACTGTCATCTTTTCAAAATGCCTCATTTAATAGTTCTACTCCAGCAGAATTATGCACTGAAATCCATTTCTCAAAAGAGCAAACAGATTTTTTAATATTCAGTTTTGAAATATGACATGGGTTAGACATTTTGTCAATTTCCAAGGTGCCCCATGTCATGTGACTTGTGCCAGCACTTTAGGAGGGAACTGCTTTCTGGTAGGCTGTTGTTTTTCCTTTTCAATGTAACTGTTGGGGGTCACATTGAGACATGGGTTTTTACTACTGAGTGCTGTTCTTAGATCTACTAGGCAGCTGTTTTCTTGTGTTAGGGAGCTGCTATCTGGTTACCTTCCCAATGTTCTGTTTTTAGGCTGCTGGGGGGGGAGAAATGGATTTCACTGCAGAATTCTGCTGGAACAGCACTATTAACTAATGCGTTTTGGAAAAAAAAAATTCCTGTGACCCTATTCCTTTAAAATAAAATAGGCTGGTTTTGTTTCCAATAAGGATTAATAATGTCCTCGTTTGTATCAAGTACAAGGTACTGTTTATTTATTACATAGAAAAAGGAAATAATTTTTAAAAATTTGGATTATTTGATTATAAGTGGGTCTATGGGAAATGGCCTTTCCGTAATTCTGAGTTTTCTGAATAATGGGTTTTTGGATAACGGATCCCATACCTGTAATAGAATAACATGATTAATTAGGTAGAATCGCACAACTGCACTACCATGTAGGGTAATATTTGGAGTTAAGTGGTTGGATATCCATGGGGATTAAATATCAAATATAGAACGGAGTATTCAAGATTCTGAGCAGTGATGTTTTTCTTAAAAAATCTTTCCTGGCTGCTATACACATTTTTAACTATTTGACGCTTTATCAATCCTAATACCTATTTCAATTCAACACTGCTTTAAGCAGTCAAATAGCATTCAGATCTATTGGCAGGTAGTTCCCTATCACCTCCCCGATTCCTTGCACCCAGACATTTTTTAATTGCTTGCCCTTGTTTAATTAATGTGTGATTAATAAGCCCCATAGCTTTGTATTGGCTAGTCCAAATTTTTCACTGTAATGGATAACTGAACCCAAACGTCAAAAAAATATGAGACCTGTATGTTACTCATAACCATGTTTTTGGACATTATGTTGTATTATTTCAGTCCTTATTTACCCCCTAACAATGCACATTGTCAGTATATGTCTATCCATGGTGCTTGTAACAGAGTAGTAAAACTATTCATCTGGGTTGGACAACCTATAGCAGGGATCCCCAACTTTTTGAACCTGTGAGCAACATTCAGAAGTAAAAGGAGTTGGGGAGCAACACTAGCATGAAAACTCTTCTTGGGTTGCCAAATAAGTGCTGTGATTGGCCATTTGGTAGCCCCTATGTGGATTGTGAACTTACATTGAGGCTCTGTTTGGCAGTGCACCTGGGTTTTAAACACCCAAAACTTGCCTCTGAGCCTCGAATTGCAAAATAAGTGCCTGCTTTGAGGCCACTGGGAGCAACATCCAAGGGGTTGGAGAGCAACATGTGGCTCACAAGCTACTGGTTGGGGATCACTGACCTATAGTGATCATTCCCTGAAGGAATTTTGAGAACTTTAATTTGACAACTATTTAGCCATAGGTCTGCCAAAATATCTGCTCCTCCATGCAGCTCCACACAAGCTAATGCTGGGGTTGTCAATGAAGCTACAAGAGTACATTTTATTTTACAAAAGCACCCACCATGATAAAAGGAATTTACTCATATGGTGCTGTTTGGGTCTAGGGCCTAAGACTTCAGTCTGAGCATAGAACATGGACAAAAATGTTTCCCAACTGATTGTATATAATTAGGTTAATCTGAGGGTAAGCATGTTTTTTCATGGTGTGATATAGTTTTCATAGCACTTCTGTTTTTTTCTATATATTACCTCCTTACTGCAATATCATACTCTAACATGTCTTTATGTAAAGAGATCTGCTATAGATAATATAGTTGCTAGCTGTCCAACTGGCGGATCGCCTGTGACACCCCCTCTTGTGTGGTCCCCACATGAAAGTATGCCTAAAATAATCCCACATAGATTGCTTTTTGCAAATGTATGCTTCTATCAATATATAAACCTCTTGGCTATAAAGGTATGCTCTGGCTGTAAATACTGTATATTTTCCTTAAAAACATGTTAAATAGAAGTGACTCATTGTCCACCTGACAAAATGCTGATATATATTCTCTGAAATGTTGAAATAACTAATTTATTCCCCTTCTTTATTCTGTACCCCCTTTACCTTCTAATTTAGAATCAATAAAGAAAGATTATGGAAAGTGTAAGCAGAGATTAACTGCTCAAATAGTGTTTATTACACACTCTACATTGAAACATTTTGTGTGCATAATAAACACTATTTGAACAGTTAATCTCTTCCTTCAGCTGCCCACATCTTGTACACCTGAATTTTTGGATTATTTTCTGTACCCTTGGGCAGAGGTGTAACATAAGATTGGAGGCCATAGAATTCATCTTGCAAAGGTTTGAGGATTTCCAGTTACTTTTCTGTTTTATGAAAGTATACCTGCACTGTCTGCTTACTTGTGTGTGTCATGCAGCAGGCAACTTCATTATAGCCGGCGCAAGACAGGGAGAAGCAGTACAGGGAGATTAGTCGCCCCAAAGAAGAGGAAAATAGTCACATGGCCTGGTGACCGGTGTTGAGGGTTGGGGGGGTCGAGAGTGGGTCGGCACCCAATTAGGGAGCATTGGCGTCTGAGTTCAGGAATACCTGGCAGCCCAGTTCAGGGCTTCTGGGCCGCGGCACAGTGGTTGGGGAACCCTGTCTTAGAGTTGCCTGATAGGCTTTCCTGTCTTCTGCTCTGTTCTGCCTGCTCCCTGTGTGTGCCATTTTCTGTCTTCCCTATGCTCCCTGTGTGTGCCATACTCTGCCTTCACTATGCTCCCTGTGTGTGCCATACTCTGCCTGCCCTATGCTCCCTGTGTGTGCCATACTATGCCTGCCCTATGCTTCCTGTGTGTGCCATACTCTGCCTTCCCTATGCTCCCTGTGTATGCTATACTATGCCTGCCCTATGCTCCCTGTGTGTGCCACACTGTGTGGCCTATGCTCCCTGTATATGCCATATTTTGCCTGCCCTATGCTCCCTGTGTATGTCATATTCTGCCTGGTTGTGCCCTGCTCTGCCTGTGGGACATACACTTATTTGTTTTGGTGGTATGTTAGCATTTGAAAATTATTGTTAAGGGCCCCTAATGTGCTGTGTTATCCACAGGGGATGATGAGGCATATGGATTTAAGGATATGTCGTAACATGACTTTTTTCACATATGAGTGATATCCCTGCAGTGAGCACCATTTGGTTTTTTTGGTGTTCTACCAAAATGGTCTTCTGGTAACATGGGTGTGGTTTAAGAAAGAAAAATTACAGCCCTCAGTACCACAGAAGTTGGACAGCACTGATATACTTTCTTATTGTTTGCAGGATAGCTGGACTCCTGAAAATGTTATACCAAAGAGGCTCAGAGAAAAACAAAAGTAAGAAATGTATTACTTTCTTTTGTAAATAAAGGTTGGGAAACTTGACAAGAGTAATTTACCAAGACAGGCAAATGCAACATTATGTTATGCTTATACCTACTAAATTTGTTTGTAAAATCTCCTTAGGATGGAGAGGGAGACAGCAGCCAGAATTACTGAAGAGATTGGAAACCTGATGAAAGAAATAGAAAATCTTGTGGAAGAGAAGAATAAAGAAACATTAGATTTAACAAGGACAATACATGAAGGTGAGGCCCCCTTCAGTCATTCAGTATTATTGAGCAGTTTTAATTTATTTATGTATAAATATATATATATCTATTTATGTATGTGTGTGTGTATTTATATACTGTGTGTTTGTGGTGATGGTAGACTGTAACACAGAATTTCACTAATATCACCAGCATAAAACGTTAAAATCCATAAAGCAACTGTGATTACGATTTGGTCCATCTTATAAGATAATTAATGCATTCTCTATAAACTGGTTTCTCAATATCTCTACTATGTTAACTCAATATCTCAAGATATGTACATTACATTTTCCAGATTACATAAATGTTCTCCAGAGAACAAAGCGAATAATTCATTTTACATCATTTGTTTAAACAGTTTCCTTAAAATTCTCTACCTTAGGTGGTCCAGTTTTGTTTGATGGAGTCAATGTAGTGATGAATTCAAAGACACTAAATGGGTCTCAGCGAGTTGTTACCGATGGCATTATCTCAGAAGAGCAGTGTCGGGAACTTTTAAGACTTACAAATGTAAGTGATTTCCTATACTTGGGTAAAATCTAAAAGATGAGGTCTTGGATTGGCAGGCTATATGTTTTAGAACTTCAACTCAAGAGAGGTACAGGAGGTTATTACTAAATTAATAAAATATTAACAGACAAATCCCACCTCATAAACATACATGCCACCTAATGCTAATAGATAATAAACAAATTTCTAACACAAGTATAGTCAAATACTAACTGCAGCACTGTGAAGACGTCTGTACACTTCTTCTGGAACAAAGAGTAAGCTCAGTGGAAGACATATGCAACCTGCTACCTTACGGAGTCCACCACTTTGATCAGACTATTGCCGTATTTACCTATAAATCAGACAGTTTGGTTGGTTGGCATTTTCCACAGCCTTCACAGTAGAACGTGCACATATAATACAAACAAAGGCACCCATCTCAGGGGAACCCCACTTATAAATTGCCTTCTGAATGCCAGAGACAGATGTGTTGCTGGCACAGTCAAGGAGGAAAGACAGATTCAACTTTCAAGCAGCAAAGATCTTGATGTTTGGGGATTTCTCGTACAGCACCAATACACCAAATTCTAGGACAGCAAGAAGCTCCTTCAAGACCTTGGCCTTCAAAATGCTATGCTCTACCCGGCCAGATTTAGAGTCATCGAGGATGAACAGTCCCTGTTCTTTACCTTGGCACAAGACCTGAGCAACTGGCTGGATACAAGATGGAAGTAGCCCCCGAACTTTGGGCCGCTCCCTGTACACTTAACTACCCCCACTAATTTCCCTTTACTACTCTGGAATGCACTTGATGGAGACTCTCAAGCTTTATAAGGCCCTTTCTTTTGAGGATCAGGTATTCTACAGAGCATTGACTGGAGAGTGTTGATATACCCTGGCACTGTGGATATCAACAATCTCCAGTCATTGCTCTGTAGAATACCTGATCCTCAAAAGAAAGGGCTGTAAAAAGCACTTTTAACAAATTTGGGGTCCTTGGCTTAGCTATAACTGTGTTTACAAGACCTGTTTAAGTATGTAGTCGCTGGGATAACAAGGCAATAGGAGTCCTCCCCCACAATCAAGAAACAATAAATGGACAGTCTGGTTTTTGGAAAGGGGCAGTCAGTAGCTGATCACCATATCATAACCCCACCCCCTGACTTGATAAACCAAACCCTAAGTTATGGAAATACATGTATTGGGATCCTTTATCCAGAAACCCATTATCTAGAAAGCTCATAATTTCATTTTAATTAAATAATTCAAAATTGTTTTAAATGATTTCCAGTTTCTCTGTAATAATTAAACAGTGCATTTGTATTTTATCCCAACTAAGATATAATTAATCCTTATGAGAGGAAAAAACTGCTTATTGGGTCTCTTTAATGCTAAAATTATTTTTTAAGGTATGAAGATCCAAGTTACGAAAGATCTGTTATCCAGACAACTCCTAAGCATTCTGGATAACAGGTCCTCTCTCCCTGTACAACAAAATAAAGAAGATCTTAAGAATTGTATTGCTGCCTGTAGGGATTATTATGGAATCTCAGTCTGTGGAATATTATTCTGAAGGGTGAAGTAAATGACTATTGGTGCCATAACCCAGTTTTCTTTTCAAAACTGGTAAAGGCTTTCTTTCCAATAAATTGTACAAAATCACAGTGAGAACAGTTTGTTGAAGTGTCTCTTATATGTCATGGCCTTACATGACACATTTTGGTGGCAGAGACATCACCTGCATTAAAAGTACTTGCTGTATTATGCTTTCCCACTCCACATGAGATCTGGTGCAAATAATAATTTGATCCAACTGCTAACAGTCAGGAAGCCAGAGTTGTGCTTGTGGACACATGGCACAGCAGGCATAAGAATATTGACAGTTAATGGTATCAGCTCTGCTGTCAAAGTCTTATGGCTGTGCCTGACATTGATGCTTTCCCTTTAAGTGAGAAATGGCATGTTCTGACATCAGGAAGAGTTGTTTAATGCAAAATTTTTGATAATTAGTAAATGAAAATAAGGCAATATAAATCTATTTTCTTTTGTTTATTCAATATACAGTAAAGGGGCTGAAGGGGGACAGTTTCTTTTATAGTATTTCTGATAATAGACCTCTTTTCTGTGTTTCAGGCAGCTGCTTCAGCAGGTGATGGTTACCGTGGAACAACTTCCCCCCATACTCCAAATGAAAAGTTTTATGGCGTTACTGTGTACAAAGCACTTAAGGTTTGTTTTGAACTGCCTGTGTTTTTTTCTGCTCTAAAAATGCAAAAAGACTGCATGCTTTCTACTAATTTCATTTACAGTAAGAAGGGAGTGACCTGTGCTGTCCAAAATTATTGGAATGGTCTATAAACCACCATGTGCCTCACACTCTAAAACTTGACCGTAAGATGTGTGGTTCAGGGGCTACAACAGTGTTGTCTGTAAAAATAGAGTAAATTAACAGAAGAGAAAGCATAAGCTGCTGTCATTGTTTTTGTTTGTTAGAAAGTTTGTATTTTGCACCATCTTGGCCTGTGTAGTACTCAGTTTGTGGAAAAGGGGAGCAGATTGATGAATCTAAGCAGGCATTCTGTTGGACGCTTTTCTGGAAGGCAAGGCAAGGAGGAAGGGGGGGGTTAGGAGTTTCCTGTATTCAGGAAAGGAGGTTAAAAAATTTCAGTGTGTGACAAGAGAAGCAAAGGAGCCTTCATGGTTAGGGTGAGAAATAGGGTTGCCACCTGGCCATTTTTTTACTGGCCTGACCAGTGTTTTTGGTGGCTGAGCCCAATGTTATTAATAGGAAAAAAAAAATATGTATAGGAATGCCGGGATTTTTTTAAAGAAATGGTGGCAACCCTAGTGAGAAAGGAAGACCCTTTTCTAGAGTGGATTTGCTGGATTCCTTCGTGCAGGGGTCCTCAACCTTTTGAACCCATGAGCAACATTCAGAAGAAAAAAGACACTTGAAACATGTAGTGAGAAATGAACAGCACATTTTGCAGCAGTTCCTGCACTTGATTGAAGTTCATTACTATCTTCTATATACTGCATATGCTTCGTTGGACGAGATTGCCAGTAATTGAACCTATTGAATCCTATTCTCTTGTGTCTCTAAACCCCCAGTCACACAGCTTACTGTTAACACTAGATATCTTGGATGTCGTAAAGACAGATGTCAGAAATGTATTCATTTGAAATTAAAAGTAGACCTCTGCTTGCATGATCTTGTGTGGGCTGTATTGCTCAATAAGGACAGCTATCTAATAATCACATATTTGTTGTTTTGTTTTCAGTTGGGACAAGAGGGGAAGGTTCCTTTAAACAGTGCACTCTTATACTATAATGTTACTGATAAAGTAAGAAGAGTGGTGGAGTCGTACTTTCGATTGGACAGTCCACTCTACTTCTCTTACTCCCACCTCGTCTGCCGAACTGCTGTTGAAGGTAAAACAAAACTATTCTCCTCAATTCTCTTGTTGACGTGGTGACAATGTTTTGTTAAATTTGCTTTTTTACTTTAGGCAGAGTGTGAAGAAACCAGCACTGGCATTTCTTGTGTACTGTAGGAGGCTGGTCTAAATGTATCAGAAAGATTTCCTTTATTGATAACAATAGACAAAAGACTTGCCTATTGTTTAGACTGGAGGAAACATGTCGAGTGAAAGCAGGCTTTAAGAAGATTCAAGATAAACCTTAAGGTGGCCATAGACGCACAGATAATATCGTACGAAACGAATTTTCGTACGATATTCGGTGCGTGTACTGTATGGTGGGAAATGAGCCGACCGACATCAGAAGATTAAGATATCGGTCGGCTGGTTGATCGGACTGGACGGAAAATTTTGATCG